>CM053031.1:156268684-156787699 GCA_028564925.1 Lithobates sylvaticus
ATAGGGGTGTAATACACTTATAATATACTTTTCAAATATAGAAAGCATATTATAGTTCATTGCAGTGCTGAGCGATTCTGCAGCTGTCTTTTGTCAGTGTAGGGAGAGAGGTTGCTGTTTGGAGCAGGGACAGTCTGTAATCACTAGCTATTAGGTTCACAAAAGTTATTTTAAGGACTGGTATAGGTGTACAGTAGGGATGGGCCCGGTGCTCGATGCGAACCCATGTTCGCATCGAGCACCGGGTGTTCGCTCGCTCGGCGAGCCCAGAACTATTTTGGCCGCTCGCAACGCATTCGTGTGATGCGAGCGGCCCCGCAATGCATTGCGGCCGGCGCGGCCGGCGCAGTGCATTGCTGGCTGATGATTGGCCAAGCATGCACTGTGACCCCGCATGCTTGGCCAATCACAGCGCCGGAAACTCGGAGAGCCATAATTGGCTACAGGCAGGACGCCTGTAGCCAATTACAGCTCAGGGGCTTTAGTACACGTCCCCTCATTTAAAAGGCCGCCACGCCGTCGGCGCCGGTCACATGAGTTCCGGCTTTAGGAGAGAGCAGGCTGATTCTGTGTCACTCTTTGCTAGATTCATTTAGAAAGATTTGCTCTACTTTGCTAAACCATTGCTACCTGTCATTGATCGTCCATTGCTGCTGCTGGTTAGTGTGTTTTTAGCTGCTGCTGGGGGTTAGTCTGGTGCGTGTCTTACTGTTAGCACAGTATTTCAGTAGTACCAACCGCAGTGCTGTTAGTACAGCACTGCACCCCAAAAGCACCCATAGGACTTGTAGTGTGTTAGTGGCAGGCACTGGCAGCAAACAGAGCTCCTATATTTTCTTCCCAGAAGCACCCATATGACTTGTAGTGTGTTAGTCCCATCACACAGAGCTATATTTTCTTCCCAGAAGCACCTATAGGACTTGTAGTGTGTTAGTGGCAGGCACTGGCAGCAAACAGAGCTCCTATATTTTCTTTGCAGAAGCACCCATAGGACTTGTAGTGTGTTAGTCCCATCACACAGAGCTATATTTTCTTCCCAGAATCACCTATAGGACTTGTAGTGTGTTAGTCCCATCACACAGAGCTCCTATATTTTGTTCCCAGAAGCACCTATAGGACTTGTAGTGTGTTAGTCCCATCACACAGAGCTATATTTTCTTCCCAGAAGTACCTATAGGACTTGTAGTGTGTTAGTGGCAGGCACTGGCAGCAAACAGAGCTCCTATATTTTCTTTGCAGAAGCACCTATAGGACTTGTAGTGTGTTAGTCCCATCACACAGAGCTATATTTTCTTCCCAGAAGCACCTATAGGACTTGTAGTGTGTTAGTCCCATCACACAGAGCTCCTATATTTTGTTCCCGGAAGCACCTATAGGACTTGTAGTGTGTTAGCCCCATCACACAGAGCTATATTTTCTTCTCAGAAGCACCTATAGGACTTGCAGTGTGTTAGTCCCATCACACAGAGCTCCTATATTTTGTTCCCAGAAGCACCTATAGGACTTGTAGTGTGTTAGTCCCATCACACAGAGCTATATTTTCTTCCCAGAAGCACCTATAGGACTTGTAGTGTGTTAGTCCCATCACACAGAGCTATATTTTCTTCCCAGAAGCACCTATAGGACTTGTAGTGTGTTAGTCCCATCACACAGAGCTCCTATATTTTGTTCCCAGAAGCACCTATAGGACTTGTAGTGTGTTAGTTCCATCACACAGAGCTATATTTTCTTCCCAGAAGCACCTATATGACTTGTAGTGTGTTAGTGGCAGGCACTGGCAGCAAACAGAGCTCCTATATTTTCTTTGCAGAAGCACCCATAGGACTTGTAGTGTGTTAGTTCCATCACACAGAGCTATATTTTCTTCCCAGAAGCACCTATAGGACTTGTAGTGTGTTAGTCCCATCACACAGAGCTCCTATATTTTGTTCCCAGAAGCACCTATAGGACTTGTAGTGTGTTAGTCCCATCACACAGAGCTATATTTTCTTCTCAGAAGCACCCATAGGACTTGTAGTGTGTTAGTCCCATCACACAGAGCTCCTATATTTTGTTCCCAGAAGCACCTATAGGACTTGTAGTGTGTTAGTCCCATCACACAGAGCTATATTTTCTTCCCAGAAGCACCTATAGGACTTGTAGTGTGTTAGTCCCATCACACAGAGCTCCTATATTTTGTTCCCAGAAGCACCTATAGGACTTGTAGTGTGTTAGTCCCATCACACAGAGCTATATTTTCTTCCCAGAAGCACCTATAGGACTTGTAGTGTGTTAGACCCATCACACAGAGCTCCTATATTTTAGTTCCCAGAAGCACCTATAGGACTTGTAGTGTGTTAGTCCCATCACACAGAGCTATATTTTGTTCCCAGAAGCACCTATAGGACTTGTAGTGTGTTAGTCCCATCACACAGAGCTATTTTCTTCCCAGAAGCACCTATAGGACTTGTAGTGTGTTAGTCCCATCACACAGAGCTACCTATATTTTGTTCCCAGAAGCACCTATAGGACTTGTAGTGTGTTAGTCCCATCACACAGAGCTATATTTTCTTCCCAGAAGCACCTATATGACTTGTAGTGTGTTAGTCCCATCACACAGAGCTATATTTTCTTCCCAGAAGCACCTATAGGACTTGTAGTGTGTTAGTCCCATCACACAGAGCTCCTATATTTTGTTCCCAGAAGCACCTATAGGACTTGTAGTGTGTTAGTCCCATCACACAGAGCTATATTTTCTTCCCAGAAGCACCTATAGGACTTGTAGTGTGTTAGTCCCATCACACAGAGCTATATTTTCTTCCCAGAAGCACCTATAGGACTTGTAGTGTGTTAGTCCCATCACACAGAGCTCCTATATTTTCTTCCCAGAAGCACCTATAGGACTTTAGTGTGTTAGTCCCATCACACAGAGCTATATTTTCTTCCCAGAAGCACCTATAGGACTTGTAGTGTGTTAGTCCCATCACACAGAGCTATATATTTTCTTCCCAGAAGCACCTATAGGACTTGTAGTGTGTTAGTCCCATCACACAGAGCTCCTATATTTTGTTCCCAGAAGCACCTATAGGACTTGTAGTGTGTTAGTCCCATCACACAGAGCTATATTTTCTTCCCAGAAGCACCTATAGGACTTGTAGTGTGTTAGTCCCATCACACAGAGCTCCTATATTTTGTTCCCAGAAGCACCTATAGGACTTGTAGTGTGTTAGTCCCATCACACAGAGCTATATTTTCTTCCCAGAAGCACCTATAGGACTTGTAGTGTGTTAGTCCCATCACACAGAGCTCCTATATTTTGTTCCCGGAAGCACCTATAGGACTTGTAGTGTGTTAGTCCCATCACACAGAGCTATATTTTCTTCCCAGAAGCACCTATAGGACTTGTAGTGTGTTAGTCCCATCACACAGAGCTATATTTTCTTCCCAGAAGCACCTATAGGACTTGTAGTGTGTTAGTCCCATCACACAGAGCTCCTATATTTTGTTCCCAGAAGCACCTATAGGACTTGTAGTGTGTTAGTCCCATCACACAGAGCTATATTTTCTTCCCAGAAGCACCTATAGGACTTGTAGTGTGTTAGTGGCAGGCACTGGCAGCAAACAGAGCTCCTATATTTTCTTTGCAGAAGCACCCATAGGACTTGTAGTGTGTTAGTCCCATCACACAGAGCTATATTTTCTTCCCAGAAGCACCTATAGGACTTGTAGTGTGTTAGTCCCATCACACAGAGCTCCTATATTTTGTTCCCAGAAGCACCTATAGGACTTGTAGTGTGTTAGTCCCATCACACAGAGCTATATTTTCTTCTCAGAAGCACCCATAGGACTTGTAGTGTGTTAGTCCCATCACACAGAGCTCCTATATTTTGTTCCCAGAAGCACCTATAGGACTTGTAGTGTGTTAGTCCCATCACACAGAGCTCCTATATTTTCTTCCCAGAAGCACCTATAGGACTTGTAGTGTGTTAGTCCCATCACACAGAGCTATATTTTCTTCCCAGAAGCACCTGTAGGACTTGTAGTGTGTTAGTCCCATCACACAGAGCTATATTTTCTTCCCAGAAGCACCTATAGGACTTGTAGTGTGTTAGTCCCATCACACAGAGCTCCTATATTTTGTTCCCAGAAGCACCTATAGGACTTGTAGTGTTAGTCCCATCACACAGAGCTATATTTTCTTCCCAGAAGCACCTATAGGACTTGTAGTGTGTTAGTCCCATCACACAGAGCTCCTATATTTTGTTCCCAGAAGAACCTATAGGACTTGTAGTGTGTTAGTCCCATCACACAGAGCTCCTATATTTTGTTCCCAGAAGCACCTATAGGACTTGTAGTGTGTTAGTCCCATCACACAGAGCTCCTATATTTTCTTCCCAGAAGCACCTATAGGACTTGTAGTGTGTTAGTCCCATCACACAGAGCTATATTTTCTTCCCAGAAGCACCTATAGGACTTGTAGTGTGTTAGTCCCATCACACAGAGCTATATTTCTTCCCAGAAGCACCTATAGGACTTGTAGTGTGTTAGTCCCATCACACAGAGCTCCTATATTTTGTTCCCAGAAGCACCTATAGGACTTGTAGTGTGTTAGTCCCATCACACAGAGCTATATTTTCTTCCCAGAAGCACCTATAGGACTTGTAGTGTGTTAGTCCCATCACACAGAGCTACTATATTTTGTTCCCAGAAGAACCTATAGGACTTGTAGTGTGTTAGTCCCATCACACAGAGCTATATTTTCTTCCCAGAAGCACCTATATGACTTGTAGTGTGTTAGTGGCAGGCACTGGCAGCAAACAGAGCTCCTATATTTTCTTTGCAGAAGCACCTATAGGACTTGTAGTGTGTTAGTCCCATCACACAGAGCTATATTTTCTTCCCAGAAGCACCTATAGGACTTGTAGTGTGTTAGTCCCATCACACAGAGCTCCTATATTTTGTTCCCGGAAGCACCTATAGGACTTGTAGTGTGTTAGTCCCATCACACAGAGCTATATTTTCTTCCCAGAAGCACCTATAGGACTTGTAGTGTGTTAGTCCCATCACACAGAGCTATATTTTCTTCCCAGAAGCACCTATAGGACTTGTAGTGTGTTAGTCCCATCACACAGAGCTCCTATATTTTGTTCCCAGAAGCACCTATAGGACTTGTAGTGTGTTAGTCCCATCACACAGAGCTATATTTTCTTCCCAGAAGCACCTATAGGACTTGTAGTGTGTTAGTGGCAGGCACTGGCAGCAAACAGAGCTCCTATATTTTCTTTGCAGAAGCACCCATAGGACTTGTAGTGTGTTAGTCCCATCACACAGAGCTATATTTTCTTCCCAGAAGCACCTATAGGACTTGTAGTGTGTTAGTCCCATCACACAGAGCTCCTATATTTTGTTCCCAGAAGCACCTATAGGACTTGTAGTGTGTTAGTCCCATCACACAGAGCTATATTTTCTTCTCAGAAGCACCCATAGGACTTGTAGTGTGTTAGTCCCATCACACAGAGCTCCTATATTTTGTTCCCAGAAGCACCTATAGGACTTGTAGTGTGTTAGTCCCATCACACAGAGCTCCTATATTTTGTTCCCAGAAGCACCTATAGGACTTGTAGTGTGTTAGTCCCATCACACAGAGCTCCTATATTTTCTTCCCAGAAGCACCTATAGGACTTGTAGTGTGTTAGTCCCATCACACAGAGCTAAATTTTCTTCCCAGAAGCACCTATAGGACTTGTAGTGTGTTAGTGGCAGGCACTGGCAGCAAACAGAGCTCCTATATTTTCTTCCCAGAAGCACCTATAGGACTTGTAGTGTGTTAGTCCCATCACACAGAGCTATATTTTCTTCCCAGAAGCACCTATAGGACTTGTAGTGTGTTAGTCCCATCACACAGAGCTCCTATATTTTGTTCCCAGAAGCACCTATAGGACTTGTAGTGTGTTAGTCCCATCACACAGAGCTATATTTTCTTCCCAGAAGCACCTATATGACTTGTAGTGTGTTAGTCCCATCACACAGAGCTATATTTTCTTCCCAGAAGCACCTATAGGACTTGTAGTGTGTTAGTCCCATCACACAGAGCTCCTATATTTTCTTCCCAGAAGCACCTATAGGACTTGTAGTGTGTTAGTCCCATCACACAGAGCTATATTTTCTCCCAGAAGCACCTATAGGACTTGTAGTGTGTTAGTCCCATCACACAGAGCTATATTTTCTTCCCAGAAGCACCTATAGGACTTGTAGTGTGTTAGTCCCATCACACAGAGCTCCTATATTTTGTTCCCAGAAGCACCTATAGGACTTGTAGTGTGTTAGTCCCATCACACAGAGCTATATTTTCTTCCCAGAAGCACCTATAGGACTTGTAGTGTGTTAGTCCCATCACACAGAGCTCCTATATTTTGTTCCCAGAAGAACCTATAGGACTTGTAGTGTGTTAGTCCCATCACACAGAGCTATATTTTCTTCCCAGAAGCACCTATAGGACTTGTAGTGTGTTAGTCCCATCACACAGAGCTCCTATATTTTGTTCCCGGAAGCACCTATAGGACTTGTAGTGTGTTAGTCCCATCACACAGAGCTATATTTTCTTCCCAGAAGCACCTATAGGACTTGTAGTGTGTTAGTCCCATCACACAGAGCTATATTTTCTTCCCAGAAGCACCTATAGGACTTGTAGTGTGTTAGTCCCATCACACAGAGCTCCTATATTTTGTTCCCAGAAGAACCTATAGGACTTGTAGTGTGTTAGTCCCATCACACAGAGCTATATTTTCTTCCCAGAAGCACCTATAGGACTTGTAGTGTGTTAGTGGCAGGCACTGGCATCAAACAGAGCTCCTATATTTTCTTCCCAGAAGCACCTATAGGACTTGTAGTGTGTTAGTCCCATCACACAGAGCTATATTTTCTTCCCAGAAGCACCTATAGGACTTGTAGTGTGTTAGTCCCATCACACAGAGCTCCTATATTTTGTTCCCGGAAGCACCTATAGGACTTGTAGTGTGTTAGTCCCATCACACAGAGCTATATTTTCTTCCCAGAAGCACCTATAGGACTTGTAGTGTGTTAGTCCCATCACACAGAGCTATATTTTCTTCCCAGAAGCACCTATAGGACTTGTAGTGTGTTAGTCCCATCACACAGAGCTCCTATATTTTGTTCCCAGAAGCACCTATAGGACTTGTAGTGTGTTAGTCCCATCACACAGAGCTATATTTTCTTCCCAGAAGCACCTATAGGACTTGTAGTGTGTTAGTGGCAGGCACTGGCAGCAAACAGAGCTCCTATATTTTCTTCCCAGAAGCACCATAGGACTTGTAGTGTGTTAGTCCCATCACACAGAGCTATATTTTCTTCCCAGAAGCACCTATAGGACTTGTAGTGTGTTAGTCCCATCACACAGAGCTCCTATATTTTGTTCCCAGAAGCACCTATAGGACTTGTAGTGTGTTAGTCCCATCACACAGAGCTATATTTTCTTCTCAGAAGCACCCATAGGACTTGTAGTGTGTTAGTCCCATCACACAGAGCTCCTATATTTTGTTCCCAGAAGCACCTATAGGACTTGTAGTGTGTTAGTCCCATCACACAGAGCTCCTATATTTTGTTCCCAGAAGCACCTATAGGACTTGTAGTGTGTTAGTCCCATCACACAGAGCTCCTATATTTTCTTCCCAGAAGCACCTATAGGACTTGTAGTGTGTTAGTCCCATCACACAGAGCTATATTTTCTTCCCAGAAGCACCTGTAGGACTTGTAGTGTGTTAGTCCCATCACACAGAGCTATATTTTCTTCCCAGAAGCACCTATAGGACTTGTAGTGTGTTAGTCCCATCACACAGAGCTCCTATATTTTGTTCCCAGAAGCACCTATAGGACTTGTAGTGTGTTAGTCCCATCACACAGAGCTATATTTTCTTCCCAGAAGCACCTATAGGACTTGTAGTGTGTTAGTCCCATCACACAGAGCTCCTATATTTTGTTCCCAGAAGAACCTATAGGACTTGTAGTGTGTTAGTCCCATCACACAGAGCTCCTATATTTTGTTCCCAGAAGCACCTATAGGACTTGTAGTGTGTTAGTCCCATCACACAGAGCTCCTATATTTTCTTCCCAGAAGCACCTATAGGACTTGTAGTGTGTTAGTCCCATCACACAGAGCTATATTTTCTTCCCAGAAGCACCTATAGGACTTGTAGTGTGTTAGTCCCATCACACAGAGCTATATTTCTTCCCAGAAGCACCTATAGGACTTGTAGTGTGTTAGTCCCATCACACAGAGCTCCTATATTTTGTTCCCAGAAGCACCTATAGGACTTGTAGTGTGTTAGTCCCATCACACAGAGCTATATTTTCTTCCCAGAAGCACCTATAGGACTTGTAGTGTGTTAGTCCCATCACACAGAGCTACTATATTTTGTTCCCAGAAGCACCTATAGGACTTGTAGTGTGTTAGTCCCATCACACAGAGCTATATTTTCTTCCCAGAAGCACCTATATGACTTGTAGTGTGTTAGTGGCAGGCACTGGCAGCAAACAGAGCTCCTATATTTTCTTCCCAGAAGCACCTATAGGACTTGTAGTGTGTTAGTCCCATCACACAGAGCTATATTTTCTTCCCAGAAGCACCTATAGGACTTGTAGTGTGTTAGTCCCATCACACAGAGCTCCTATATTTTGTTCCCGGAAGCACCTATAGGACTTGTAGTGTGTTAGTCCCATCACACAGAGCTATATTTTCTTCCCAGAAGCACCTATAGGACTTGTAGTGTGTTAGTCCCATCACACAGAGCTCCTATATTTTCTTCCCAGAAGCACCTATAGGACTTGTAGTGTGTTAGTCCCATCACACAGAGCTCCTATATTTTGTTCCCAGAAGCACCTATAGGACTTGTAGTGTGTTAGTCCCATCACACAGAGCTCCTATATTTTCTTCCCAGAAGCACCTATAGGACTTGTAGTGTGTTAGTCCCATCACACAGAGCTAAATTTTCTTCCCAGAAGCACCTATAGGACTTGTAGTGTGTTAGTGTCAGGCACTGGCAGCAAACAGAGCTCCTATATTTTCTTTCCCAGAAGCACCTATAGGACTTGTAGTGTGTTAGTCCCATCACACAGAGCTATATTTTCTTCCCAGAAGCACCTATAGGACTTGTAGTGTGTTAGTCCCATCACACAGAGCTCCTATATTTTGTTCCCAGAAGCACCTATAGGACTTGTAGTGTGTTAGTCCCATCACACAGAGCTATATTTTCTTCCCAGAAGCACCTATATGACTTGTAGTGTGTTAGTCCCATCACACAGAGCTATATTTTCTTCCCAGAAGCACCTATAGGACTTGTAGTGTGTTAGTCCCATCACACAGAGCTCCTATATTTTCTTCCCAGAAGCACCTATAGGACTTGTAGTGTGTTAGTCCCATCACACAGAGCTATATTTTCTTCCCAGAAGCACCTATAGGACTTGTAGTGTGTTAGTCCCATCACACAGAGCTATATTTTCTTCCCAGAAGCACCTATAGGACTTGTAGTGTGTTAGTCCCATCACACAGAGCTCCTATATTTTGTTCCCAGAAGCACCTATAGGACTTGTAGTGTGTTAGTCCCATCACACAGAGCTATATTTTCTTCCCAGAAGCACCTATAGGACTTGTAGTGTGTTAGTCCCATCACACAGAGCTCCTATATTTTGTTCCCAGAAGCACCTATAGGACTTGTAGTGTGTTAGTCCCATCACACAGAGCTATATTTTCTTCCCAGAAGCACCTATAGGACTTGTAGTGTGTTAGTCCCATCACACAGAGCTCCTATATTTTGTTCCCGGAAGCACCTATAGGACTTGTAGTGTGTTAGTCCCATCACACAGAGCTATATTTTCTTCCCAGAAGCACCTATAGGACTTGTAGTGTGTTAGTCCCATCACACAGAGCTATATTTTCTTCCCAGAAGCACCTATAGGACTTGTAGTGTGTTAGTCCCATCACACAGAGCTCCTATATTTTGTTCCCAGAAGCACCTATAGGACTTGTAGTGTGTTAGTCCCATCACACAGAGCTATATTTTCTTCCCAGAAGCACCTATAGGACTTGTAGTGTGTTAGTGGCAGGCATCACACAGAGCTCCTATATTTTCTTCCCAGAAGCACCTATAGGACTTGTAGTGTGTTAGTCCCATCACACAGAGCTATATTTTCTTCCCAGAAGCACCTATAGGACTTGTAGTGTGTTAGTCCCATCACACAGAGCTCCTATATTTTGTTCCCGGAAGCACCTATAGGACTTGTAGTGTGTTAGTCCCATCACACAGAGCTATATTTTCTTCCCAGAAGCACCTATAGGACTTGTAGTGTGTTAGTCCCATCACACAGAGCTATATTTTCTTCCCAGAAGCACCTATAGGACTTGTAGTGTGTTAGTCCCATCACACAGAGCTCCTATATTTTGTTCCCAGAAGCACCTATAGGACTTGTAGTGTGTTAGTCCCATCACACAGAGCTATATTTTCTTCCCAGAAGCACCTATAGGACTTGTAGTGTGTTAGTGGCAGGCACTGGCATCAAACAGAGCTCCTATATTTTCTTCCCAGAAGCACCTATAGGACTTGTAGTGTGTTAGTCCCATCACACAGAGCTATATTTTCTTCCCAGAAGCACCTATAGGACTTGTAGTGTGTTAGTCCCATCACACAGAGCTCCTATATTTTGTTCCCAGAAGCACCTATAGGACTTGTAGTGTGTTAGTCCCATCACACAGAGCTATATTTTCTTCCAGAAGCACCTATAGGACTTGTAGTGTGTTAGTCCCATCACACAGAGCTCCTATATTTTGTTCCCAGAAGCACCTATAGGACTTGTAGTGTGTTAGTCCCATCACACAGAGCTATATATTTTGTTCCCAGAAGCTCCTATAGGACTTGTAGTGTGTTAGTCCCATCACACAGAGCTCCTATATTTTCTTCCCAGAAGCACCTATAGGACTTGTAGTGTGTTAGTCCCATCACACAGAGCTATATATTTTCTTCCCAGAAGCACCTGTAGGACTTGTAGTGTGTTAGTCCCATCACACAGAGCTATATTTTCTTCCCAGAAGCACCTATAGGACTTGTAGTGTGTTAGTCCCATCACACAGAGCTCCTATATTTTGTTCCCAGAAGCACCTATAGGACTTGTAGTGTGTTAGTCCCATCACACAGAGCTATATTTTCTTCCCAGAAGCACCTATAGGACTTGTAGTGTGTTAGTCCCATCACACAGAGCTCCTATATTTTGTTCCCAGAAGCACCTATAGGACTTGTAGTGTGTTAGTCCCATCACACAGAGCTCCTATATTTTGTTCCCAGAAGCACCTATAGGACTTGTAGTGTGTTAGTCCCATCACACAGAGCTCCTATATTTTCTTCCCAGAAGCACCTATAGGACTTGTAGTGTGTTAGTCCCATCACACAGAGCTATATTTTCTTCCCAGAAGCACCTATAGGACTTGTAGTGTGTTAGTCCCATCACACAGAGCTATATTTTCTTCCCAGAAGCACCTATAGGACTTGTAGTGTGTTAGTCCCATCACACAGAGCTCCTATATTTTGTTCCCAGAAGCACCTATAGGACTTGTAGTGTGTTAGTCCCATCACACAGAGCTATATTTTCTTCCCAGAAGCACCTATAGGACTTGTAGTGTGTTAGTCCCATCACACAGAGCTACTATATTTTGTTCCCAGAAGAACCTATAGGACTTGTAGTGTGTTAGTCCCATCACACAGAGCTATATTTTCTTCCCAGAAGCACCTATATGACTTGTAGTGTGTTAGTGGCAGGCACTCGCAGCAAACAGAGCTCCTATATTTTCTTTCCAGAAGCACCTATAGGACTTGTAGTGTGTTAGTCCCATCACACAGAGCTATATTTTCTTCCCAGAAGCACCTATAGGACTTGTAGTGTGTTAGTCCCATCACACAGAGCTCCTA
The DNA here is from genome assembly GCA_028564925.1 of Lithobates sylvaticus. NCBI lineage: Eukaryota > Metazoa > Chordata > Amphibia > Anura > Ranidae > Lithobates > Lithobates sylvaticus. Next base: position 156,280,636 of record CM053031.1, read on the forward strand.
TATTTTGTTCCCGGAAGCACCTATAGGACTTGTAGTGTGTTAGTCCCATCACACAGAGCTATATTTTCTTCCCAGAAGCACCTATAGGACTTGTAGTGTGTTAGTCCCATCACACAGAGCTATATTTTCTTCCCAGAAGCACCTATAGGACTTGTAGTGTGTTAGTCCCATCACACAGAGCTCCTATATTTTGTTCCCAGAAGCACCTATAGGACTTGTAGTGTGTTAGTCCCATCACACAGAGCTATATTTTCTTCCCAGAAGCACCTATAGGACTTGTAGTGTGTTAGTCCCATCACACAGAGCTCCTATATTTTCTTCCCAGAAGCACCCATAGGACTTGTAGTGTGTTAGTCCCATCACACAGAGCTATATATTTTCTTCCCAGAAGCACCTATAGGACTTGTAGTGTGTTAGTCCCATCACACAGAGCTCCTATATTTTGTTCCCAGAAGCACCTATAGGACTTGTAGTGTGTTAGTCCCATCACACAGAGCTATATTTTCTTCCAGAAGCACCTATAGGACTTGTAGTGTGTTAGTCCCATCACACAGAGCTCCTATATTTTGTTCCCAGAAGCACCTATAGGACTTGTAGTGTGTTAGTCCCATCACACAGAGCTCCTATATTTTGTTCCCAGAAGCACCTATAGGACTTGTAGTGTGTTAGTCCCATCACACAGAGCTCCTATATTTTCTTCCCAGAAGCACCTATAGGACTTGTAGTGTGTTAGTCCCATCACACAGAGCTAAATTTTCTTCCCAGAAGCACCTATAGGACTTGTAGTGTGTTAGTCCCATCACACAGAGCTATATATTTTCTTCCCAGAAGCACCTATAGGACTTGTAGTGTGTTAGTCCCATCACACAGAGCTCCTATATTTTGTTCCCAGAAGCACCTATAGGACTTGTAGTGTGTTAGTCCCATCACACAGAGCTCCTATATTTTGTTCCCAGAAGCACCTATAGGACTTGTAGTGTGTTAGTCCCATCACACAGAGCTCCTATATTTTCTTCCCAGAAGCACCTATAGGACTTGTAGTGTGTTAGTCCCATCACACAGAGCTATATTTTCTTCCCAGAAGCACCTATAGGACTTGTAGTGTGTTAGTCCCATCACACAGAGCTATATTTTCTTCCCAGAAGCACCTATAGGACTTGTAGTGTGTTAGTCCCATCACACAGAGCTCCTATATTTTGTTCCCAGAAGCACCTATAGGACTTGTAGTGTGTTAGTCCCATCACACAGAGCTATATTTTCTTCCCAGAAGCACCTATAGGACTTGTAGTGTGTTAGTCCCATCACACAGAGCTACTATATTTTGTTCCCAGAAGAACCTATAGGACTTGTAGTGTGTTAGTCCCATCACACAGAGCTATATTTTCTTCCCAGAAGCACCTATATGACTTGTAGTGTGTTAGTCCCATCACACAGAGCTATATTTTCTTCCCAGAAGCACCTATAGGACTTGTAGTGTGTTAGTCCCATCACACAGAGCTCCTATATTTTGTTCCCAGAAGCACCTATAGGACTTGTAGTGTGTTAGTCCCATCACACAGAGCTATATTTTATTCTCAGAAGCACCTATAGGACTTGTAGTGTGTTAGTCCCATCACACAGAGCTCCTATATTTTGTTCCCAGAAGCACCTATAGGACTTGTAGTGTGTTAGTCCCATCACACAGAGCTATATTTTGTTCCCAGAAGCACCTATAGGACTTGTAGTGTGTTAGTCCCCATCACACAGAGCTATATTTTCTTCCCAGAAGCACCTATAGGACTTGTAGTGTGTTAGTCCCATCACACAGAGCTCCTATATTTTGTTCCCAGAAGCACCTATAGGACTTGTAGTGTGTTAGTCCCATCACACAGAGCTATATTTTCTTCCCAGAAGCACCTATAGGACTTGTAGTGTGTTAGTCCCATCACACAGAGCTATATTTTTTTCCCAGATGCACCTATAGGACTTGTAGTGTGTTAGTCCCATCACACAGAGCTCCTATATTTTGTTCCCAGAAGCACCTATAGGACTTGTAGTGTGTTAGTCCCATCACACAGAGCTATATTTTCTTCCCAGAAGCACCTATAGGACTTGTAGTGTGTTAGTCCCATCACACAGAGCTCCTATATTTTGTTCCCAGAAGCACCTATAGGACTTGTAGTGTGTTAGTCCCATCACACAGAGCTATATTTTCTTCCAGAAGCACCTATAGGACTTGTAGTGTGTTAGTCCCATCACACAGAGCTCCTATATTTTGTTCCCAGAAGCACCTATAGGACTTGTAGTGTGTTAGTCCCATCACACAGAGCTATATTTTCTTCCCAGAAGCACCTATAGGACTTGTAGTGTGTTAGTCCCATCACACAGAGCTATATTTTCTTCTCAGAAGCACCTATAGGACTTGTAGTGTGTTAGTCCCATCACACAGAGCTCCTATATTTTGTTCCCAGAAGCACCTATAGGACTTGTAGTGTGTTAGTCCCATCACACAGAGCTATATTTTCTTCCCAGAAGCACCTATAGGACTTGTAGTGTGTTAGTCCCATCACACAGAGCTATATTTTCTTCCCAGAAGCACCTATAGGACTTGTAGTGTGTTAGTCCCATCACACAGAGCTCCTATATTTTGTTCCCAGAAGCACCTATAGGACTTGTAGTGTGTTAGTCCCATCACACAGAGCTATATTTTCTTCCCAGAAGCACCTATAGGACTTGTAGTGTGTTAGTCCCATCACACAGAGCTATATTTTTTTCCCAGATGCACCTATAGGACTTGTAGTGTGTTAGTCCCATCACACAGAGCTCCTATATTTTGTTCCCAGAAGCACCTATAGGACTTGTAGTGTGTTAGTCCCATCACACAGAGCTATATTTTCTTCCCAGAAGCACCTATAGGACTTGTAGTGTGTTAGTCCCATCACACAGAGCTCCTATATTTTGTTCCCAGAAGCACCTATAGGACTTGTAGTGTGTTAGTCGCATCACACAGAGCTATATTTTCTTCCAGAAGCACCTATAGGACTTGTAGTGTGTTAGTCCCATCACACAGAGCTCCTATATTTTGTTCCCAGAAGCACCTATAGGACTTGTAGTGTGTTAGTCCCATCACACAGAGCTATATTTTCTTCCCAGAAGCACCTATAGGACTTGTAGTGTGTTAGTCCCATCACACAGAGCTATATTTTCTTCCCAGAAGCACCTATAGGACTTGTAGTGTGTTAGTCCCATCACACAGAGCTCCTATATTTTGTTCCCAGAAGCACCTATAGGACTTGTAGTGTGTTAGTCCCATCACACAGAGCTATATTTTCTTCCCAGAAGCACCTATAGGACTTGTAGTGTGTTAGTCCCATCACACAGAGCTATATTTTCTTCCCAGAAGCACCTATAGGACTTGTAGTGTGTTAGTCCCATCACACAGAGCTCCTATATTTTGTTCCCAGAAGCACCTATAGGACTTGTAGTGTGTTAGTCCCATCACACAGAGCTATATTTTCTTCCCAGAAGCACTTATAGGACTTGTAGTGTGTTAGTCCCATCACACAGAGCTATATTTTTTTCCCAGATGCACCTATAGGACTTGTAGTGTGTTAGTCCCATCACACAGAGCTCCTATATTTTGTTCCCAGAAGCACCTATAGGACTTGTAGTGTGTTAGTCCCATCACACAGAGCTATATTTTCTTCCCAGAAGCACCTATAGGACTTGTAGTGTGTTAGTCCCATCACACAGAGCTCCTATATTTTTGTTCCCAGAAGCACCTATAGGACTTGTAGTGTGTTAGTCCCATCACACAGAGCTATATTTTCTTCCCAGAAGCACCTATAGGACTTGTAGTGTGTTAGTCCCATCACACAGAGCTCCTATATTTTGTTCCCAGAAGCACCTATAGGACTTGTAGTGTGTTAGTCCCATCACACAGAGCTATATTTTCTTCCCAGAAGCACCTATAGGACTTGTAGTGTGTTAGTCCCATCACACAGAGCTATATTTTCTTCCAGAAGCACCTATAGGACTTGTAGTGTGTTAGTCCCATCACACAGAGCTCCTATATTTTGTTCCCAGAAGCACCTATAGGACTTGTAGTGTGTTAGTCCCATCACACAGAGCTATATTTTCTTCCCAGAAGCACCTATAGGACTTGTAGTGTGTTAGTCCCATCACACAGAGCTATATTTTCTTCCCAGAAGCACCTATAGGACTTGTAGTGTGTTAGTCCCATCACACAGAGCTCCTATATTTTGTTCCCAGAAGCACCTATAGGACTTGTAGTGTGTTAGTCCCATCACACAGAGCTATATTTTCTTCCCAGAAGCACTTATAGGACTTGTAGTGTGTTAGTCCCATCACACAGAGCTATATTTTTTTCCCAGATGCACCTATAGGACTTGTAGTGTGTTAGTCCCATCACACAGAGCTCCTATATTTTGTTCCCAGAAGCACCTATAGGACTTGTAGTGTGTTAGTCCCATCACACAGAGCTATATTTTCTTCCCAGAAGCACCTATAGGACTTGTAGTGTGTTAGTCCCATCACACAGAGCTCCTATATTTTGTTCCCAGAAGCACCTATAGGACTTGTAGTGTGTTAGTCCCATCACACAGAGCTATATTTTCTTCTCAGAAGCACCTATAGGACTTGTAGTGTGTTAGTCCCATCACACAGAGCTCCTATATTTTGTTCCCAGAAGCACCTATAGGACTTGTAGTGTGTTAGTCCCATCACACAGAGCTATATTTTCTTCCCAGAAGCACCTATAGGACTTGTAGTGTGTTAGTCCCATCACACAGAGCTATATTTTCTTCCCAGAAGCACCTATAGGACTTGTAGTGTGTTAGTCCCATCACACAGAGCTCCTATATTTTGTTCCCAGAAGCACCTATAGGACTTGTAGTGTGTTAGTCCCATCACACAGAGCTATATTTTCTTCCCAGAAGCACCTATAGGACTTGTAGTGTGTTAGTCCCATCACACAGAGCTCCTATATTTTGTTCCCAGAAGCACCTATAGGACTTGTAGTGTGTTAGTCCCATCACACAGAGCTAATTTTTCTTCCCAGAAGCACCTATAGGACTTGTAGTGTGTTAGTCCCATCACACAGAGCTCCTATATTTTGTTCCCAGAAGCACCTATAGGACTTGTAGTGTGTTAGTCCCATCACACAGAGCTCCTATATTTTGTTCCCAGAAGCACCTATAGGACTTGTAGTGTGTTAGTCCCATCACACAGAGCTATATTTTCTTCCCAGAAGCACCTATAGGACTTGTAGTGTGTTAGTCCCATCACACAGAGCTCCTATATTTTGTTCCCAGAAGAACCTATAGGACTTGTAGTGTGTTAGTCCCATCACACAGAGCTATATTTTCTTCCCAGAAGCACCTATAGGACTTGTAGTGTGTTAGTCCCATCACACAGAGCTCCTATATTTTGTTCCCAGAAGCACCTATAGGACTTGTAGTGTGTTAGTCCCATCACACAGAGCTATATTTTCTTCCCAGAAGCACCTATAGGACTTGTAGTGTGTTAGTCCCATCACACAGAGCTATATTTTCTTCCCAGAAGCACCTATAGGACTTGTAGTGTGTTAGTCCCATCACACAGAGCTCCTATATTTTGTTCCCAGAAGCACCTATAGGACTTGTAGTGTGTTAGTCCCATCACACAGAGCTATATTTTCTTCCCAGAAGCACCTATAGGACTTGTAGTGTGTTAGTCCCATCACACAGAGCTCCTATATTTTGTTCCCAGAAGCACCTATAGGACTTGTAGTGTGTTAGTCCCATCACACAGAGCTAATTTTTCTTCCCAGAAGCACCTATAGGACTTGTAGTGTGTTAGTCCCATCACACAGAGCTCCTATATTTTGTTCCCAGAAGCACCTATAGGACTTGTAGTGTGTTAGTCCCATCACACAGAGCTCCTATATTTTGTTCCCAGAAGCACCTATATGACTTGTAGTGTGTTAGTCCCATCACACAGAGCTATATTTTCTTCCCAGAAGCACCTATAGGACTTGTAGTGTGTTAGTCCCATCACACAGAGCTATATTTTATTCCCAGGAGCACCTATAGGACTTGCAGTGTGTTAGTCCCATCACACAGAGCTCCTATATTTTGTTCCCAGAAGCGCCTATATGACTTGTAGTGTGTTAGTCCCATCACACAGAGCTCCTATATTTTGTTCCCAGAAGCACCTATAGGACTTGTAGTGTGTTAGTCCCATCACACAGAGCTATATTTTCTTCTCAGAAGCACCTATAGGACTTGTAGTGTGTTAGTCCCATCACACAGAGCTCCTATATTTTGTTCCCAGAAGCACCTATAGGACTTGTAGTGTGTTAGTCCCATCACACAGAGCTCCTATATTTTGTTCCCAGAAGCACCTATAGGACTTGTAGTGTGTTAGTCCCATCACACAGAGCTCCTATATTTTCTTCCCAGAAGCACCTATAGGACTTGTAGTGTGTTAGTCCCATCACACAGAGCTATATTTTCTTCCCAGAAGCACCTATAGGACTTGTAGTGTGTTAGTCCCATCACACAGAGCTATATTTTCTTCCCAGAAGCACCTATAGGACTTGTAGTGTGTTAGTCCCATCACACAGAGCTCCTATATTTTGTTCCCAGAAGCACCTATAGGACTTGTAGTGTGTTAGTCCCATCACACAGAGCTATATTTTCTTCCCAGAAGCACCTATAGGACTTGTAGTGTGTTAGTCCCATCACACAGAGCTACTATATTTTGTTCCCAGAAGCACCTATAGGACTTGTAGTGTGTTAGTCCCATCACACAGAGCTATATTTTCTTCCCAGAAGCACCTATATGACTTGTAGTGTGTTAGTCCCATCACACAGAGCTCCTATATTTTCTTCCCAGAAGCACCTATAGGACTTGTAGTGTGTTAGTCCCATCACACAGAGCTCCTATATTTTGTTCCCAGAAGCACCTATAGGACTTGTAGTGTGTTAGTCCCATCACACAGAGCTCCTATATTTTGTTCCCAGCAGCACCTATAGGACTTGTAGTGTGTTAGTCCCATCACACAGAGCTATATTTTATTCTCAGAAGCACCTATAGGACTTGTAGTGTGTTAGTCCCATCACACAGAGCTCCTATATTTTGTTCCCAGAAGCACCTATAGGACTTGTAGTGTGTTAGTCCCATCACACAGAGCTCCTATATTTTGTTCCCAGAAGCACCTATAGGACTTGTAGTGTGTTAGTCCCATCACACAGAGCTATATTTTCTTCCCAGAAGCACCTATAGGACTTGTAGTGTGTTAGTCCCATCACACAGAGCTCCTATATTTTGTTCCCAGAAGCACCTATAGGACTTGTAGTGTGTTAGTCCCATCACACAGAGCTATATTTTCTTCCCAGAAGCACTTATAGGACTTGTAGTGTGTTAGTCCCATCACACAGAGCTATATTTTCTTCCCAGATGCACCTATAGGACTTGTAGTGTGTTAGTCCCATCACACAGAGCTCCTATATTTTGTTCCCAGAAGCACCTATAGGACTTGTAGTGTGTTAGTCCCATCACACAGAGCTATATTTTCTTCCCAGAAGCACCTATAGGACTTGTAGTGTGTTAGTCCCATCACACAGAGCTCCTATATTTTGTTCCCAGAAGCACCTATAGGACTTGTAGTGTGTTAGTCCCATCACACAGAGCTATATTTTCTACCAGAAGCACCTATAGGACTTGTAGTGTGTTAGTCCCATCACACAGAGCTCCTATATTTTGTTCCCAGAAGCACCTATAGGACTTGTAGTGTGTTAGTCCCATCACACAGAGCTATATTTTCTTCCCAGAAGCACCTATAGGACTTGTAGTGTGTTAGTCCCATCACACAGAGCTATATTTTCTTCTCAGAAGCACCTATAGGACTTGTAGTGTGTTAGTCCCATCACACAGAGCTCCTATATTTTGTTCCCAGAAGCACCTATAGGACTTGTAGTGTGTTAGTCCCATCACACAGAGCTATATTTTCTTCCCAGAAGCACCTATAGGACTTGTAGTGTGTTAGTCCCATCACACAGAGCTCCTATATTTTGTTCCCAGAAGCACCTATAGGACTTGTAGTGTGTTAGTCCCATCACACAGAGCTATATTTTCTTCCCAGAAGCACCTATAGGACTTGTAGTGTGTTAGTCCCATCACACAGAGCTCCTATATTTTGTTCCCAGAAGCACCTATAGGACTTGTAGTGTGTTAGTCCCATCACACAGAGCTCCTATATTTGTTCCCAGAAGCACCTATAGGACTTGTAGTGTGTTAGTCCCATCACACAGAGCTATATTTTCTTCCCAGAAGCACCTATAGGACTTGTAGTGTGTTAGTCCCATCACACAGAGCTCCTATATTTTGTTCCCAGAAGCACCTATAGGACTTGTAGTGTGTTAGTCCCATCACACAGAGCTATATTTTCTTCTCAGAAGCACCTATAGGACTTGTAGTGTGTTAGTCCCATCACACAGAGCTCCTATATTTTGTTCCCAGAAGCACCTATAGGACTTGTAGTGTGTTAGTCCCATCACACAGAGCTATATTTTCTTCCCAGAAGCACCTATAGGACTTGTAGTGTGCTAGTCCCATCACACAGAGCTATATTTTCTTCCCAGAAGCACCTATAGGACTTGTAGTGTGTTAGTCCCATCACACAGAGCTCCTATATTTTGTTCCCAGAAGCACCTATAGGACTTGTAGTGTGTTAGTCCCATCACACAGAGCTATATTTTCTTCCCAGAAGCACCTATAGGACTTGTAGTGTGTTAGTCCCATCACACAGAGCTCCTATATTTTGTTCCCAGAAGAACCTATAGGACTTGTAGTGTGTTAGTCCCATCACACAGAGCTAATTTTTCTTCCCAGAAGCACCTATAGGACTTGTAGTGTGTTAGTCCCATCACACAGAGCTCCTATATTTTGTTCCCAGAAGCACCTATAGGACTTGTAGTGTGTTAGTCCCATCACACAGAGCTCCTATATTTTGTTCCCAGAAGCACCTATAGGACTTGTAGTGTGTTAGTCCCATCACACAGAGCTATATTTTCTTCCCAGAAGCACCTATAGGACTTGTAGTGTGTTAGTCCCATCACACAGAGCTATATTTTCTTCCCAGAAGCACCTATAGGACTTGCAGTGTGTTAGTCCCATCACACAGAGCTCCTATATTTTGTTCCCAGAAACACCTATATGACTTGTAGTGTGTTAGTCCCATCACACAGAGCTCCTATATTTTGTTCCCAGAAGCACCTATAGGACTTGTAGTGTGTTAGTCCCATCACACAGAGCTATATTTTATTCTCAGAAGCACCTATAGGACTTGTAGTGTGTTAGTCCCATCACACAGAGCTCCTATATTTTGTTCCCAGAAGCACCTATAGGACTTGTAGTGTGTTAGTCCCATCACACAGAGCTATATTTTCTTTCCAGAAGCACCTATAGGACTTGTAGTGTGTTAGTCCCATCACACAGAGCTCCTATATTTTGTTCCCAGAAGCACCTATAGGACTTGTAGTGTGTTAGTCCCATCACACAGAGCTATATTTTCTTCCAGAAGCACCTATAGGACTTGTAGTGTGTTAGTCCCATCACACAGAGCTCCTATATTTTGTGCCCAGAAGCACCTATAGGACTTGTAGTGTGTTAGTCCCATCACACAGAGCTATATTTTCTTCCCAGAAGCACCTATAGGACTTGTAGTGTGTTAGTCCCATCACACAGAGCTCCTATATTTTTGTTCCCAGAAGCACCTATAGGACTTGTAGTGTGTTAGTCCCATCACACAGAGCTATATTTTCTTCTCAGAAGCACCTATAGGACTTGTAGTGTGTTAGTCCCATCACACAGAGCTCCTATATTTTGTTCCCAAAGCACCTATAGGACTTGTAGTGTGTTAGTCCCATCACACAGAGCTATATTTTCTTCCCAGAAGCACCTATAGGACTTGTAGTGTGTTAGTCCCATCACACAGAGCTATATTTTTCTTCCCAGAAGCACCTATAGGACTTGTAGTGTGTTAGTCCCATCACACAGAGCTCCTATATTTTGTTCCCAGAAGCACCTATAGGACTTGTAGTGTGTTAGTCCCATCACACAGAGCTATATTTTCTTCCCAGAAGCACCTATAGGACTTGTAGTGTGTTAGTCCCATCACACAGAGCTCCTATATTTTGTTCCCAGAAGAACCTATAGGACTTGTAGTGTGTTAGTCCCATCACACAGAGCTATATTTTCTTCCCAGAAGCACCTATAGGACTTGTAGTGTGTTAGTCCCATCAAACAGAGCTATATTTTCTTCCCAGAAGCACCTATAGGACTTGTAGTGTGTTAGTCCCATCACACAGAGCTATATTTTCTTCCCAGAAGCACCTATAGGACTTGTAGTGTGTTAGTCCCATCACACAGAGCTCCTATATTTTCTTCCCAGAAGCACCTATAGGACTTGTAGTGTGTTAGTCCCATCACACAGAGCTATATTTTCTTCCCAGAAGCACATATAGGACTTGTAGTGTGTTAGTTAGTCCCATCACACAGAGCTATATTTTCTTCCCAGAGGCACCGATAGGACTTGTAGTGTGTTAGTCCCATCACACAGAGCTCCTATATTTTGTTCCCAGAAGCACCTATAGGACTTGTAGTGTGTTAGTCCCATCACACAGAGCTCCTATATTTTGTTCCCAGAAGAACCTATAGGACTTGTAGTGTGTTAGTCCCATCACACAGAGCTAATTTTTCTTCCCAGAAGCACCTATAGGACTTGCAGTGTGTTAGTCCCATCACACAGAGCTCCTATATTTTGTTCCCAGAAGCACCTATAGGACTTGTAGTGTGTTAGTCCCATCACACAGAGCTATATTTTCTTCCCAGAAGCACCTATAGGACTTGTAGTGTGTTAGTCCCATCACACATAGCTCCTATATTTTGTTCCCAGAAGCACCTATAGGACTTGTAGTGTGTTAGTCCCATCACACAGAGCTATATTTTCTTCTCAGAAGCACCTATAGGACTTGTAGTGTGTTAGTCCCATCACACAGAGCTCCTATATTTTGTTCCCAGAAGCACCTATAGGACTTGTAGTGTGTTAGTCCCATCACACAGAGCTCCTATATTTTGTTCCCAGAAGCACCTATAGGACTTGTAGTGTGTTAGTCCCATCACACAGAGCTCCTATATTTTCTTCCCAGAAGCACCCATAGGACTTCTAGTGTGTTAGTGGCATCACACAGAGCTCCTATATTTTCTTCCCAGAAGCACCACAGGACTTCTAGTGTGTTAGTGGCATCACACAGAGCTCCTATATTTTCTTCTCAGAAGCACCTATCGGACTTGTAGTGTGTTAGTCCCATCACACAGAGCTCCTATATTTTGTTCCCAGAAGCACCTATAGGACTTGTAGTGTGTTAGTCCCATCACACAGAGCTATATTTTCTTCCCAGAAGCACCTATAGGACTTGTAGTGTGTTAGTCCCATCACACAGAGCTATATTTTCTTCCCAGAAGCACCTATAGGACTTGTAGTGTGTTAGTCCCATCACACAGAGCTCCTATATTTTGTTCCCAGAAGCACCTATAGGACTTGTAGTGTGTTAGTCCCATCACACAGAGCTATATTTTCTTCCCAGAAGCACCTATAGGACTTGTAGTGTGTTAGTCCCATCACACATAGCTCCTATATTTTGTTCCCAGAAGCACCTATAGGACTTGTAGTGTGTTAGTCCCATCACACAGAGCTATATTTTCTTCTCAGAAGCACCTATAGGACTTGTAGTGTGTTAGTCCCATCACACAGAGCTCCTATATTTTGTTCCCAGAAGCACCTATAGGACTTGTAGTGTGTTAGTCCCATCACACAGAGCTCCTATATTTTGTTCCCAGAAGCACCTATAGGACTTGTAGTGTGTTAGTCCCATCACACAGAGCTCCTATATTTTCTTCCCAGAAGCACCCATAGGACTTCTAGTGTGTTAGTGGCATCACACAGAGCTCCTATATTTTCTTCCCAGAAGCACCCACAGGACTTCTAGTGTGTTAGTGGCATCACACAGAGCTCCTATATTTTCTTTGCAGAAGCACCCATAGGACTTCTAGTGTGTTAGTGGCATCACACAGAGCTCCTATATTTTCTTCTCAGCAGCACCCACAGGACTTCTAGTGTGTTAGTGGCATCACACAGAGCTCCTATATTTTCTTTGCAGAAGCACCCATAGGACTTCTAGTGTGTTAGTGGCATCACACAGAGCTCCTATATTTTCTTCTCAGCAGCACCCACAGGACTTCTAGTGTGTTAGTGGCATCACACAGAGCTCCTATATTTTCTTTGCAGAAGCACCCATAGGACTTCTAGTGTGTTAGTGGCATCACACAGAGCTCCTATATTTTCTTCTCAGCAGCACCCACAGGACTTCTAGTGTGTTAGTGGCATCACACAGAGCTCCTATATTTTCTTTGCAGAAGCACCTATAGGACTTCTAGTGTGTTAGTGGCATCACACAGAGCTCCTATATTTTCTTCTCAGCAGCACCCACAGGACTACCGACTACAATGGCTGGAATACCGCCAAGGGGAGGCAGAGCGTGCAGAGCCAAGAACACAGGGCAGGCAGGCTCTGTTTCTAGTGGACATGGCCGTGGCCGTGGACGTGGTCGTGCATCGTCATCAGCACGTGGCCATGGGACACGCGCGTCTTTGTTTTCGGCAGCTGGACATGTGGAGCCGCATCATGCTGAAGGCTTGGTAGAATGGATGACCAAGCCCTCCTCATCCTCCTCATCCTCTCTCACACAGGCTCAGGGTACTGGCAGAGCAGCTGCCAACGCGTATTCAATGGCATCATCAGCCACCCCTTCCCTAGACCCACCATGTCCTCCTGAGGAGTCCCCCGAACTCTTTGAGCACAGTGTTGGGTACATGCTCCAGGAGGATGCCCAACGATTCGAAGGCTCGGATGATGATACCCAGCTTGAGGAAGTCAGTAGTGTGCGCGCAGAGAGAGGGGATGCTGAAGGACAGCAATCTGGCAGTACTGTTCCACCAGCTGCAGCTTACTGCCAGGTTTGCTCTAGTGGTGAAGAGGGAGGGGATGATGAGGTCACTGACGCCACGTGGGTGCCTGGAGGGAGAGAGGATGAGGAGGAGGACGAGGAGGAGGATGATGCGGCGTCACATGTCCAACGAGGCAGGATGCCCCCTGGAGGCCAGCTAGAGGCCAGCACAGCAACTGTACAACACTGCAGAGCTCCGCCTGTGCAGGGCGCTGCCTCTGCACGTTATCAGAAAAGTTCTTTGGTGTGGGCCTTTTTTGAGACGAGTGCATCAGATCGCACCACTGCTATTTGCAATATTTGTCTCAAGCGTATCTCGCGTGGCCCAAACATCAGCCGCTTGGGCACCACTAGCATGAGCAGACATATGTCGACCTGCCATGCAGCTCGTTGGCAGGCACACATAAAAGACCCACACCAAAGAACTAAGCGGACCTCTCCTTGCTCCTCATCAGCTGGGATCTCCATCCCCACTACATCTTCAGTCCTCTCTGAAAGCTGCTGTGAGAGGACTGAAGGTGTAGAATTAGGTGTGTCACAACCAAGTACTTGCAGTACACCGACGTCCGATTGTAGCAGGCAAATTTCCCTGCCCCAGCTGCTGGACCGTCGAAAGAAGTACACTCCCAGCCATCCACATGCCCAGCGGTTGAATGCTAGCTTGGCTAAATTGCTAGCACTTCAACTGCTGCCTTTTCAGTTGGTAGACTCGGCCCCCTTCCGTGAGTTTGTTCAATGTGCGGTTCCTCAGTGGCAGGTTCCCAAACGCCACTTTTTCTCACGGAAGGCGATTCCGTCTCTCTACCGGCATGTGGAAGGCAATGTCCATACCTCGCTGGACAGGGCGGTCAGCGGTAAGGTGCATATTACCGCTGACTCATGGTCCAGCAGGCATGGACAGGGACGTTACCTTTCTTTCACGGCCCATTGGGTCACTCTATTGGCAGCTGGGAGGGATGCAGGACAAGGTGCAGTAGTGTTGGAGGTTGTTCCACCACCACGCCTCCAAAACGCTACTACTGCTACTGGTTGTGACACACCTCTCTCCTCCACCCCCTCCTCTTCTTCTTCCTCCAGTGCTCTGTCCTCGGAACCAGCGGTGCTCCGTAGGCGTACAAGGGGCTACGCAAGTACGCAGGGAAAAAGATGCCATGCCGTGCTTGCGCTGGTGTGTTTGGGGGACAGGAGCCACACTGGGCCAGAGGTTCTGGCAGCTCTGCAGGGGCAGGCCGAGAGGTGGTTGACGCCACGTCAGCTTAAGCCAGGAATGGTCGTTTCTGACAATGGCACCAACCTCCTCTCCGCCCTGCGACAGGGGCAGCTCACCCATGTGCCCTGTATGGCTCACGTCCTCAACCTGGTGGTGCAGCGGTTCTTGGGCAGGTTCCCAGGCTTACAGGATGTCCTGAGGCAGGCCAGGAAAGTCTGTGTGCATTTCCGCCGATCTTATAATGCCAGTGCTCGGCTGACTGAGCTGCAAAAGGAGCTGAACCTGCCCAAGAACCGCCTAATATGTGACATGCCCACCAGGTGGAACTCAACGTTGGCCATGCAGCAGCGACTGCACACGCAGCAGAGGGCCATAAATGAGTACCTTTGCGACTACGGCACCAGGACATGGTCAGGGGAGCTTGTTTTTTTTCCCCACGTCAGTGGAGCATGATCAGGGATGCATGCACTGTCCTCTCACCATTTGAGGAGGCTACGAGGATGGTGAGCAGTGACAGTGCATGCATCAGTGACACTGTACCTCTTGTCCACCTGTTGGAGCATACGCTGCGTGGGATAATGGACAGGGCACTTGAGGCAGAACAGAGGCAGGAAGAGGAGGACTTCCTTGCCTCTCAAGGCCCCCTTTATCCGGACAGTGTTCCTTCTGTCCCACCCATCACACAGGAAGAGGATGAGGAGGAGGAGGAGGAGGAGGATTGTGTGAGCATGGAGGTGGAGCCTGGCACTCAGCATCAGCAGCAGTCTTTTAGGGATGATGTACAGTCCCAACAAACCAGTGGACTTGTACGTGGCTGGGAGGAGGTGGCTGGCGATCATGTCATCCTCAGTGACCCAGAAGACTCCGGACCGAATGCCTCAGCTAACCTACGCTGCATGGCCTCCCTGATCCTGCAAAGCCTGCGGAAGGATCCTCGTGTTCTTCGGATCAAGGAGAGGGACCATTACTGGCTGGCCACTCTCCTTGATCCACGGTACAAGGGTAAGGTTGCGGACCTTATCTTGCCGTCGCAGAGGGAGCAGAGGATGAGACATCTCAGGGAGGCCTTGCAGAAAGGTCTGTGCAACGCGTTCCCAGAAACTGGGAGGTTACAAACTCCTGGTCCTGGGCGACGAGTTGCTGAGGCTTCGGTCAGTAGCAGAAGGAGCGGTGGGGAAGGTGGACGTCTGACCGATGCGTTCAGATAATTATTTAGTCCGCAGCCCCAAGGTATGATCGGTTCCAGCAACCATCGCCAGCGTCTGATATACATGGTGCAGGAATACCTTGGGGCAAGGTCAGACTTGGACACCTTTCCCACCGAAAATCCTCTGGCTTACTGGGTCCTGAGGATGGATCACTGGCCAGAGCTTGCACAGTATGCAATTGAGCTACTGGCCTGTCCTGCCTCCAGCGTTCTTTCCGAACGCACATTCAGTGCTGCTGGAGGATTTGTCACCGATCATAGGGTGCGCCTGTCCACCGACTCGGTTGATCGACTGACCTTCATCAAAATGAATCAGTCTTGGATCACCACCAGCTACCAGGCACCTGAAGCGGATATAACGGAATAATTTATAATGTCACATCCCTTCAAGACTGCCTATGCTGATGCTGATTGACTGTCCTGTTATGTTCACTGACTATCCTCTTCCTCCTCCTCAATGATCCATGCCACCACACCAGTGCCTAAGGCACAATTTTTCAGCCCCTGTATAACAGGGGCGTGTACTTACAATTTTAAAAAAAAATGCTTCGTAACACGTGTGACTGCTGTGCTCCAAGTACAGTATCTGTGAGGGGTTGCAGTGTTGTGGCACCAGCACCAGTGCCTAAGGCACAATTTTTCAGCCCCTGTTTAACAGGGGCGTGTAATTACAATTTTTTTAAAAAATGCTTCGCAACACGTGTGACTGCTGTGCTCCAAGTACAGTATCTGTGAGAGGTTGCAGTGTTGTGGCACCAGCACCAGTGCCTAAGGCACAATTTTTCAGCCCCTGTTTAACAGGGGCGTGTAATTACAATTTTTTAAAAAAATGCTTCGCAACACGTGTGACTGCTGTGCTCCAAGTACAGTATCTGTGAGGGGTTGCAGTGTTGTGGCACCAGCAACAGTGCCTAAGGCACAATTTTTCAGCCCCTGTTTAACAGGGGCGTGTAATTACAATTTTTTTAAAAAATGCTTCGCAACACGTGTGACTGCTGTGCTCCAAGTACAGTATCTGTGAGGGGTTGCAGTGTTGTGGCACCAGCACCAGTGCCTAAGGCACAATTTTTCAGCCCCTGTTGGGGCGTGTAATTACAATTTTTAGGCAATGCTTTGCAACAGGTCTCATTGCTGTGCTAAGAGTACAGTATCTGTGAGGGGTTGCAGTGTTGTGGCACCAGCACCAATGTCTAAGGCCCAATTTTTCAGCCCCTGTTTAACAGGGGAGTGTAATTACAAATCTTGATCTAATAGTTCACAGCAGGGCCCATTCCTGCACCCACCAAGAGTAACTATGAGGGCCTACAGTCTTGTGGCAACACCGTCCACCACCACCGCCAAAGGCCCAATTTTTCTGCCCTGTTCATCAGGTGCTTGCAATTACAAATCTTGATCTAATAACTCACAGCAGGGCCCATTCCTGCGCCCACCAAGAGTAACTGTGAGAGCTTACAGTCTTGTGGCAACACCGTCCACCACCACCACCACCGCCAAAGGCCCAATTTTTCTGCCTGGTTCAACAGGTGCATGCAAGTACAAATCTTGATCTATTAACTCACAGCTGGGCCCATTCCTGTGCCCACCAGTCTTGTGGCTACACCAACATCTAATAGGGCAAATTTCTGCAGAGTATATACGCCAGGCCCCTACTTTCAAACATCCAACTTACAAACGACTCCTACTTGCAAATGGAAAGAGAAAACAGGAAGTGAGAGGAAATCTACCCCTAGGAAGGGAAATTCTATCCTGTTAGATTTAATTTGGGAAAAAGGTATCTCCTCTCTACTGATACTTTATCACCAATCCTTGTTTCAATTAAAACCCCACTTTTCCAAAAACATTTGTCATTGGGACGGAAAGTGAGGTGACATGTTCTGAACAGATGTGCAAAGACAGCAAATGTTACAGGGGTGATAACCCCTCCCTATGTTCTCCAAAAAGCTTAAAAATAGATTTTTTTTTGGGATGGAGCTACACTTCATAATGTACCTGTTCAGATTATACTTAAGAACAAACCTACAGTCCGTGTCTTGTTTGCACCACCTATATACTGCTGTTCAGAGTATATAGGGTTGTAGGTATAGGGTTTTATTTTGGGTGCGGGGTCCCCCTTAATATCCATACAAGACCCAAAGGGGCTGGGGTGGGGGGGGGGGGTGATGGGGTAGCCATGCCATTTTTCTCAAGGATTTTCAGCCATATGGCGGCCAGGACAAGACATGACATTAAAGCCGCAAGTGGTTTTAAATGGCTTCTTTTTTTCCTTTACAAATGTCATTTTGTGCAAGGACAGTTCTAAACACGGGAAACACATGCCACTTCACAGGCATACTTTAGCCCCCCCCCAGGTACCATATTTAAAGGAAAATTTCACTTTTTTTTTTTCACTTTATGCATCATTAAAATGACTGCTCCCGAAAAAACGTTAGTTTTTAAAAGTTCTTTTTGCATTGATATATGTCCCCTGGGGCAGGACCCGGGTCCCCAAACCTGTTTTATGACATTAACATGCATATTGGCCGTTGTAATTAGCACTTTTGATTTTGAACGTTCGCGTCCATTATAACGTATAGGGTTCGAAAATTCGCGCGAACTTTCGGTCCGTTCGAAGGTTCTGGTTCGAACCGAACCCGGGGGTGTTCGGCTCATCCCTAGTGTACAGTATATAGGGGTGTAATACACGTATAATATACTTTCAAATATAGAAAGCATATTATAGTTCACTGCAGTGCTGAGTGAGTCTGCAGCTGTCACTCTTTTGTCAGTGTAGGGAGAGAGGTTGCTGTTTGGAGCAGGGACAGTCTGTAATCACTAGCTATTAGGTCCACAAAAGTCCTTTTAAGGACTGGTATAGGTGTACTATTTGGTGTGCAGTATATAGGGGTGTAATACACGTATAAAATACTTTCAAATATAGAAAGCATAGTATAGTGCATTTATACTGTGCAGCATTGTGACTGCTGAGCGGTTCTGCAGCGATACTACAAAGAGTGACAAACGCAATTAGAAAACTGTATTATAGCTGGTGTGATAGACCAGTGGCCCCCCAAAACGACAGATTGAAGCGGGGGGTTATATACCTTCTTCCACATATACTGCACTTCTCTAGAGACTTTTGTCATAGGGTCATTTAAAAAATGACAGGCAGAGTAAGAGGCAGGGCCTTCCGCAGGGGTGGTAGGGGTAGGGCAGGAGCACCAGGCTTGAGCCAAAGTGGGAAGTTGCAGAAGGTGTGTTCGATTACGTCAAAGGACGCACCAGACTTGGTTGAGTGGCTCACTCAGCCTTACTCTTCTGCACCCTCCTCATCCTCTCTATCTGCATCCTCTTCACTCTCTGCTGTGTGCACCCCCAAAGACACTACCACCAACACCACCACCACCATATACCCTCTGATTGAGTCACAGGAATTATTTCCCAATCCATCACAAGACATTTCCGATGCGCAGCCATTCTTGGCATTGGATCAGGAAGAGGAGGTAGCAACAACCGCCACTCAGCAGTCTGACGACAGTACCTGGATCAGCCCAACAAGGTTGGTCCCCGCTGTTGCTGCCTACTCCAAGATCTCTAATTATAGTGGTGGGGAAGGTGACGTTGATGATGACGTGTCTAGGGATGTCACGTTGGTGCCCACAAGAGAGGAAGAGGAGGGGAGTTCAGAGGGAGAGATGGACCAGCAGTTAGGGAGGAGAAGCATGCGGAACTTACATTGCACAGGAGGGACAAACCAGACTGCTAATGTATCAGGAGCGAGCCATCAACCATGTACGGTCACATCTGGCGATCCCAGGACACCGGCACATGGCTCCGCAGTGTGGGCTTTTTTTAATGTGTCCGCTGCTGACAATAGTGTTGCCATCTGCAGCCTTTGCAGTCAACACATAAGTCGTGGTAAGCCCAACACTTACCTAGGGACGACTGCCTTAACCACTTCAATACAGGGCTTTTAAACACCCTTCCTTACCAGAGCACTTTTTGCGATTCGGCACTGCGTCGCTTTAACTAACAATTGCGCGGTCGTGCGACGTTACACCCAAACAAAATTGACGTCCTTTTTTTCCCACAAATAGAGCTTTCTTTTGGTGGTATTTGATCGCCCCTGCGGTTTTTATTTTTTGCGCTATAAACAAAAGAAGAGCGACAATTTTGAAAAAAAACACAATATTTTTTACTTTTTGCTATAATAAATATCCCATTTTTTTTTAAAAAAAAAATGTTTTCCTCAGTTTAGGCCGATACGTATTCTTCTACATATTTTTGGTAAAAAAAATCGCAATAAGCGTATATTGATCGGTTTGCGCAAAAGTTATAGCGTCTACAAAATAGGGGATAGATTTATTGAATTTTTTTTTTTTTTTTTTTTTACTAGTAATGGCGGGGATCTGCGATTTTTTTTTCGTGACTGCGACATTGCGGCGGACACTTCGGACACTTTTGACACATTTTTGGAACCATTCACATTTACACAGCGATCGTTGCTATAAAATTGCAATGATTACTGTGTAAATGTGACTGGCAGGGAAGGGGTTAACACTAGAGGGCGCTGGAGGGGTTAATGTGTGTCCCTATAGGAGTGATTCTAACTGTAGGGGGAGGGGACTTAAGGGGAGGAGACCGATCATGTGTTCCTCCGTACTGGGATCACATGATCGGTCTCCTCCCCGCTGACAGGACGTGGAGCTGTGTGTTTACACACACAGCTCCACGGTCCCGCCCGGTCCCGTTGTTTTAACGGGCAATCGCGGGTGCCCGGCGGACATCGCGGCCGCCGGGCACTCGCACCGGGTCCCGAGCGATGCCGCCGCCGGCGCGTGCGCGCCCCCCAGGCGGCCGGGAATCCGAGGACGTCATATGACGCTCACCCAGGATGGTAGATCCACCTTGTGGGCGTCATATGACTATGGGCGGGTATTGAAGCGGTTAAAGAAGGCACATGAACTGCCATAGCCAAACCCAGTGGGAGCAACGCCGTCAGAACCCACAAAGCCACACTCCAGGCTCTCACCGTCCAGCCTCTTCTACTTCTCCTTCTCCTCTCTCCTCAGAATTGTCCTCCACTCAACCTTCTATCATGCCGTCCTCACGTTTTTCTGGAAAAAGTCAGGCTTCTGTGGGCCAAATGTTCGAGGGTAAAAAAATTATGACGCTGGATAACCTCTTGCCCAACGGTTGACCGCTGGCTTGTCAGAACTGATAACTACTGCCATATAAACTGGTGGACTCGGAGGCCTTTCGAAAATTTGTGGCCATTGGAACACCACAATGGAAGGTCCCAGGAAAGAAGTATTTCTCACAGAAGGGCATCCCAGAGCTATATGGCCATGTTCAGCGGCAAGTGAATGTATCTCTGGCACACAGTGTCGTTGCCAAGATACATCTGACCACAGACACATGGTCAAGCAAACACGGGCAGGGAAGGTATATAACTTTTACTGACCACTAGGTGAACCTTCTGACAGCTGTCAAGCATGTAACCCGAGGTACCCATGTAGATTTGGTTTCACTGCCACGGATTGCATGCAGGCCTGCCTCCTCTTCTCCTCCTCCTACTCCATCCTCCCTCTCCTCCTCGGCTGACTCCTCCTTTTCCTGCTGCTACCGTCTCTTCTGCTGTGCCGCCCAAGATCCCCAGAACCTATTCGACATGCCAGGTGAGACGTTGCCATGCTATGCTGCATCTGTTGTGCTTGGAAGCCAAGAGCCACACTGGCCCTGCACTCCTTTCAGCTTTACGTTCACAGGCAGATCAGTGGCTAACACCGCTCAATTTGACAGTTGGTAAGGTGGTGTGTGACAACGGTGCCAATCTGCTGAGCGTGTTGAAACAGGGCAAAATTACACATGTGCCATGCATGGTACACGTCTTAAACTTGGTCGTGCAGCGATTCGTTGTCAAATACCCTGGGGTCTAGGACATCTTGCGGCAGGCAAGGAAAATCTCGGCCAATTTCAGAAGATCTTACACGGCCATGGCTCGCCTTGCTGACATTCAGCGGCGACACAATCTGCCAGTCAGACGTCTTATTTGTGATTGCCCGATGCGATGGAACTCAACCTTGTATATGCTTGATAGGCTGCTCCAGCAGAAACGTGCAGTTAACGACTACCTGTACAAACTCTGCGGCAGAACAGGTTCTGGGAGCTTGTTTTTTTCTCACCGCGCCAGTGGCTGCTCATACGCGACGCATGCAGACTTTTGATGAGATCACCAAACTGGTCAGTCGCAGCCATGGCGCCATCAGTAACATCGTACCTTACGCCTTCTTTATGGAGCGTGCATTGCGTAGTGTCATTGATCAAGCCATTGAGGAGCAGGAGCAGGAAGATGAGGAAGTCACAATGCTGGATGAATTCCCGGGGGGGCTACTCTATCTGAGGCAAGTCAACAACAGGAGTCTGAAGAGGAGTCAGAGGAGGATGGTGCCGGGCGGATGAGGAGGAGCAAGAAGAGCAAGCTTTAAACCTTTCTGGGATCCCTGTTGTTGTCCGTGGATGGGGGGAGGAGAACGAGGAGGGCGACATTAACCTGGATGATGTGCAGGAGCCTGGCCACCACACCGCTTCCAGTTTAGTGCAAATGGGGGCCTTCATGCTCCAGTATTTTAAGAGGGACCCCCGTATAAAAAGTATAGGGACCAGTACTGGTGGCAACGTACTTAGACCCCCGGTACAAACAAAAAATGGTGGAAATGTTATCACCATCACAGAGGGCTGTCAGAATGGAGCACTTCCAGGCCTTGCTCAGAGAAATGCTGCATTCTGCTTTTGCGTGCGCTGGCAGAGGAATTTCCACTCCCAGAGAAAGAGTTGCGGGTACCAATCCAACAGCGCCTGCAAGAGGGTGGTTTGAAGATGTGTTGGTCACTTCTGATATGAGATCATTCTTTCAGCCGATCCATCGACAGGTGTCATCCGGATCCAGCATCAGGGAACGCCTAGACCGACAGGTGTCTGACTACATCGGGTTAATGGCCGATGTGGACGCTCTGAGAAGTGATGAACCCCTGGACTACTGGGTGGGCAGGCTTGACCTCTGGCTAGAGCTTGCACAATTTGCAATGGAACTGTTGGCTTGCCCCTCGTCCAGTGTCCTGTCCGAAAGGGTGTTCAGCGCAGCAGGGGGGATCGTGACCGATAAGGGCACTCGCCTAGCTCACGACAGTGTTGACTACCTCAAATTTATAAAAATTAATGAGGCTTGGATCTCGGAGGAATTCAACACATGTGACCAGTAGACCATGTATATGCATAACTCTATAAACGATTTATATAATCTAGCACACAGACCTTTTTTCTACCTTTGGCTCACTTGTACAAAAAAAGCACACAGTACTATATGCCTGTACCCTCCTGTTTGAAGAGGTTGAGCGGTGTCATATTTTTGGGTCACGCAGCGAGTTACTGGTGTCAGTGCTGGTGTCAGTGCTTTCTATCTCGGTGCTGGTGTCAGTGCTCTCTATCTTGGTGCTGGTGTCAGTGTCTCTATCTCGGTGCTGGTGTCAGTGCTCTCTATCTTGGTGCTGGTGTCAGTGCTCTCTATCTCGGTGCTGGTGTCAGTTCTCTCTATCGCTGTGCTGGTGTCAGTGTTCTATCTCGGTGCTGGTGTCAGTGTTCTATCTCGATGCTGGTGTCAGTGTTCTATCTCAGTGCTGGTGTCAGTGAGGGAGATAGCAGCGGAGAAGCCAATCAGCAGGCAGTGCCAGCACCATGGCTGAGGATCAGCACTGGACTGGCACCTTCGGAACACCGCAGTGGAGCCCTGCATAGGTGGGGGTAAGGGCTGGGCAGAGAGAGGGGTCAGGGGCTCAAGCACAGGTTGGCACACTGGGACACTGGCACAGGACTGCACTGCCCTGACTGTGGCACTGATCATCTCCTGCACCCCCTTCATAGCCTGGCCTGACCTTGCCTCTCCTCCATGGCCTTCATGCACTCCTGAATTGACAAAATTTCACAGATAATAAAAGAATGCTTGTCGTCGATCCCAGATTCACTTAATACTTCTGGTATGTCAGTGTCCATGTTGTGGGACTATGTGTGCACAGCTAGTAAGTATTTTGTGGCTGCAAATATGACCTAGAGGTTTTTAATGTTCGCCTGCCATTAAAATGAATGGGGCCCACCGCGAACCTGCGGTTTGCGAACATTTGGGCATGTTCGCGCGATCACGTTTGTGAACCGTCCTGTCAGAAGTTCGTCCATCACTAATCCTAAAGAAATAGCAAACTCTTTTGCCATCTATTACTCGTCACTCTATAACTTAGCAGGGGACGTTGACACTCCCCAACCAAATGAGCAGAATATATAATCTTTCTTAGCTAATATCAATCTCCCCTCCCTTTCTCAAATACAACTCGAATCCCTTAATGCTCCTATTTCGGAGGCTGAGATCAGGAAGGCAATACGTGACCTCCCCTTGGGTAAATCCCCAGGACCGGATGGGTTGCCCAACGACTACTATAAAATATTTCAATCCAATTTAACCCAATCCTTACAACAGGTATATACAGCTGTGATGTCATCTGCCTTGTTTCCCCCTGAGATGTTGAAGGCTTTTGTGGTAACCATTCCGAAACCGGGTAAGGAACCCACAACCCCTTCTAACTTTAGGCCGATATCTCTGCTCAACACGGATGTCAAATTGTATGCAAAAATAATACCTCACAGACTGCTTCCTATTTTACCCTCTCTCATAAAACCAGACCAATCCGTCTTTACGCTGGGAAGACAGGCCTCTGACGCCACGAGGAGAGTCCTCAACATTATGCAATATGAACAGTCCTGTCGGATGCCTTCTCTGCTCCTTTCTTTGGATGCGGAGAAGGCATTGGACAGGATACACTGGGGCTACATGAGACATACTCTACTAAAGTTTGGTTTTACTGGTCCCATTTTATCTGCCACGTTGGCCTTATACTCGTCCCCCTGTGCTCAGGTCTACACATCAAATACACTCTCTGATACCTTCACCATATCCAATAGTACTAGACAGGGATGCAAACTTTCCCCCTCTATTTTTAATCTACTAATAGAACCTTTAGCAGAGAAAATTAGATCCCATCCCAACATCCTAGGCTTTTCTAGGGACAGGGACAATCCCATAATATAAACCTTTTTGCAGACGATATCATTCTTTTTTTGACAACACCCAAAAAATCATTGCAACATGCTCAAAGTCAACCATCTTAGAAATGGGCATTTCATCCCCGGTCGAATCTCATCTGCAAAAGTCCTTCCCCTATACCTGGAGTAGCAATAGCATTACATACTTAGGAATAAACTAACCAAGAACCTCCAAAACCTAGCAGAAGCTAACTACATGCCTTTAATTGATAAACTTTCCAAAGAAACTAAAAGATTATTCAATATTGAACTCACCTGGACAAGGCGCCAAGCCTCATTCAAAATGTTGTTATTACCACAAATCTTGTACATTTTTAGAACACTAGCAGTACCAGTACACAAAACACACATTAAGGCCTTAAATGCCCTAATGACTGCATACATTTGGAAGACCAAAAGACCTAGATACTCGAAAACCCTCTTAATAAAACATAGACTGGTGGGAGGAATGGGACTGGTTGACATTGAGGACTACTTTCAGGCAGCTACTCTCACACAGCTCGCAAACTGGTTTAGCCTTTCCCCTGACTCCCTATGGTGCAATATTGAACAGTCCTTACATCCCATCAATAATTTGAAAGAACTACTTTTCGTTGATATTTGGAAACTGCTGCCCCTGCGGGGCCTTCCCCTTTCCGTCCAAGCCGCATTAATGGCCTGGAGGGAACTGGGCAAGATCCCAATCCACACTTTTGATCCAATAGTTCTATCCTTTCCCCTAACCACCCTAACCCATGTCATTCCAAACCTTGGAATCTCGGAGTGGAAAGACAGAGGGATTAAAACAATAGATGACCTATATTTAAATGAAGAAATCATATCCTTTGCCTCCCTCAAACAACGTTTAAATATACCGCCCGCTGACCACTACAAATATATCCAAATAACTAATTTTCTTAGAGCAATCAAGTCACAACACATCCCCCTCCCAAGGGAAGACTGGTGATTTTTTTAATGCAACACTGACCCCCCCCCCCCCCCCAAAGGCATCTCATTGTTCTCATTGCTGGCCTTCACAAAATCACATCCCTTCAAGAAATGGGAATCTGACTTAGGCACTACCTTTATGAACAAACAGTGGCAACACTCATTACGATCAATTTACAAGGCCTCAAAATGGGTAAATTACTGGGAGCTGTCTCAAAAGATAGCTCTCAGATGGTACCTCACACCTTATAGATTATGCAAATTCAGGAAACAGAACTTCCAACTGTGCTGGAGAAGGTGTGGAGCAATAGGCAATCTGCTCCACACATTCTGGGCATGCAAACACCTAACCAGTTATTGGAACTCTGTCTTCCGCTCCATCTCAGACATCACTGGCATTCTGACCAGACCTAACACAGGTCTGGCGATATGGAATCTAGGTATAGAAGCCTTTCCTGCTGAATTTAGAATAGTGATCACTCACATCCTCCTAGTGACAAGAACCCTGATTGCTAGACACTGGAAAGATGATAGGGCTCCGAATGTCTCAGAAGTTCTTAGCAATACCCAAGTACATTATGCCTACGAAGCCCTACTGGCTGGCAAGAATGGCAATATCAAACAATTTGAAAAACACTGGGAAATTTGGATCTCATGGTTTAAAAGAAATTAATGAAGTTAATGTTTATATGGTAATGTTGCTTCCCATACAACCTTATGCTTAGATGTTGGTCGGACCACAGTCCTGCCTACCCCTACCTTCCCTTCCCTCCCCCCCTACTGTTACAATATTATAATTTTCTAGCCTTTTACCCTATCCGGGCCTGTCTAATAGTATTGTGTATTAACCAACACTGATAGAACACGTTGTGCATGCTTCATGATATAATACAGTATATCTGGTAATCAGTGTATTTGAACTTATGGCTCATTGTACTGAAAGAATACTGTTTCTTATCTGTAATTTGTTTATTCCAATAAAAACTATTTACACAAAAAGGGGTTAATTGTGTTCCCTGGGAGTGTTCTAACTGTGGGGTGGATGGGCTGCCAGGGACATGACAGAGATCGCTGTTCCCAATCACTGGGAACAGAAGATCTCTGACATGTAATCTGGCAAAACAAGGATCCGCCTTGTTTACACTGGCAGATCTCCGTTCTGCCTTGTACACCGCAATCGCGGGTCACTGGCAGACATTGGGTCTGCTGGACCCGCAGCCGACCTGCTGCAGTATAATGATGGCAGCTGGTCAGCAAGCTGTTAAAGGGTTACTAACACATTAGCGGTTGGGAACGTGGCACCACTTTATGAATATAATTTAACATCCGTATTCTTTAGGGTTGAGCGAACCCGAACTGTAAAGTTCGGGTCCGTACCGGACTTTTGGGTGTCCGGGTCCCGGACCCGAACCCAAACTATTGACTGTATGTTCGGGTTCGGGTCCAGTGTTCGGCGATGTATTGGCGCCTTTTACAAGCTACAGGACAGCAAATCCACGCTAGTTTCACTAGTGTGCCCTTAAAAGCCATCACAGCCATGCCTACTAATGGCATGGCTGTGATTGGCCAGTGCAGCATGTGACCCAGCCTCTATATAAGGTACAGGCACACAGCACAGCCCCTCACTCTGCTATAGACAGGTTCCTGTGCTGCTAAGAGAGGATTTCATTAGGAGTTAGTCTGATACAGTCAGTCAGTCCACATTCCTTACATTTTCTTCAACTTAGTTATATCAGTGAGCGATCTACATAGCTAGAGTAGAGACTAGAGAGTGTCTTTATTAAGGAAAAGAAAGAGGCAGAGAGAATTATTCAAGAGATTCCTAAATCAATTGTACCCTGGCTGGGGTGCAGTGCATAGTCTTTTAACAGTGCCATGAGGCCAGTGCCAGACAAAATATAACTTTTACCTGCAAGCTCAGTGCAGCATCACTGCACTGCATATTTTACTAAGAGTAGGGATGAGCCGAACACCCCCGGGTTCGGTTCGAACCAGAACCTTCGAACGGACCGAAAGTTTGCGCGAATTTTCGAACCCTATACGTTATAATGGACGCGAACGTTCGAAATCAAAAGTGCTAATTACAACGGCCAATATGCATGTTAATGTCATAAAACAGGTTTGGGGACCCGGGTCCTGCCCCAGGGGACATATATCAATGCAAAAAAAACTTTTAAAAACTAACGTTTTTTCAGGAGCAGTCATTTTAATGATGCATAAAGTGAAAAAAAAAAAGTGAAATTTTCCTTTAAATATGGTACCTGGGGGGTGTCTAAAGTATGCCTGTGAAGTGGCATGTGTTTCCCGTGTTTAGAACTGTCCTTGCACAAAATGACATTTGTAAAGGAAAAAAAAAAGCCATTTAAAAACACTTGCGGCTTTAATGGCATGTCTTGTCCTGGCCGCCATATGGCTGAAAATCCTTGAGAAAAATGGCATGGCTACCCCATCAACCCCCCCCCCCCCCCCACCCCCTTTGGGTCTTGTATGGATATTAAGGGGGACCCCGCACCCAAAATAAAACCCTATACCTACAACCCTATATACTCTGAACAGCAGTATATAGGTGGTGCAAACAAGACACGGACTGTAGGTTTGTTCTTAAGTAGAATCTGAACAGGTACATTATGAAGTGTAGCTCCATCCAAAAAAAATCTATTTTTAAGCTTTTTGGAGAACATAGGGAGGGGTTATCACCCCTGTAACATTTGCTGTCTTTGCACATCTGTTCAGAACATGTCACCTCACTTTCCATCCCAATGACAAATGTTTTTGGAAAAGTGGGGTTTGAATTGAAACAAGGATTGGTGATAAAGCATCAGTAGAGAGGAGATACCTTTTTCCCAAATTAAATCTAACAGCATAGAATTTCCCTTCCTAGGGGTAGATTTCCTCTCACTTCCTGTTTTCTCTTTCCGTTTGCAAGTAGGAGTTGTTTGTAAGTTGGATGTTTGAAAGTAGGGGCCTGGCGTATATACTCTGCAGAAATTTGCCCCCATTAGATGTTGGTGTAGCCACAAGACTGGTGGGCACAGGAATGGGCCCTGCTATGAGTTAATAGATCAAGATTTGTACTTGCATGCACCTGTTGAACCGGGCAGAACAATTGGGCCTTTGGTGGTGGTGGTGGTGGTGGTGGACGGTGTTGCCACAAGACTGTAAGCTCTCACAGTTACTCTTGGTTGGCGCAGGAATGGGCCCTGCTGTGAGTTATTAGATCAAGATTTGTAATTGCATGCACCTGTTGAACAGGGCAGAAAAATTGGGCCTTTGGTGGTGGTGGTGGTGGACGGTGTTGCCACAAGACTGTAAGCCCTCACAGTTACTCTTGGTGGGCGCAGGAATGGGCCCTGCTGTGAGTTATTAGATCAAGATTTGTAATTGCATGCACCTGTTGAACAGGGCAGAAAAATTGGGCCTTTGGCGGTGGTGGTGGACGGTGTTGCCACAAGACTGTAGGCCCTCATAGTTACTCTTGGTGGGCGCAGGAATGGGCCCTGCTGTGAACTATTAGATCAAGATTTGTAATTACACGCCCCTGTTAAACAATAAAATTGTGCCTTAGACATTGGTGCTGGTGCCACAACACTGCAACCCCTCACAGATACTGTACTCTTAGCACAGCAATGAGACCTGTTGCAAAGCATTGCCTAAAAATTGTAATTACACGCCCCAATAGGGGCTGAAAAATTGTGCCTTAGGCACTGGTGCCACAACACTGCAACCCCTCACAGATACTGTACTTGGAGCACAGCAGTCACACGTGTTGCGAAGCATTTTTTTAAAAAAATTGTAATTACACGCCCCTGTTAAACAGGGGCTGAAAAATTGTGCCTTAGGCACTGGTGCTGGTGCCACAACACTGCAACCCCTCACAGATACTGTACTTGGAGCACAGCAGTCACACGTGTTGCGAAGCATTTTTTAAAAAAATTGTAATTACACGCCCCTGTTAAACAGGGGCTGAAAAATTGTGCCTTAGGCACTGGTGCTGGTGCCACAACACTGCAACCCCTCACAGATACTGTACTTGGAGCAAAGCAGTCACACGTGTTGCGAAGCATTTTTTTTAAAAAAATTGTAATTACACGCCCCTGTTAAACAGGGGCTGAAAAATTGTGCCTTAGGCACTGGTGCTGGTGCCACAACACTGCAACCCCTCACAGATACTGTACTTGGAGCACAGCAGTCACACGTGTTGCGAAGCATTTTTTAAAAAAATTGTAATTACGCGCCCCTGTTAAACAGGGGCTGAAAAATTGTGCCTTAGGCACCGGTGCTGGTGCCACAACACTGCAACCCCTCACAGATACTGTACTTGGAGCACAGCAGTCACACGTGTTGCAAAGCATTTTTTTTTAAAAATTGTAATTACACGCCCCTGTTAAACAGGGGCTGAAAAATTGTGCCTTAGGCACTGGTGCTGGTGCCACAACACTGCAACCCCTCACAGATACTGTACTTGGAGCACAGCAGTCACACGTGTTGCGAAGCATTTTTTTAAAAAATTTTAATTACACGCCCTGTTAAACAGGGGCTGAAAAATTGTGCCTTAGGCACTGGTGCTGGTGCCACAACACTGCAACCCCTCACAGATACTGTACTTGGAGCACAGCAGTCACACGTGTTGCGAAGCATTTTTTTTAAAAATTGTAAGTACAGGCCCCTGTTATACAGGGGCTGAAAAATTGTGCCTTAGGCACTGGTGTGGTGGCATGGATCATTGAGGAGGAGGAAGAGGATAGTCAGTGAACATAACAGGACTGTCACTCAGCATCAGCATAGGCAGTCTTGAAGGGATGTGACATTATAAATTATTCCGTTATATCCGCTTCAGGTGCCTGGTAGCTGGTGGTGATCCAAGACTGATTCATTTTGATGAAGGTCAGTCGATCAACCGAGTCGGTGGACAGGCGCACCCTATGATCGGTGACAAATCCTCCAGCAGCACTGAATGTGCGTTCGGAAAGAACGCTGGAGGCAGGACAGGCCAGTAGCTCAATTGCATACTGTGCAAGCTCTGGCCAGTGATCCATCCTCAGGACCCAGTAAGCCAGAGGATTTTCAGTGGGAAAGGTGTCCAAGTCTGACCTTGCCCCAAGGTATTCCTGCACCATGTATATCAGACGCTGGCGATGGTTGCTGGAACCGATCATACCTTGGGGCTGCGGACTAAAAAATTGTCTGAACGCATCGGTCAGACGTCCACCTTCCCCACCGCTCCTTCTGCTACTGACCGAAGCCTCAGCAACTCGTCGCCCAGGACCAGGAGTTTGTAACCTCCCAGTTTCTGGGAACGCGTTGCACAGACCTTTCTGCAAGGCCTCCCTGAGATGTCTCATCCTCTGCTCCCTCTGCGACGGCAAGATAAGGTCCGCAACCTTACCCTTGTACCGTGGATCAAGGAGAGTGGCCAGCCAGTAATGGTCCCACTCCTTGATCCGAAGAACATGAGGATCCTTCCGCAGGCTTTGCAGGATCAGGGAGGCCATGCAGCGTAGGTTAGCTGAGGCATTCGGTCCGGAGTCTTCTGGGTCACTGAGGATGACATGATCGCCAGCCACCTCCTCCCAGCCACGTACAAGTCCACTGGTTTGTTGGGACTGTACATCATCCCTAAAAGACTGCTGCTGCTGATGCTGAGTGCCAGGCTCCACCTCCATGCTCACACATCCTCCTCCTCCTCCTCCTCCTCATCCTCTTATTGTGTGATGGGTGGGACAGAAGGAACACTGTCCGGATAAAGGGGGCCTTGAGAGGCAAGGAAGTCCTCCTCTTCCTGCCTCTGTTCTGCCTCAAGTGCCCTGTCCATTATCCCACGCAGCGTATGCTCCAACAGGTGGACAAGAGGTACAGTGTCACTGATGCATGCACTGTCACTGCTCACCATCCTCGTGGCCTCCTCAAATGGTGAGAGGACAGTGCATGCATCCCTGATCATGCTCCACTGACGTGGGAAAAAAAAAAACCAAGCTCCCCTGACCCTGTCCTGGTGCCGTAGTCGCAAAGGTACTCATTGATGGCCCTCTGCTGCGTGTGCAGTCGCTGCAGCATGGCCAACGTTGAGTTCCACCTGGTGGGCATGTCACATATTAGGCGGTTCTTGGGCAGGTTCAGCTCCTTTTGCAGCTCAGTCAGCCGAGCACTGGCATTATAAGATCGGCGGAAATGCACACAGCCTTTCCTGGCCTGCCTCAGGACATCCTGTAAGCCTGGGAACCTGCCCAAGAACCGCTGCACCACCAGGTTGAGGACGTGAGCCATACAGGGCACATGGGTGAGCTGCCCCTGTCGCAGGGCGGAGAGGAGGTTGGTGCCATTGTCAGAAACGATCATTCCTGGCTTAAGCTGGCGTGGCGTCAACCACCTCTCGGCCTGCCCCTGCAGAGCTGCCAGAACCTCTGGCCCAGTGTGGCTCCTGTCCCCCAAACACACCAGCACAAGCACGGCATGGCATCTTTTTGCCTGTGTACTTGCGTAGCCCCTTGTACGCCTACGGAGCACCGCTGGTTCTGAGGACAGAGCACTGGAGGAAGAAGAAGAGGAGGGGGTGGAGGAGGAGAGAAGTGTGTCACAACCAGTAGCAGTAGTAGCGTTTTGGAGGCGTGGTGGCGGAACAACCTCCAACACTACTGCACCTTGTCCTGCATCCCTCCCAGCTGCCAATAGAGTGACCCAATGGGCCGTGAAAAAAAGGTAACGTCCCTGTCCATGCCTGCTGGACCATGAGTCAGCGGTAATATGCACCTTGTAGAGAGACGGAATCGCCTTCCGTGAGAAAAAGTGGCGTTTGGGAACCTGCCACTGAGGAACCGCACATTGAACAAACTCACGGAAGGGGGCCGAGTCTACCAACTGAAAAGGCAGCAGTTGAAGTGCTAGCAATTTAGCCAAGCTAGCATTCAACTGCTGGGCATGTGGATGGCTGGGAGTGTACATCTTTCGACGGTCCAGCAGCTGGGGCAGGGAAATTTGCCTGCTACTATCGGACGTCGGTGTACTGCAATTACTTGGTTGTGACACACCTAATTCTACACCTTCAGTCCTCTCACAGCAGCTTTCAGAGAGGACTGAAGATGTAGTGGGGATGGAGATCCCAGCTGATGAGGAGCAAGGAGAGGTCCGCTTAGTTCTTTGGTGTGGGTCTTTTATGTGTGCCTGCCAACGAGCTGCATGGCAGGTCGACATATGTCTGGTCATGCTTGTGGTGCCCAAGCGGCTGATGTTTTGGCCACGCGAGATACGCTTGAGACAAATATTGCAAATAGCAGTGGTGCGATCTGATGCACTCGTCTCAAAAAAGGCCCACACCAAAGAACTTTTCTGATAACGTGCAGAGGCGGAGCTCTGCGGTGTGGTACAGTTGCTGTGCTGGCCTCTAGCTGGCCTCTAGGGGGCATCCTGACTCGTTGGACATGTGACGCCGCATCCTCCTCGTCCTCCTCCTCATCCTCTCTCCCTCCAGGCACCCACGTGGCGTCAGTGACCTCATCATCCCCTCCCTCTTCACCACTAGAGCAAACCTGGCAGTAAGCTGCAGCTGGTGGAACAGTACTGCCAGATTGCTGTCCTTCAGCATCCCCTCTCTCTGCGCGCACACTACTGACTTCCTCAAGCTGGGTATCATCATCTGAGCCTTCGAATCGTTGGGCATCCTCCTGGAGCATGTACCCAACACTGTGCTCAAAGAGTTCGGGGGACTCCTCAGGAGGACATGGTGGGTCTAGGGAAGGGGTGGCTGATGATGCCATTGAGTACGCGTTGGCAGCTGCTCTGCCAGTACCCTGAGCCTGGGTGAGAGAGGATGAGGAGGATGAGGAGGGCTTGGTCATCCATTCTACCAAGCCTTCAGCATGATGCGGCTCCACATGTACAGCTGCCGAAAACAAAGACGCGCGTGTCCCATGGTCACGTGCTGATGACGATGCACGACCACGTCCACGGCCACGGCCACGTCCACTAGAAACAGAGCCTGCCTGCCCTGTGTTCTTGGCTCTGCACGCTCTGCCTCCCCTTGGCGGTCTTCCAGCTATTGTAGTCGGTAGTCCTGTGGGTGCTGCTGAGAAGAAAATATAGGAGCTCTGTGTGATGCCACTAACACACTAGAAGTCCTATGGGTGCTTCTGCAAAGAAAATATAGGAGCTCTGTGTGATGCCACTAACACACTAGAAGTCCTGTGGGTGCTGCTGAGAAGAAAATATAGGAGCTCTGTGTGATGCCACTAACACTAGAAGTCCTATGGGTGCTTCTGCAAAGAAAATATAGGAGCTCTGTGTGATGCCACTAACACACTAGAAGTCCTGTGGGTGCTGCTGAGAAGAAAATATAGGAGCTCTGTGTGATGCCACTA
Organism: Lithobates sylvaticus; assembly: GCA_028564925.1. Lineage (NCBI taxonomy): Eukaryota > Metazoa > Chordata > Amphibia > Anura > Ranidae > Lithobates > Lithobates sylvaticus. The sequence goes on from CM053031.1 coordinate 156,314,506, forward strand.
ACACACTAGAAGTCCTATGGGTGCTTCTGCAAAGAAAATATAGGAGCTCTGTGTGATGCCACTAACACACTAGAAGTCCTGTGGGTGCTGCTGAGAAGAAAATATAGGAGCTCTGTGTGATGCCACTAACACACTAGAAGTCCTATGGGTGCTTCTGCAAAGAAAATATAGGAGCTCTGTGTGATGGGACTAACACACTACAAGTCCTATGGGTGCTTCTGGGAAGAAAATATAGGAGCTCTGTGTGATGGGACTAACACACTACAAGTCCTATGGGTGCTTCTGGGAAGAAAATATAGGAACTCTGTGTGATGGGACTAACACAGTACAAGTCCTATGGGTGATTCTGGGAAGAAAATATAGGAGCTCTGTGTGATGGGACTAACACACTAGAAGTCCTGTGGGTGCTTCTGGGAAGAAAATATAGGAGCTCTGTGTGATGGCACTAACACACAATTGAATTCCTATGGGTGCTTCTGGGAAGAAAATATAGGAGCTCTGTGTGATGGCACTAACACACAATTGAAGTCCTATGGGTGCTTCTGGGAAGAAAATATAGGAGCTCTGTGTGATGGCACTAACACACAATTGAAGTCCTATGGGTGCTTCTGGAAGAAAATATAGGAGCTCTGTGTGATGGGACTAACACACTACAAGTCCTATGGGTGCTTCTGGGAAGAAAATATAGGAGCTCTGTGTGATAGCACTAACACACAATTGAAGTCCTATGGGTGCTTCTGGGAAGAAAATATAGGAGCTCTGTGTGATGGGACTAACACACTACAAGTCCTATGGGTGCTTCTGGGAAGAAAATATAGGAACTCTGTGTGATGCCACTAACACAGTACAAGTCCTATGGGTGCTTCTGGGAAGAAAATATAGGAACTCTGTGTGATGCCACTAACACAGTACAAGTCCTATGGGTGCTTCTGGGAAGAAAATATAGGAACTCTGTGTGATGCCACTAACACAGTACAAGTCCTATGGGTGCTTCTGGGAAGAAAATATAGGAGCTCTGTGTGATGGGACTAACACAGTACAAGTCCTATGGGTGCTTCTGGGAAGAAAATATAGGAACTCTGTGTGATGCCACTAACACAGTACAAGTCCTATGGGTGCTTCTGGGAAGAAAATATAGGAGCTCTGTGTGATGGGACTAACACAGTACAAGTCCTATGGGTGCTTCTGGGAAGAAAATATAGGAACTCTGTGTGATGCCACTAACACAGTACAAGTCCTATGGGTGCTTCTGGGAAGAAAATATAGGAACTCTGTGTGATGCCACTAACACAGTACAAGTCCTATGGGTGCTTCTGGGAAGAAAATATAGGAACTCTGTGTGATGCCACTAACACACTAGAAGTCCTATGGGTGCTTCTGGGAAGAAAATATGGGAGCTCTGTGTGATGCCACTAACACACTAGAAGTCCTATGGGTGCTTCTGGGAAGAAAATATAGGAACTCTGTGTGATGCCACTAACACAGTACAAGTCCTATGGGTGCTTCTGGGAAGAAAATATAGGAACTCTGTGTGATGCCACTAACACAGTACAAGTCCTATGGGTGCTTCTGGGAAGAAAATATAGGAACTCTGTGTGATGCCACTAACACAGTACAAGTCCTATGGGTGCTTCTGGGAAGACAATATAGGAACTCTGTGTGATGCCACTAACACAGTACAAGTCCTATGGGTGCTTCTGGGAAGAAAATATAGGAACTCTGTTTGCTGCCACTAACACACTAGAAGTCCTATGGGTGCTTTTGGGGTGCAGTGCTGTACTAACAGCACTGCGGTTGGTACTACTGAAATACTGTACTAACAATAAGACACGTACCAGACTAACCCCCAGCAGCAGCTAAAAACACACTAACCAGCAGCAGCAATGGACGATCAATGACAGGTAGCAATGGTTTAGCAAATAAATAGCCAATGGTTTAGCAAAGTAGAGCAAATCTTTCTATATGAATCTAGCAAAGAGTGACACAGAATCAGCCTGATCTCTCCTAAAGCCGGAACTCATGTGACCGGCGCCGACGGCGTGGCGGCCTTTTAAATGAGGGGGTGTGTACTAAAGCCCCTGAGCTGTAATTGGCTACAGGCGTCCTGCCTGTAGCCAATTATGGCTCTCCGAGTTTCCGGCGCTGTGATTGGCCAAGCATGCGGGGTCACAGTGCATGCTTGGCCAATCATCAGCCAGCAATGCACTGCGCCGGCCGCGCCGGCCGCAATGCATTGCGGGGCCGCTCGCACCACACGAATGTGATGCGAGCGGCCAAAATAGTTCTGGGCTCGCCGAGCGAGCGAACATGGGTTCGCATCGAGCACCGGGCCCATCCCTAACTAAGAGATACACCATACTCTGTGTGTATTTTGCTATTGCAAAAACATTGCAAAAAAATAAAATTTTGCTGTGATTTGTGCATGTTTTTTTTTCCAATAGCATTTTCTGCATGTTCATACACGCTTTAGACACTGTGCGTGTATTCTGCTATTGCCAAAAAATAAAATATTTCAGTGCTTTGTGCATGTGTGCAGGAGTGTGACATACAATCGATCGATATTTCTTCTATTGTGCTATCCCAAAAAAAAAGTTTTAGTGACATTTTTTTTTCCCAATAGCATTTTCTGCAGTTTAGCAGTTTTTGAGATACACGCTTTACATACTGTGGGTGTATTCTGCTATTGCAAAAACACCCATTTAGGGCGAGATCATAAATTTAGAAAATATGAGGAGATCATCAAAAAGGGGACGTGGCCCCGGTCGTGGTGCTGCTGGTGGAGCTCCTGTTGCAGGGAGAGGATGTGGTCGATCTGTGCCAGCTACACGCACTAGTGAAACACCTTCCTCAGGTGCGAGTAGACGACAGAGCCTGCAGCGGTATTTCGGCACGCCTAATGAGGCTGTACGAATGTTGAGGCCAGGACAAGTACAGGCGATAGTAGATTGGGTTGCTGACAGTGCCTCCGGTTCCTACACATTGTCTCCCACCCAGTCTCCTGATGAAAGTTCAGAGTTGGCACCTGCAGTCGATGTCCATCAGTCTTTCACCTCACCCCCTTGCAAATCAGCCAAGCAGTCTGAGCCCCAAATCATGCAGCAGTCTCTTCTGCTTTTTGATGACTCTGTTAGCAGGGTTTCCCAGGGCCATCCACCTAGCCCTGCCCCAGAATTGGAAGAGATTGTGTGCACCAATGCCCAACCGCTTATGTTTCATGATGAGTACATGGGAGGACCATTGCAACACGTCTTGGATGATGACGAAACACAGGTGCCAACTGCTGCTGCTTTCGCCATTGTGCAGACCGACAAGTCTGTCCCCTAGACAGTACGTCTGCTACTGCCAAACGCAGCAAGGGACCGAGCACACCAAAGCCAGGTCCAAGGAGTTCCCTAGCGTGGCAGTTCTTCAGACAATGTGCTGATGACAAGACATGAGTGGTTTGCACGCTGTGCAATCAGAGCCTGAAGCGAGGCATAAACATTCTCAACCTGAGCACAACCTGCATGACCAGGCATCTAAGTGCAAAGCACGAGATGCAGTGGAGTAGACACCTCAAAAACCAAGAAAGGTCTCTGGCTCCTCCTGCTTCCTCTTCTGCTGCAGTCTCGGCCTCTAAATCCACCTCTGTAGTGACAGTGGCACCTGCCAACCCGCAAACAGAGGATCTGCCAGCAACACTACCACCTGGGTCACCAACCATCTCCACAATGTCCCATGGAAGCGTTCAGCTCTCTATTTCCCAAACACTGGAGCGGAAGAGGAAGTACCCCCCTAGCCACCCGCGATCCCTGGCCCTGAATGCCAGCATTTCAAAATTCATCTCCTTTGAAATGCTGTCATTCTGTCTGGTGGAGACGCAGAGTTTTAAAAGGCCGATGTCATTGGCTGTCCCACAGTACGTCGTGCCCAGCCGCCACTGATTTTCCAGACGAGCTATCCCTTCCCTGCACAACCAAGTGGGGGACAAAATCAGGTGTGCACTGCGCAACGCCATCTGTGGCAAGGTCCACCTAACTACAGATGTGTGGACCAGTAAGCACGGTCAGGGACGTTATCTCCCTAACAGCACACTGGGTAAATGTAGTGGCGGCTGGGCCTGAGGCGGATAGCAGTTTGGCGCATGTCCTTCCACCACCGAGGATTGCAGGGCACTTCAGTTTTCCTCTTGTTGCTAACTCCTCCTACTCCGCCTCCTCATCCGGTCAGCGTAACACCTTCACCACCAACTTCAGCACAGCCAGGGCTAAACGACAGCAGGCAGTTTTAAAACTTTCCTGTTTGGAGGAAAAACCCCACACCACGCAGGAGTTGTGGAGGGACATGGAACAACAGACCGATGAGTGGTTGGTGGCAGTGAGCCTCAAGCCCGGCCTGGTGGTGTGCGATAATGGGCAAAATCTCGTAGCAGCTCTGGGCCTAGACGGTTTGACGCACATCCCATGCCTGGCGCATGTGCTGAACTTGGTGGTCCAGAGGTTCCTTAAGAATTACCCCGATATGCCAGAGCTGCTGCAGAAAGTGCGGGCCGTCTGTGCGCACTTTCGTCGTTCTCACCCTGCTGCTGCTCGCCTGTCAGCGCTGCAGCGTAACTTCTGCCTTCCCGCTCACCGTCTCATATGTGACGTGCCCACAAGGTGGAACTCCACCTTGCACATGCTTGCCAGACTGTGCGAGCAGCAGCAGGCGATAGTGGAGTTTCAGCTGCAGCACGCACGCGCGAGTCGCTCTGCGGAACAGCACCACTTCACCACCAATAACTGGGCCTCCATGCAAGATCTGTGTGCCTTGTTGCGCTGTTTCGAGTACTCCACCAACATGGCCAGTGCCGATGACTCCGTTCTCAGCGTTACTATCCCAGTTCTATGCCTCCTTGAAAAAAATGCTTCAGGCGATGATGGAAGAGGATGTGGCACAGGAGGAGGAGGAAGAGGGTTTATTTCCAAGGCTTTCAGGGCAGTCATTTACAAGTGGCTACGAGGGTGGGTTCCTGCACCAACAAGCGCCAGGTACACAATTGTCCGGCAGCAAGGGCACAGTTCTGGAGGATGACGAGGTGGAGGATGAGGAGGAGATGGAGGAGGAGGAACCATGTTCACAGCAGGGTGGCACCCAGACCAGCTCATGTCCATCACTGGTGCGTGGCTGGGGGGATACAGAGGACAAAGACGATACACCTCCCACAGAGGACAGCTTTTCGTTGCCTCTGGGCAGCCTGGCACACATGCACGATTACATGCTACAGTGTCTCCGCAACGACCGTCGAGTTTCCCACATTTTAACTGGTGCTGATTATTGGGTGGCCACCCTGCTGGATCCCCGTTACAAGGACAATGTGCCGTCCTTAATTACCTCACTGGAGCGTGATCGTAAGGTGCGCGAGTACAAGCACACGCTGGTAGACGCGCTGCTGGTGGCATTCCCACTTGGCAGCGGGGGTACAGTAGAAGCACAAGGCGAAGGCAGAGGAGGAGGAAGAGGTCGCCAACGCAGCCGTGGGCACCACCAGCACCTCAGAAGGCAGGGTTAGCATGGCCGAAATGTGGAAAAGCTTTGTCAGCACGCCACAACAACCAGCACCACCAGCTGAGATGGAACGTCTTAGCAGGAGGCAGCATTTCACCAACATGGTGGAGCAGTATGTGTGCACATGCCTACACGTACTGAATGACGGGTCTGCCCCCTTCAACTTCTGGGTCTCCAAATTGGGCACATGGCCTGAGCTTGCCCTTTACGCCTTGGAGGTGCTGGCCTGCCCTGCAGCCAGTGTATTATCTGAATGTGTATTTAGCACGGCAGGGGGCGTTATCACAGACAAGCGCAGCCGCCTGTCCAGAGCCAATGTGGACAAGCTCACGTTCATTAAAATGAACGAGGCATGGATCCCACAGGACTTGTCCGTACCTTGTGCAGAATAGACACGTATACCGGTGTTCTGACAAAAACTGTCTGGCCATCGGATAGTGTCCGGCCACTTACTGCGCAGGCGCAGTGCTTGCGCAGTACGGAGGACAAGGAGATTCACAAAATCTCCAAAGATGAACGTCGCCTGCTCAGTGAGTGCAGGTTCAAGCCCCACCATCCAAGTGGACATACGGTAGCACATAGTAACAGGGCCCCTCACGGGCTCGCTTGGCTAGGCTTCAACCTCGGATGATGTGGCTTGAACCTGGAGTCACCGCGCATCGTCTTCGGAGAGTTTCGAAATCCCCTTGTCCTACGTACTGAGCAAGCGCAGTACAGGGCGGACACTATGCGACGGGGGACAGAATTCGACACATCATTCACCACTAGCCTTACCCAGCCATTGTTGTATTTTTGAACCAGTGTTGGCTACCTCGTCCTCCTCCACCTTTCCATGACTTTTTTACAGCCATTTTAGTCTTGAAAAGTTTGGGTTCCCATTGACTTCAATGGGGTTCGGAGTTCGGGGTCAAGTTCGGGTCAAGTTCGGTCCCGAACCCAGACTTTTTTTCCAAAGTTCGGCCGAACCCACCGAACCCAAACATCCAGGTGTCCGCTCAACTCTAGTGTTCTTCCTTCACTTCCCTCCTCCCCACCTACTTGTGTAATTTATCTGTTCTTTTCTTTTCAGCCCAACATTATTTATATCTTTTGCTTATATATTTTAGTCTATTTAGCCACTTGCCCACTGGGCACTTAAACCCTCTTCCTAACCAGACAAATTTTCAGCTTTCAGTGCTCTCATATTTTGAATGGCAATTACTTAGTCAACACTGTACCCATATGAAATTTGTGTCCTTTTTTTTTTTTTTCCATACAAATATAGCTTTCTTTTGGTGGTATTTAATCACCACTGGGTTTTTCTTTTTTGAGCTATAAATGAAAAAAGACCAAACATTATAATTTCTGTTATAACATTTAGCAAATTAGTAATTTTTGTTCATAAATTTTGGCCAAATTTATACTACTACATATCTTTGGTAAAAAGAACCCAAATCAGTGTATATTATTTGGTCTTTGTGAAAGTTATAGCGTCTACAAGCTATGGTAGACACCTGATGTACTGACAATCTCATTTCTTGAGACCCTAACAAGCCAGGAAAGTAAAAATACTCCCCAAATTACCCTTTTTTAGAAAGTAGACCGTCCAAGGTTTTAAGTAAGAGGCATGGTGAGTTTTTTGAAGTTGTAATTTTTTCCCACAATTCTTTGCAAAATTAAGATTTTTTTCTTTTTTCCCCCCACAAAATTGTCATAATAACAAGTTATTTCTCACACACAGCATATGCATACCACAAATTACACCCTCAAATACATTCTACTCTTCTTCCTGAGTATTGCAATACCACATGTGTGAGACTTTTACACAGCCTGACCACATACAGAGGCCCAACATGCAAGGAGCACCATCAGACTTTCTAGGGACATAAATTACACATATAATTTCTAGACTATCTCTTACAATTTTGAAGGTCCTGGAGCACCAGGACAATTGGACCGCCTAAGAAATTACCCCATTTTGGAAAGTAAACACCCCAACATATATTCTGTGAGACATAATGAGTCTTTTGAACATGTGATTTTTTTTTCCACAAGTTTTTGGAAAATGTGTTAAGAAAATGAAAACACATTTTTTTTTTACACAGTTATTCAATTATAAGATGTTTCTAACACATAGCATGTGCATACCACAAATTACACCCCAAAATATATTCTGCTACTCCTCCTGAATATGGAAATACCATATGTGTGAGACTTTTACACAGCCTGGCCACATACAGAGGCCCAACATGCAGGGAACACCATCAGGTGTTCTAGGGACATACATCTCAAATCTAATTTGACTACCTGTTACAATTTTGTGAGGCACTGATGGGCACTGTAGTGGCATGGATGTGGCATGGATGAGCACTGATGTGGCACAGATGAGAACTGATGTGGTATTGATAAGCACTGATGTGGCACGGTTGTGGCATGGATGAGAAGTGATGTTGCATGGATGAGCACTGATGTGGAATGGATGTGGCACGGATGAGCACTGATGTGGCACAGATGACCTTTGATGTGGCATGGATGTGGCACGGATGATCACTGATGTGGCACAAGAAAGCACTGATGTGGCACAGGTGAGCACTAATGTGGCATGGGCTTGGCATGGAAGATCACTGATATGGCATGGATGTGGCATGGATGAGCACTGATGTGTCATGAACATTCCCGGGTGCATGCCCCAGGGGGCGATTAGGAGCGCGATTCATGGAGAGCGCCCTCCCAAAATGATCCAACCGCGCTGTAGCTTTTTTTCGACTATGGCCCTGTCGGCAATCGGTTAAGAAACACATAACCTAGTTCATGACCTACATCACACTCTTTTACCACCAAAAAGAAGAAGACTATGCAATAAAATTAACCAAGCTTCTTGTGTGGACTCTTGTGTGAACTACTGCTTGTGTGCACATTGTATTACTACGTCACTGTAATTAACTTCTCCTTCACCATGTATTCTCTTTCATGTGCTGTTTGAAAGAGTGATGCTTATTTACCATTTGTCTATACCAAAGGCCTTCTTATGGCTTGTCTTCTTCTGAATTGAACAAAACTTTCTAACAAAAATATAATCTTAAAAAAAAACCTTTCCCAACTGAACCTCATTTTTTTTCTCCACCTTTCCTTCCCCTATGGCAATATCCAGCTATCTATGTCTTTCTTTACCAAATGTTTGCAAATGAACTTTGAAAAACATTAGAAAAAATCTAAGATTTGACTCCCATAGGCTTCATTGGGTTTTGGTGTTATGTTCAGCTTTAGCAGATTTTTTATGGGTTTACCAAACCCACACAAACGGCATGCAATACCTCGATATCCCAGGAGGATGTGATGGTCTGTGTGATCTGCAGGGGGGGACTTATTGAAGTCTGATACTTGACCTCCAGGTATCCATTCTTTGCCCTACATGAATGAGTATTGGGCTACTAGCACCTGTAAAATAAATGCCTATATTTAAAAAAAAGTCTTATGCCGCGTACACACGATCAGACTTTCTGGCGGGATTGTCCGCCGGACTAGAGTCCGCCGGACAATCCGACTGTGTGTGGGGCTCCGGCGGACTTTTTGTTCCCAAAAGTCCGATGGACCTAGTTTTAAGTTTTGTGTGCTAGTCTGCGGGACTTTTGAAATGAACGGACTTGCCGACACACTGTCGTAAAGTCCGTTCATTTTGGAGTCACATTCTAAATGAATGGACTTTTGCTCCATGTGTGGTGCAAGTCTGTTCATTTCAAAAGTCCCACGGACTTCCGTCAAAACTCTGGCAGATTGTCCGGGCATGTGTGGGCAAGTCCACACGTTCGGAAAGTCCGGCGGACCTCCGCTGGAAAGTCCGATCGTGTGTACGTGGCTTTACAAAACATGTCCTACAATACAAATCCAACAACACTAACCATTGCCAATCAATTTCAGCAAAAACATGTCTAAAGTACATACTTGATTTATAATATGTTTGCAATCTTATTTTGTTCACATTCAGTTTGGTAAGCATGGATCATTTTTTTTGTTGAGTACTGGTAATTTTGTTACATTCAGCACTAAAATAAGACATCAAACTGAATTTGTTAATTTCTTCTTGTACCACATGCAGGGAAGGAGCCACTTTAGTGAAGGTAAGTACTGTATTACATTGTCTGCAAAGAGACCTATCTTCAAGGCTATTGGCACTGAAAAAGGCTATTGGCCTTGAAAAAGGAAAGAAAACTAAAACTCCTATAGACTTCAGTGAGGTTCAGTTCTTTGTTTGGCTTTACCAGATTTTTTACACATTAACTGAACCTCCTGTGAATTTAACTTTTGCCTGGTTTTCTTATTACCAGTTATGTATGTCAGTCAACCATGAAAGAAGAGGTGTATGTTTATCTTAACTAAATCACAACTACGATACAATAAATCAGCCCCTACTGTAAAGCAAAACTTCTGGTCATAAATGTACGTTTGTGATCCTGCAGTGCCCTGCAATAACTTATTTTCTGTTTAATGTTGCTTCACACTGAGGTAGGCAATAAACCTTGATTAACTGCTGTATAATAAAATCATTTTCACAGTTATGAAAATCCTTACCTTTATAATGAAACATTGTTCTCATTTACTGTATCTTTAAAATAATAAACACAGTAAAAATACTGATGCTCATGAATGAAAGTTTTCATGTAATTTATTTATTTGGTAAATGTTTGGAGAACAAAGCTTATTTTATTTCCAATGTAATTTAAGGAAATGAACCATGAAATGCAATTAATGAAATTGCTGTACTCAATTGCATAAAATGCTGCCTCACAGCTGCCACTCATGTTTAAAATGCGTCTTAGTGCTAATGTCTATCAGGAGAGCTATTATACATCCAACTATGTGGAAGGCCTCCTGTGCTTTAATTTCTGTGAATAACATATCAGCGAACTGGCTGGCTGGGTAGTGGCTACCCAAATAAGATTTTACTTTGTTAGAATAATTAAGGGAAATGGCTTCTAGATTAATTTAGAGTAGTGTGATTTAAAGGAGTACAAGTAACTTGTAGCCTTGAGGAATTCAAAGCGTCCTGTTTTAAGTGATTTACTTTATCCTAACATGCATGTTTCCCAAAAGAAACAGGAAATCAGTTTTTAGTTGCTGGTTCTTGAAAGGTTATCATATTCTCAAGTAAAATAATGTATGTCCCCCTGTATCCTTTCAATGTAGCAGGTCATTTATCACAGTGTAAAGGATATTTTCCAAGTTAAAAATTCCAAGCATTTCTGCCATGATCATCTGATGTCTTCTAATGTTTTCACCGAAGACTTTTTTTTTTCTTTTAAGTTTCAAAGTGCTTAAGAGGACAAAAAGTATTCCTTGCTTTATTAGTTTTCAGCTTTGTATCTGTGTCACCAAAGTTTTATCAAGATAGATTTAATGTTTTTCAGAAGGATATTAATAAATTATGTGGTAATGAAAAATGTGAGATGAACCATACTCTTACATCAAGGCCTGATGATTACTTTGATTGATGCACTGGCAAGTTTTTCCTGACAAGGCAAAAATGAATAACATGACACACAGACCTTTAAGGGTGACCTCAGAGGAAATCACAAGTTGCTGAATGATACAGAAACAAAATGGAAAAATGGAAGCTGCTAGGCACTTCATGTCAAGAGCTAGACAGATGTGCTTGTCTGATCAAATGATCAGTGATTTCAGTGTCAAAATCAGAATTGTATGTATAGAAGCTTTTATTATAGGAAAAGATGAGGTAACAAATAATTTATAGCTATGTACTGTACCTCTGCAAACACATTTTAAAACAACACAGTAAACCACATCAGTTTTTTGCACACCAGAAATGTGAATAATACGTAACATATTTTCCTTGTGTGGTTAAAAAAAAATGAGAATTTTAGCATGCTTCTAGGAACAATACTTATGTTACATACTGTATATGAACAGTTGTGCACCATAAATATGATTTTAATGACATCTTTACCTATTACAAGTATTGTTTACATACACTTTACAAAACATTTGTAAATGGCATCTTTACATGAATAAAGAAAGTTCATATTAGGTACATAACATTATACAGAATATAGTGCTTGAAGCAGAACACCAGCTAAAAAAAGAATAGACAATTAAAAGAAAGAAATGTTTTTACTACAAAACACACCCTCACATTTTTTTTTTTTTAAATGTTCCTTATTAATAAAAACTGAATCATATGTGAGTTGCTTTTGATAAACAAGTTTGTTGAAGTAACTAGCATAAACTTTTAAGGTTTAGGGTAGATGGTTGTTTCATTTATATTTTACAGTGCAAGGCCACAACAAAACATTGATGGTTTATTTTCTAAGCCTGGGTTCACACCAGTATGGTGCGAATTTTATGTCCTGCGGCGTAACTGCGCATCAAAACGTCAGTTGTTCAGCAGTTTGTCAGCGTTTTAGGTGCGAATCAGCTGCAAATTCATTAGTAACCCCTGAAGTGTCTCTAATTAGAGTTGCTAATTTTTAGCTAGGCAAGCACTTTTTCTGATTGTCTGGCTGCTAATAAAACCTGGGATTTTTGTGTACACTTCCTGGTTGTCCAGGAGTCTGTAGTGTGTGTTTTGTCTTTCTTTGCAAAATGTGTGCAACAGCAGCAATCTTGCTTGAAGAAGAGAATAGGAGAAGGATGAGGAGAAGAAGAAGATACTGGGTTCATCCCATCATTGCAAATCATGAGGAGAGAGGCCAGTTCATGATCTTGTATGGAGACCTCCGTGAGCATGAAGATAAATTTTTCAATTTCACACGCATGTCAATAAGTAGGTGAGTCATTTTTCATCCAAACCATACTTTATTTGTAGCTATTGATGTATAGTATGTTTTATATTTTAAAGACACAGGTCCACAAGTCTAATCTATGTGTGATTATGTCATTCTAAGATTATTGTAACTAATAAGCGTTGCCCCCCCCCCCCCCACAAAATACAAACTGTACATTATTTTAGCATGCAGCCTAAAGGGCACAAATTGAGCGTCAGCTAGCACCCCCCTCCTGGTACAAACCAGGTCATATGCCCTTAACATGTGTTTTGGGATATTTTACCCCCCAAACACCTTGTCCCCAATTTGCTGGTGACAAGGTGCTTTGTGGGTGGTGGTGTTGCCACGCAGCTTTGTTGTGCATTTTTGGATCAGACAATTGTTATTGTTAAATTCAAACGCCAGTGGCTTATTCTCTGTTGAAATGAGGACCCATATGCATTTTTTTTTTGTAGGCCACTTATTTAACCATAATTATATTCTAACGAAGGATGCATGCCTTGTTACCAGAAATAATTTCCTTAACCACTTACCTTACTATTTTTTATACAGTAGGCCCAAATGTTTTTCACACATGTATGTATTAATTTAATATTATTTTACTTAGTTTTGACAAATTGCTTGGCTTAATCTCCCTTCGCTTGGAGCGTCAGAACACGTGCTACAGAACAAGTATCCAGCCTGCTGAAAGATTATTGATCACATTAAGGTAATTTTCAGCACTGATGTCCTTTGTCATGTGATTTCTTGACCATGTAATGGAATGTATTTAAATTTTTTAAAACATGTTTATTTTCAAATAAATGACGCCACAAACAACGGTGGAATAAGTATTTAAAAAAAAAATATATATATAAAATTGACTCATGTATAAAACATAAATTAGCTCTGAAATAACTTCAAAAATAAACTTGGCTGTCAAGTAGGCCTCTTCCATGTTTTTTTTGTAAAAATGTGTCATGTTGGTCCTTAACCTTGAACAGACCTCATCACAGATTCTGACATGTTTGTTGGAAAGGGGCCTCATAGGAGTATTGAGTTGCGGAAGCTGGGTCATCACTGGCAGTGTGGGGAGCAGGCCTAGCCTCCCCATGTTGACTTGGCACATACATACCCTGATTTGGGGGGGGGGGGCCTAATTGAAGGAAGTGGGGATGGGATAGGGAAGGTTACTGTGTGGCACTTCATATCTTGAGATTGGCTTGTCATAACTTAGGGATATGATGGTGGATTATAGGGGTAAGGATGGTGTTGCTGCTCAGGGTAGTGCATGTATCTTGGGTAGTTAAGGGGAGGTCTTGGTTGGGGCACATTTGGGTATTTAAATGCAGCTTCCTCCTGTGACTGGGAGTGCAGCACTTGTTCTATAGTTTTTCGCATTTCATAGTAACGCTCTGGGGGTACCTTTTTAATTAGTGGGACAAAACTGAGCGCCAGGATTGTATCGGGACAGAAAAAAAGGCATCCACCTTTTCTGTCATGTTTTTTAACATTTCTAATAAGCGCTCACTTAGGTCAGGTTGGGATAGTGGTGGTCGCCTCCGTGGCACTTTGCCAGGCAGAACAATGTGTGCAGGAGCAGAGGATGTCCCAGGGACAGCCTCTGCCACTGCACATTGTTCATCTGGATTAGTCTCCCAGAGATTGGAAGATGTTTGTATTAGTGATAAATCTTCTGTGTCTTCTGGAACATCAATGGGTCCTTCCTCATTTGTTTGTTGTTCTGGTTCTTCATCAAAAACATCTTGCTCCTCCCAACTAGCTTCTGTCCTGTTTTAGAAATGTAAAAATTGAATAAATTAACTAGGCATATTCATTGTTAAGAGATTGTGCGATACATAGATTATCTAGATGAAAACTTACTCCCTCATCTCCACAATGGGTTGCAGAAAATCTAAGACCCTGGCAAACATATAGGGTACCCTAGGCGCTGCCCCGAGCCACTCCTTGATTCTTTGAGGTGCCACATATATTTTCTGTAAGCATCACGCATGCTACGCCATCTTGTCTGTAAGTAGTGCACTGAAAAACAACATCATTTTAATTTTTTTTTTTTTTTTAGGTACTTAGCAACAGGAAATTCATTTGGAAGTTTGCACTATGAATTCAAGGTTGGAAAATCAACTATTAGTGGCATTGTTCAGGATACCTGCCTAGTCATATGGGAAGAACTGAAGGATATGGTTATAAGGAAGCCCAAAAAACAAGAATCGTTGAAGGTAGTGGACCTATTCTGGGAGCGATGCAACTTCCCCAACTGTCTGGGAGCCATTGATGGGAAGCATGCCCGCATCCTCAAGCCACCAGCTAGTGGGAGCCAATATTTTAATTACAAAAAATATTTTTTGTTGGTATTAATGGCAGTGGCAGACGCAAATTATACATTTATTTATATTGATGTGGGTTCCTATGGCAGCAGCTCGGATTCTAGAGTATTTTCACATTCCTCATTTGGCCGCATGCTGCGTGACATTACACTAGACTTGCCCAATGATTCTCCCCTGCCTGGGACTACAGAGCCTCTCCTCCCACATGTATTTGTCGGAGATGAAGCGTTCGCACTTTCCCAGAACATGCTCAGGCCTTTTTCAAGTCGCTCTTTGACAATAGAAAAAAGAGTGTTCAATTATAGGCTGACTAGGGCACGACGAGTAGTAGAATGTGCATTTGGAATTCTATGCAATAAGTGGAGATTCATGCATACTTCTATCAACCTCAGTATTGATCATGCTATCAGTGCGATTAAAGCAGCCTGTGCACTGCACAGCTATGTGCGTGAACGAGATGGCTATCTTTTTGAGGATTCCCTGAGCCATAACATGGAGGCAGCACAGTGGAATGTTACTAGGGGCACCACTACTGGTACACATATTCGTGAGGAATTTCAATTTTTTTTTGTCACCAGCTGGGGAGGTGCCTTGGCAGATGAATTCTATTTAATAAAAAAAAATATGTATTTGTTTTCTTTTTCTTTTTGTAATATAATGCTAAGTGTGCTGTATGAAAAATGTTTGCTGTAATTTTGGCCATGACAAATAAAACGTTTTTTTCTCACATTTGTGGTGTATATTATATTGCTTACCTTACAAATTATAAGAATATGCATTTATTTAGGGACTCCTCCGTCGCTGTATAAAGCTGTTATGTGCACAATGTTTACAGCATGTGGCCTGGTACAGATTTGGGGGTGACCATATGCTGTTTTTTCAAATATAAGAAATGCAATAAATGTACACCATATAAAAAATACAGGACGGCATCTACAGGTAGTGAAAGGGAATAAAAAAACTTACATTTGTCAGCCTGAACTTGTGAAGAGCACATGCTCCACTCTGGCAAGAGGTTTCTGGCAATTTCCAGCCATGCACGTTTTTTAAGAAAGTTGTCCTTATATTTTGGATGCCGGGTGTCATAAATCATCGGTTTCTCCCTCACAAGTCTTATCAACTCCTCACAATCCACGGATTCTTTCGCCTTTGATGCCGCTTTTCGTCCTCTTTTCGCCCAGCTGGTTCCAGTCCGGATCACAAAACACACAGGGGAGGAACAGGAAGAGGGGGAGGTGTTGGAGGGGCGCGAATTTCTTTTCACACCGCAAGCCAGCTGCGAATCAGATGTGTGCCCATAGAAGATAATGGGCCTGAATTCACACCTGAGCCACACCGCACTGCCCAAAAAACGCACACGGTTTTTCTGCAATGCACAGTGCGAATGCACCGCAGATATGTGAACAAGCCTCATTAAAATGAACGTATTTTGAAATGTCCTGTGAATTCGCAGCGTTGTAAGCCGCATCTAATTCGCATAGGTGTGAAAGGGGGCTAAAAGAATAGATTCTGTTCACCTAAAAGTGTAGATATTCAATTTGGAAAATGTATTTTCACTTCGAAATGTGACTGATAGTGAATAAAGTGAAGTTGAACGCACTTTGAATACCCAGTTATATGCAAGCAATAATTTTGTTTTTTTAATTCCTCTTGCACAGTTGGGTATTCAAGTGAACACCCCAGCAGAAGTCTATGAGGACGAAACGCGTAGGGTGAATAAGCCAGCTGCACCACCTGTACTGCGCTTTTTTCAGTTTTACCTGATTTTATAATTTTATGGAATACAATTTTTTGGAAGTTATTATACTCCTCAAATAAATTTTTATCCTGTCAAACGGGTTTTTACACCATGAGGAGGCTCTCTCTTTGTTTCTTATTTTCATGTTCCTGACATCTTGAGGACTTTTTGGGGCATTGAAGCGATTATCGGAGGTTTACCATTCAAACGCCTAGTGGTTGGTGAGTACAGACTGGTGTGCCATCACAGTCTTGCCTACTTCCAACGGTTCAAGCCGGTCTTGTCCAAGGGCACTGCCTGTTGGCCCACTAAAGCTTGTTTGACCCAAAGCCATTGGCTTGTGTGTCCACCCCTGACGGTAAGCGTACCCAGTCTCCACTGTATGTTATGATTCAAGATATCATATGAAGACACAACTTCAGGACACCACACATGTGATTTATATGAAATCTGTGTATACATTTTTCACGTATGAACTTTATTTGTCACAGACAATATATATACAGTCACACTGTGGTTCACAAGGCTTATAGTATAAGTCATCACTTATGTTTCAGCTATTGAACACTTGCAGGGTCCATGTATGAGTACATTGGTCAGCATTTTGTTTGTATATCTTTCTTTATTTGATGTATTTCACATGCATTTCTGCTGAGATAAGTGGTCTCATACAGTAGTTTTGTGTCATATTGCCATCTATAGTGACATCTGGGATCAGATGACCCATTTCTCTGGCAGACCCCCATCTCTTGTGTTAACTTTTCACTTATACACCCAGAGGATTTCATTTTCACATTTATTTAAATTTTGTGGATCATCATTTACATATGCCTAGTTGTTTTGTATTTTAGGTATATGAACATGCGCATATATTAGTTTAATAGCACTTCACGGTGTTGGTCAAGTGACCAGATTCATTTATTGGTCATATCGACTTTTCTTCAATATATGGTATTATTCACATATATTTCTTTCCCGCGTGGGATTTTTTTCATTAAATATCTAGACTACACTATTTGTATCCAGATTTCAGTTCTGTTTTACTAGTGTTGTTTAGATACATTACAGCGCGACACTTTTATTTTACATTCAAGTGAACATTGCTTCATTCTATTCACGTTTATTTATGTATCATTATTTAAGTTAAAAGCCTCTAATTATTAAAAAAAAATAAAAATTCTGTTTCCACGGACCATTCCTTCTTATTTTTAACTCTGACTTTAACAACCTTTCCAACCTAATATATGCAGCTATTGCCATGTGGCTGATGCTGTCATCATGCACTTTCCAATGAAAAAGTGGATCTAAACCCTAACAAATAACATCTAATTTGTTCCCTTTTGTTCTGTTAAATATATCATAGAAAGTGTTGTGTTATGTCTCTTTTTGTTTCTGTGCAATGTCTATATGCACTCTGCAGCTATGCAAACTACATAGTACTTCCTCTCATCTTATAGAAATGAGGAGTCGAGAGGCATTCTGAAGTCTTGAAGTATCCCTTTTTGAATACAAAATTGTCCTTACCATTAATAGAATACCTTTTTCCCACTGATACTGATACTCTTCTGTTGAAGTCTACAAGCAAACTGACACTAGGAGTGTTGATCGGAGTGTCGTTTTTACTGATTCCTGCTGCTGACCACTACATTACTACTGCCTCCTGAAATAACTAGTAATACGTAGGTAGGATGAACTAGTGAGAACTTCAGGTGACCCAGGAGGCCAAAACTCCTTAAAGTTTCTTTAGCACAACATTTTTTAAGATTAAACAAGGAGGAATCACATACTTCTATCATCTGTTTCTGTCTCCCACATCTCATGAAAAAACCCACTCTATGAAGTTATGGGAAGATGACCTCTCCCAAACCTTTCACAAGCTACATTTCACGAGCCATGTGCCTTTAAGGATGAAGACCACCTTGTAACAATCTTTTCCTTTTGTTTGGCGCCTTGAGTCTATATTCTATTTAGGGATCTATATCTCTTCAGATATAAAGTGCCTATATGATTTAAACAATGGAACCTTGATGATATCCATAATAAAAGACTTGCAAAAATGGAGAAGTGATACTCTGACATGGTTTGACAGGGTAAACGCACTTAAAAATTTGTGTAATTCCCAGGCTTATTTACGTTTTACATACTGTACTCATAACACTCCCACAGACATTCTTTAAACAAATACGAAGGGCTTTCATGACCTTTGTGTGGGGAGATAAACATCCCAGGTCGGCACACAAGATTTTGAGGAGACCAAAACGAAAGAGTGGGGTGGGACTCCCGGATATAGCATTTTATTACAGAGTCATGGCCCTGGTTCATATAATGAACTGGTGCCATGACTTTGCTAGTAAAATTTGGGTGCCCTGGGAGAAAACATTAGCAGGTAGGAACTTGGCCGGAGCTCCCTGGATTCCGGTTTCTTATAGGGGGTTGTCAGAATATGCTTCACCTCTGACGAAGACAACACTATCCATTTGGAATAGAATGAACAGTACGGGAACGTTTTCCCCCGATATCCCCTATAACACCATTGTAAGGATTTCCCTGGTTTTCCCCGGGGGAAGAGAAA
Source organism: Lithobates sylvaticus (assembly GCA_028564925.1). Taxonomy (NCBI): domain Eukaryota; kingdom Metazoa; phylum Chordata; class Amphibia; order Anura; family Ranidae; genus Lithobates; species Lithobates sylvaticus. The sequence goes on from CM053031.1 coordinate 156,333,427, forward strand.
GGGAGTTTAGATCACTGGGGAATGGACGGGAAGGGTAATTGTGCTGGCGTTGCCCCACAGGGTAAATTGCTTCCATTGGTGGATTTGGTTCGAATACTGGGGGAAGTACCAATGGCTGTATGGAATTAGCGTCTACTGACAGACTTGTTCAGTAAGTGGAAGCACCAGATTAGGCCAGCGAACCTGCTTACTACTTTTGAGGAATGGTGTGTTAACTTATCAGAGCCGGGTCATATGTTGTCTCGAATGTTTAGGCTGGTTCTGAGCGCTCCAAAATATGACAACTCTCTATTTCATTTGAGAATGGGAAAGAGAACTGAGCTATAATTTTACATCAGAGCAAATTAAAAGGCTGATGGGAGCGACACACTATACTTCAATAAGTTCCCATATACAGGAGATGTCTTAAAGGTTCCTGACAAGATGGTATCGTACACCGGTTCGATTGGCTCAGATATATACATCGGCGGATGTTAACTGCTGGAAGGGATGTAACCAAAGGGGTTAATTTCTGCATTTATGGTGACATTGCCCAAAGATTAAAGTTTCTGGGTGGAGATAGCCCCTTGGATTAGGAAAATGCCTTTAGACCTATAGAAAATGCCATTTAGACCTATAGAATTCTCTCCATTACATTTTCTTTTTCATGGGACGCCATCATCTGCTAGAGAAGCGTTACTCCCCATTTGCTAAAGGCAGCCAAAATATTTGATACCTAGATTTTGGAAACAGTCTGAATATCCTACTATAATGGATTGGAAAAGGTAGGTAGAAAATAATAATGGAAGCAGAGAGATGGATACCTACTGTTAAAGACCAACAGAATACATTTAAAGATACATGGGCAGGCATGGCTGTATTACTCCTCAGAAATAGGAGTGGATTAAACCGTTTCGGGGGCAATGCTGTGTTATGGATCGGATAGTCTGTGAGATGCATCTGGTGGGGGGAAATTGGGAGGAGATGGGGGTTTTGTTTTTGTTTTTTTGTTTTTTGTGTTTCTTTTTTCTTCCTCTGGGAGGCACAGTGGAGAGATAATTGATGTCATTAAAGGAAGAGGATAAGTTATAATAGTAAATTAGGCACGGGATGGGCAACACATAATGGAATCACATAAAGAAGAGTAGATTGAAATGAAAGGTGGAGAGGTTTAAAAATGAAATAGAAGAGTGAGATTATATTGAAGTAAAACACTAAACATAACAGGACAAGAAAATAGTAATTCGAAATTATACAATTTTTTTATTACTTTTTTTTTTTTTGTATTGTTGGTTGTTTGACACACATAATAGAGCACTGTAAAGCCCCTCTCTTACACTTTGAATAATGTTTTGCAGAAATTGAGTTTTGGTTATGGGTAGGCAAGTGGGTGGGCTTTTTCCTTTTTTCCCCCCTCTTTTTAAGAAGATATTATCAAGGATCCGGTTTATTATTATATATTAATATATATATTATAATAATTATTATTATTGTGTATGTTAATGAAAAGATTTATATAGATATATTGTGCAATGTGTATTTTTATGCTGTATGTTGGAATTTATCTTAATAAAGAAAGAGTGATTATAAAAAAAAACAGAGTATGAAAACTGTTGCCGATTAAGCCATTGAATTCTATATTCTGGCAGCAGAGGTTGCTTGGAACAATGAGGCGCTCGTGTCTGCTTTTTCTCATGGTCTCTCGGATACCATCAAGAATGAGATAGACGCCCGAGATATACCCACTGAGCTGGAGAAGTTGACCATGTTTGCCATCCTCATTGACTCCAGACTCAGAGAAAGATTCTCTTTTAAGGAGTGCTTGCAGAAGCCTCCTGTACATTTGTCTCCGAGTGTTGCAGTCCCACCCTTGCCTCCCTCACCTCCCATGCCTCCTGGTACCGAGTCGGTCAGTGAAGGTGAACCCATGCACTTGGGTTTCAAGTGTCTCTCTGCGGATGAGAAAACCCTTAAGAGGAGGGAGAGATTGTGCCAGGCAAGTCACTTTTTGAAGTCTTGTCCTACCCGTTCAGGGAACGCTAGAACCTTGAGGTCCTGTCACGGACAGATCTTGGGTGGCATTGTTTTGTCCCCAGTTATCCAGAAGGATAAGCCCCTGGTTTTAGTTACCCTTTCTTGGGCTGAGTCATCCATCGAAATACAGGCTCTAATCCAATGCCTATTCATTGATGCTGCCTTTGCATCAAAGCACTCAATTCCCCTGCAGCTGCATGACACTCCACTTGCCTTTGAGGCTCTTGACGGGAGACCTCTACAGTCTGCCCATGTGACTCATGAGACTGTTCCGTTGTCCATGGCTGTAGGGGCTCTTCACCATGAGATAATCCAATTCCAAGTTATTTCCTCACCTAAGTTTCCGCTCGTTATTGGTTATCCTTGGTTACAGAGGCACAACCCCTCTTTTGATTGGCTCCATACTGAGGTTCTTTCCTGATCACCACAATGCAGTAAGACATGCTTCCAGAAAGTAGCCAAGGTCCTTGACAGAAACCATCAATCAGACTGAGACAGAAGTACAGTTAAATCCCACTTGTTTAATAATAATAAAAAAAAGGTAAACAGTAAACGTAGTCAAAACATAGCCAGAGTTCAGGAACCAGAACGGATAGTCAGACAAGCCAAAATGTCAGGGAGCCAGAAGAAATGTCAGCCAAGCAAGTCTTTAACAGGAACACAGGAGAGCATCTCTAGAGATGTGACCAAGTCGAAGGCAGAGATCATCTGGACTGGATGGCTTAAGTAGGCAGGACCGATGAGCAGGATCATCAACAGGTGAGTCACTGTGAAGAGGAGCTGGCAATTAGCCGACAGCTGAGTGGCCAGCTCAGAGAAGGAAGGACTGGGCCCAACCCTGACAGTCCTGTGAAACTCTTCACTCTCCTCCATGCCTGAGGAGTAAGGTGATTTTAGTGATGTCTTTGACAAAGGTCAAGCCGGTAGTTTGCCTCCACACTTGTCGTATGATTGCGCAATTGACCTTCAACCTGGTGCCATAACCCCTCGTGGCTGGGTTTACCCTTTGTCGGTCTTGGAGGATAAGGCCATGGAGGAGTATGTTGCAGATGCACTTTCTCAAGATTTCATCCGCAAATTCTCATCTCCTGCTGGTGCTGGTTTCTTTTTTGTGAAGAAGAGGAGTGGTGAACTGAGACCTTGTATTGGTCATTGGGGTCTCAATCGTTTCACGATTAAGTATGCCTATCCAATTCCATTAATTATGGAGTTATTTGACCCCCTCAAGGGAGCAACAGTTTTCACTAAGCTTGATTTGAGAGGGGCATACAATCTCGTGAGGATTAGGGAGGGCGATGAGTAGGGATGAGCCGAACAATCCCGGTTGGGTTCGCACCAGAACCTGCGAACAGACCGAAAGTTTGCACGAACGTTAGAACCCTATTAATTACAATGAACGCGAACGTTCGAAATCTAAGGTGCTAATTATAACGGCTAATATGCATGTTATTGTCCTAAAAAGGGTTTGGGGACCCGGATTCTGCCTCAGGGGACATGTATCAATGCAAAAAGAAGTTTTAAAAATGGACGTTTTTTCTGGAGCAGTCATTTTAATGATGCATAAAGTGAAAAAAAAAAGTGAAATATTCCTTTAAATATCGTACCTGGGGGGTGTCTAAAGTATGCCTGTGAAGTGGCATGTGTTTCCCGTGTGAAGAACTGTCCCTGCACAAAATGACATTTGTAAAGGAAAAAAAGCCATTTAAAACTGCTTGCAGCTTTAATGTAATGTCTTCTCCTGGGCTGGCAATATGGATGAACATCTTTGAGAAAAATGACATGGCTTCCCTATCACCCCCCTACCCTAGCCCATTACCAGCCCCTTTGGGTCTTGTATGGATATTAAGGGGAACCCTGCACCCAAAATAAAACCCGATACCTAAAACCCTATATACTCTGAACAGCAGTATACAGGTGGTGCAAACAAGACAGGGACTGTAGGTTTGTTCTTAAGTAGAATCTGTTTGTAATTTGTAACAGGTAAATTTTTAAGTGTAGCTGCAGCCAAAAAAATCTATTTTTAAGCTTTTTGGAGAACATAGGGAAGGGTTATCACCCCTGTAACATTTGTTTTTTGCTGTCTGTGCACCTGTTCAGAACATTTCACCTCACTTTCCACCCCAATGACAAAGGTTTTTGGAAAAGTGGGGTTTTTATTGAAACAAGGATTGGTGATAAAGCATCAGTAGAGAGGAGACAACTTTTTTCCATATTAACTCTTACAGGATAGAATTTCCCTTCCTAGGGGTAGATTTCCTCTCACTTCCTGTTGTCTCCTTCCGTTTGCAAGTAGGAGTCGTTTGTAAGTTGGATGTTTGAAAGTAGGGGCCTGCCGTATATACTCTGCATAAATTTGCCCCTTAGATGTTGATGTTGCCACAACACTGTAAGCCCTCATAGTTACTCTTGGTGGGCGCTGGAACGCCCTGCTGTGAACTATTATATCAGGAATTGTAATTACATGCCATTGTTGAACAGTGGTAGGAAAAATTGGGCCTTTGGTGGTGGTGGTGGTGGACGGTGTTGCCACAACACTGTAAACCCTCACAGTTACTCTTGGTGGGCGCAGGAATGGGCCCTGCTGTGAATTATTAGATCAAGATTTGTAATTACACGCCCCTGTTAAACAGGGGCTGAAAAATTGGGCCTTAGGCACTGGTGCTGGTGCCACAACACTGCAACCCCTCACAGATACTGTACTTGGAGCACGGCAATGAGACCTGTTGCAAAGTATTGCATCAAAAATTGTAATTACACGCCCCTGTTAAACAGGGGCTGAAAAATTGGGCCTTAGGCACTGGTGCTGGTGCCACAACACTGCAACCCCTCACAGATACTGTACTTGGAGCACGGTAATGAGACCTGTTGCAAAGTATTGCATCAAAAATTGTAATTACACGCCCCTGTTAAACAGGGGCTGAAAAATTGGGCCTTAGGCACTGGTGCTGGTGCCACAACACTGCAACCCCTCACAGATGCTGTACTTGGAGCACAGAAATCAGACCTGTTGCAAAGTATTGCATCAAAACTTGTAATTGCACGCCCCAGTTAAACAGGGGCTTAAAAATTGGGCCTTAGTCACTGGTGGTGGCACCCAGAAACAAAAATATTCTTCCAAGCTACCATCAGGATCATTGAGGAGGAAGAGGATAGTCAGTCAACATAACAGGACAGTCAATCAGCATCAGCATAGGCAGTCTTGAAGGGATGTGACATTTCAAAATAAATTATTCTGTTACACCAGCTTCAGGTGCCTGGTAGCTGGTGGTGATCCAAGACTGATTCATCTTTATGAAGGTCAGTCAATCAACCGAGTCGGTGGACAGGCGCACCCTGTGATCGGTGACAAAGCCTCCAGCAGCAATGAATGTGCATTCCGAAAGAACGCTGGATGCAGGACAGGAAAGTAGCTCAATTGCATACTGTGCAAGCTCTAGCCAGTGATCCATCCTCAAGACCCAGTAAGCCAGAGGATTTTAGGTGGGAAAGGTGTCCAAGTCTGACCTTGCCCCTAGGTATTCCTGCACCATATATATCAGACGCTGGCGATGGTATGCGATCATACCTTGGGGCTGCGGACTAAAAAATTGTCTGAACGCATCGGTCAGACGGCCACCTTCTCCACCGCTCCTTCTGCTACTGACCAAAGCCTCAGCAACTTGTTGTCCAGGACCAGGAGTTTGTAACCTCCCAGTCTCTGGGAACACATTGCACAGACCTTTCTGCAAGGCCTCCAGGAGATGTCTCATCCTCTGCTCCCTCTGTGACGGAAAGATAAGTTCAGAAACCTTACCCTTGTACTGTGGATCAAGGAGAGTGGCGAGCCAGTAATGGTCCCTCTCCTTGATCCGAAGAATACGAGGATCCTTCTGCAGGCTTTGCAGGATCAGGGAGGCCATGCAGCGTAGGTTAGCTGAGGCATGCGGTCCGGAGTCCTCTGGGTCACTAAGGACGACATGATCTGCAGCCACCTCCTCCCAGCCACGTGCAAGTCCACCAGTTTCTTGGGACTGTAAATCATCCCTAAAAGACTGCTGCTGCTGCTGCTGCTGCTGCTGAGTGCCAGGCTCCACCTCCATGCTGACACAATCCTCCTCCTCATCCTCTTTCTGTGTGATAAGTGGGACAGAAGAAACACTGTCTGGATAAAGGATACCTTGAGAGGCAAGGAAGTCCTCCTCTTCCTGCCTCTGTTCTGCCTCAAGTGTCCTGTCCATTATTCCATGCAGCGTATGCTCCAACAGGTGGACAAAAGGTACAGTGTCACTGATGCATGCACTGTCACAGCTCACCATCCTCGTGGCCTCCTAAAATGGTGACTGGCGTGGTGAAAAAAATCCAAGCTCCCCTGACCCTGTCCTGGTGCCGTAGTCGCACAGGTACTCATTGATGGCCCTCTGCTGCATGTGCAGTCACTGCAGCATGGCCAACGTTGAGTTCCACCTGGTGGGCATGTCACATATAAGGCGGTTCTTGGGCAGGTTCAACTCCTTTTGCAGCTCAGCCAGCCGAGCACTGGCCTTATATGATCGCCGGAAATGCACACAGACATTCCTGGCCTGCCTCAGTACATCCTGTAAGCCTGGGTACCTGCCAAAGAACCGCTGCACCACCAGGTTAAGGACGTGAGCCATACAGGGCAGTTGTCCCTGTCGCAGGGCAGAGAGGAGGTTGGTGCCATTGTTGCAAACCACCATTCCTGGCTTAAGCTGGCGTGGCGTCAACCACCTCTTGGCCTGCCCCTGCAGAGCTGACAGAACCTCTGCCCCAGTGTGGCTCCTGTCCCCCAAACACACCAGCGCAAGCAAGGCATGGCATCTTTTTGCTTGCGTACTTGCGTAGCCCCTTGAATGCCTACAGAGCACCGCTGGTTCCGAGGAAAAAGATCAGGAAGAGGCCATGGAGTAAGAAGAAGATGAGGGGGTGGAGGTGTGTCACAACCAGTAGTAGCATTTTGGAGGCATGGTGGCGGAACAACCTCCAACACTACTGCACCTTGTCCTACATCCTTCCCAGCTGCCAAAATAGTGACCCAATGGGCCGTGAAAGATAGGTAACGTCCCTGTCCATGCTAGCATACAACCGCTGGGCATGTGGATGGCTGGGGCAGGGAAAGTTGCCTGCTACAATCAGACGTCTGTGTACTGCTAGCAGAGTGCCCGCAAGTACTTGGCTGTGACACACCTAATTCTACACCTTCATTCCTCTCAGTGCAGCTTTCAGGGAGGACTGAAGGTATAGTGGGGTTGGAGATCCCAGCTGATGAGGAGCAAGGAGAGGTCCGCTTTGTTCTTTGGTGTGGGTCTTTAAGGTACGCTTGCCAACGAGCTGCATGGCAGGTCAACATATGTCTTGTCATGCTTGTGGTGCCCAAGCAGCTGATGTTTTGGCCACGCGAGATACGCTTGAGACATATGTTGCAAATAGCAGTGGTGCAATCTGATGCACTAGGCTCAAAAAAGGCCCACACCAAAGAACTTTTGTAATAACGCGCAGAGGCAGCACCGTGCACAGGCGGAGCTCTGCAGTGTGATTCAGTCGGTGCTGCCCTTAAGCTGGCCCCCGGAGGGAATCATGCCTCATTGGAGATGTGCCTCCTCCTCCTCTCTCCTATCAGGCACCCACATGGAGTCAGTGACCTCATCATCCCCTCCCTCTTCACCACTGGAGCAAACCTGGCAGTATGCTGCAGCTGGTGGAACATGACTGCCAGATTGCTGTCCTTGAGCATCCCCTCTCTCTGTGCTCACGCTACTGTCTTCCTCTTGCTGGGTATCATCATCAGAGCCTTCAAAACGCTGGGCATCCTCCTGGAGCATGTACCCAACACTGTGGTCAAACAGTTCGGGGGACTTCTCAGGAGGACATGGTGGGTCTAGGGAAGGAGTGACTGATGACATTGAGACAAGGGAAGAGTACGCGTTGGCAGCTGCTTTGCCAGTACCCTGAGCCTGGGTGAGAGAGGATGAGGAGGGCTTGGTCATCCACTCTACCAAGTCTTCAGCATGATGCGGCTCAACACGTCCAGCTGAGGAAAATAAGGACAAGCGTGTCCCATGGCCACGTGCTGATGACGATGCACCGAGGCACACAACACACACAAACTCCTGCGTAGGGATGAGCCGAACACCCCCGAGTTCGGTTTGCACCAGAACCTGCAAACGGACCGAAAGTTTGCACGAACGTTAGAACCCTATTTGTTACAATGGACGCAAACGTTCGAAATCTAAAGTGCTAATTATAACGGCCAATATGCATGTTATTGTCATAAAAAAGGTTTGGGGACCCAGGTCCTGCCCCAGGGGACATGTATCAATGCAAAGAGAAGTTTTAAAAACGGCTGTTTTTTCTGGAGCAGTCATTTTAATGATGCATAAAGTGAAAAAAAAGTGAAATATTACTTTAAATATGGTACCTAGTGGGTGTCTAAAGTATGCCTGTGAAGTGGCATGTGTTTCCCGTGTTTTCAACTGTCCCTGCACAAAATTACATTTGTAAAGGAAAAAAAAAAAAAGCCATTTAAAACTGCTTGCGGCTTTAATGTCATGTCTTGTCCTGGCAATATGGCAATATGGATAAAAATCTTTGAGAAAAATGTCATGGCTACCCAAGGGACGTCCCCCACCCCTCTCTGACGTCATGGTGAAAGCCATAGGGAAGTCCCCATGACATCCCCGTGCGTCAGAGGGGGGTGGGGTCCCCAGGTGGCCCCGTCCTCCGTTTTAAAAGAGCTGTCAGATGCAGCGAAGCCTCACACAGCGGGAGCCTCCCATTGCACGGAGCAGCCCAAGAAGAGACGCCGACGCCATGGAAGAAGATGCCAGACGAGAAGACCAGAGCAAGAAGAAGCGGATAGGAGGAAGAAGAAGATGGAAGAAGAAGATGGAAGAAGAAGATGAAGAAACCGAAGTATGAAGAAAGGAAGAAGGAAGACCAGAAGAAAGAAGATGAAAGATTTTAATAAAGGAATTGTCAAAGACCGTCTCCTGTCATTTTTAAATTTTTTTTCACTTTTTTGGTGAAATGGTAGGGGTACTTTTGTACCCCCTTACCATGTCACACAGGGGAGGGGCCGGGATCTGGGGGTCCCCTTGTTAAAGGGGGCTTCCAGATTCCGATAAGCCCCCCGCCCGCAGACTTCCACAACCAATGGCCAGGGTTGTGGGGAAGAGGCCCTTGTCCCCATCAACATGGGGACATGGTGCTTTGAGGGGTCACAGACCCCCAAAGCACCCTCCCAATGTTGAGGGCATGTGGCCTGGTACGGTTCAGGAGGGGGGGCGCTCTTGTCCCCCCTCTTTTCCTGTGGCCTGCCAGGTTGCGTGCTCGGATAAGGGTCTGGTATGGATTTTGAGGGGGACCCCACGCCATTTTTTATTTTTTTTGGCCGGGGTTCCCCTTAAAATCCATCCCAGACCTTAAGGCTCTGACTGTTCTCTGTGTTACGGGAGCCGGAAATTCATTAGCCACGAGTGATTTTAAATAGCTTTTTTTCCTGCAAAAATGACACTTTGTGCAGGGACAATTCTAAGCACGGGAAACATGCGCCCCTTCACAGGCATACTATAGACACCCCCAGGTACGAAATTTAAAGGAATATTACACTTTTATTGTTTCACTTTAAGCATTATTAAAATCACTGCTCCTGAAAAAACGGGCGTTTAGACTTTAGACTTTAGTTTAGACTGTCCCTGCCTATCAATCCTCTATCCCTCAATGCCGGAACACACTACACAAGGCCGGCAGCGCGGCGGCCTTATATAGTGTGGGGCGTGTACTAAACACCCAGCAAATATGGGATATGGGTAGATACAGGTGTATACTGTGCTGTGCTGGAGGCACAGAACACACACTAACTCCTGCAGATAGCTGTATCAGAGAACATCAGCAAATATGGGTAGATACAGGTGTGACGGACCTCGTACTCAATATGTCCGCCGTAACTGCTTCCTCCGTCCGGTACCACACAATCCAAGACCCATTAGCTTAGCCAGTCACCAGACAACACCAGTGTAGGCTACATCAGGAATACTTTATTTGACATTTCACACACATATATAGCCAGATGATTAAAAGCTAACCTAATTAGCATGAGCTAATTATCTTAATCATTGCCCAGACTAGTTGACTGCCTGAAAAGGCTTTTCAAGGTCAGACTTTAAGGCTCCTAGTTAATTGGAATAACTATTCAACATACATTAACATAAACAGTAACACAGGGCTAATTAGCACAACAACATTGTGTGGAATACACCTTACAAGCCAGACCAGCCTCATCTACACAATAGACAGGTGGCTTGAGTTCATCATGACATTGAATGGGACACAAGGTGTCAGATGCTAGTCTATTTCTAATGCCAAATGCATATACGGAGAGTGTATTTTGGGGGGCCCGTGATCAGCTGGCAGGAGGCTAGCATGTAGTCCTCTCAAAAAGCCCGTGTCCCGGCTAGGTCTGTCACATTTCTCCCCTTTCGGCAGGAGACTAACACAGGAGGAGACCCCAGACGGGTTGACTCCGAAGTTAGTCCATAGTTCCAGTCCTCTAATGCCTGTACCCACACAGTACCCCAAACAAATTGTTTCAAACAGAGTATTACTCACCCAGCCAACCTCTGCCTCTCTCATAGAACATATCTGCCGCTGGGGAGAGGCCTGGACTGGCCCTCCTCCCTGGAGTCTTTTCAGCCGCTGGAGAGAAGACAGGGTGACTGGGCTCAGTCTGTCATGCTGTTGGGCATATTGGCCTACTGCCCAGCATCCCTGGGGTATACAGGTGGAGACTGAATTCCCATCCACCTTTACAGGAAATCTGTCCTGTGTCAGTTGAGGGCAGAGGCCAGCAGCGCTCTGTTCCGTTGCCAGCAGTTCAGCTGGGCGTAGGAGCTTCCCTACATCATCTGCTCCAGCTAACTGTTGGGGAGAGAGGCCGACTGCCCCAGCTCCCTGGAACTCCGCAGCTGTTACCGGTGCTGGGCAGAGGTTGGTAGCACTCTGCCCGGTTGCCAGCACTTCTGCTGGTTTTCTGTTAGTGGAGACCACCGGCCCATCCACTGACACCAGATCAAGCTGCAGATGTGAAGTGCAGATTGCATTCTCTCCTTGGGTCCTGAGCTGCTGCTCGGGAGTGACCACCACCTCCTCACCCTGGGCCTCCAGAACTGCCACAGGTATGGGACAGAGGTCTTGGACCCTCTGTTCAGTGACCAGAGCTTCAGCCGGGGAAGTTCCTTGCAACTCCATGGATACTGGCGTTGGTGCTGGGCAGAGCACAGTGAAATTTGGCCCTAATACCAGCTCTTCTGATGGAGGCTCATGAGGTTGTTTTTCCTCAGCAGAAAAGTCCATTAAATCCCCAGTCTCTACAACTGATGGCTGGGGATAGAGGTTCACCACCTGTCCGTGGAACCTAGAAGATGCCATCGGTGCTGGGCAGAGGTTAGCAGAGCTCTGCCCTGTTGTCAGCACTTCCTGCATCTGCCATAAGACCTCCGCGTCCTTAGCTGCGGGGGCAGGTGGGCAAAGCACTCTGTTACTATGCCACATCGCCGACTCTTCAGCCAGGATTTCAGAGCTGTCTGCTGGTATTTCCTCATAGTCCCAGGCAAAGGGAGCCCCACCCTGCTGCTGAGCAGTGTCTAGCAGCTGTATGTAGGCAATCTCCAGCTCCCATTCCTGAGCGGCCAGGAACTCCAAATCTTCCTGTGCCCAGAGCACTTCCGAGATGTTCAATCTTTGCTCTCTGTGCTCCATTATTTCCTCCAAACGCCACTCCAGATCACTCCCAAAGTCGGGGTCCTCGGACAGCCTCCAGTACAACAATCCCAGGCCATTATAATCAAAGCCTTCCGTGGGCCTGTCATCCGCTGTCCACGGGCACACTTGGGCTACATACCACCGGAGGGCTCTGTAGCTCTCGTCCAAACGCATTTCTGCCCGGATCAGCCTGCTTAACTCCGCTGTCCACTCCTGCTTCGGTTGTTCCCCCAATAACAACATTCGTACTTCATACTGCGACCAGTACCTTACATGGATGGAGGGGAGAACTTTTCCCTGGTGTCGCTGCTCACAGGCTAGCGCTTCTTTCCAGAGTTGTAGGCGAACAGAATCATACCATCCCAGCAGGACCTGCACCGATACTGGTCCTCTGTGCTGTATCCGCATCTCTCGCAACCTCCTTCCGAATTCCTCTTCCATGACGTATCCGGGCCTTGGATCCAGGTGATGGTTTGGATGTGTTCACGACAAGGAAGCACGATCCCACCGCTGCCAGCCAATTGTGACGGACCTCGTACTCAATATGTCCGCCGTAACTGCTTCCTCCGTCCGGTACCACACAATCCAAGACCCATTAGCTTAGCCAGTCACCAGACAACACCAGTGTAGGCTACATCAGGAATACTTTATTTGACATTTCACACACATATATAGCCAGATGATTAAAAGCTAACCTAATTAGCATGAGCTAATTATCTTAATCATTGCCCAGACTAGTTGACTGCCTGAAAAGGCTTTTCAAGGTCAGACTTTAAGGCTCCTAGTTAATTGGAATAACTATTCAACATACATTAACATAAACAGTAACACAGGGCTAATTAGCACAACAACATTGTGTGGAATACACCTTACAAGCCAGACCAGCCTCATCTACACAATAGACAGGTGGCTTGAGTTCATCATGACATTGAATGGGACACAAGGTGTCAGATGCTAGTCTATTTCTAATGCCAAATGCATATACGGAGAGTGTATTTTGGGGGGCCCGTGATCAGCTGGCAGGAGGCTAGCATGTAGTCCTCTCAAAAAGCCCGTGTCCCGGCTAGGTCTGTCACAACAGGTGTATACTGTGCTGTGCTGGAGGCACACAACACACACTAACTCCTACAGATGGCTGAGTATATAACACACTGTCCCTGCCTATCTAGCTCTCTCCCTACACTCCAGAACACACTACACAAGGCCGCCGCGATAGCAGCCTTATATAGTGTGGGGCGTGTACTAAACCCCCTGAGCTATAATTGGCCACAATTATGGCTCTCCCCACTGCCGGCGCTGTGATTGGCCAAGCATGCGAGGTCACAGTGCATGCTTGGCCAATCATCAGCCAGCAATGCACTGCGACTGGCGCAGTGCATTGTGGGCCGTTCGTATCACACAAATTTGATGCGAACGGCCCACAGAGTTTTAGTTTCGTCGAACGGACGAACGGCAGATGTTAGATTCGAACATGGGTTTGAATCGAACACCGGGCTCATCCCTAGCGATGAGTGTAAAACTGCATTTAATACCAGAACAGGCCATTATGAGTACCTTGTAATGCCTTTTGGCCTTTGTAACGCCCCTGCAGTTTTCCAGGAATGTTGTTCCAGTTATGTGTGGTGGTTTATCTCAACGATATCCTCATATTTTCCAAGTCCCTGGAAAGCCACCACACAGATGTCTGTCGTGTGCTTCATAAACTAAGAGAGAACAATCTCTATTGTAGATTGGGGAAGTGCGAATTCCATCGTGAACAGGTTAAATTCCTGGGTTGTCATTTCCACTGATGTTTTTTTGATGGACAAAAAAGTGTGGCGCTTAGGTTGCAAGAGTTAAAACACATGTATACCTTGAGTGTATAGGGGGGTTGCAGGTATATATCTCAATTAATGAAAACATTGATTTTAATAATACCAAGAATTGAAAATTATTATAAACATGAAAAGTCCAAAACGATGCACAAATAAAGTCTCTAAGGTGAATATTCCTTCACACTTCCAAGTGTACAGTGTAACACAAGGTCCAAATATATGATGTGATTTGAATGGTGAAAATCTAGCCTCTGGTATGACACTTAGAAGGACAGAAGAACTACACCACCACCGTAGTAAAGGGAGGAGGCTTACCAGACAACAGTGACCTGGCGGGGCTTACGCCTCCCAAGTCAAAAGGGCTTCTTGGTTATAATGACCCCGATGAGGATCGAATATTCCAAAAAGAGGGGCTTCGGACCATCTATTCACTGATGATTACCACGGGACATCCAGTCATCAGACGGGAATGAGGAGCTCATGTATCATGTAACATGCAAATAAAAAAACTTGCATAGCGTGATACCGTTCAACTAGTGATTTATTAAAATGTAAAAAATATAAAATAAACACTCACATTTAGGTCAATTGTTTAGAGCGTATAACAGTCAATAGGGATGTCTGTAAAGAGGTCCACCCAACATGTTTTGACTACACAGTCATAATCTGGGGTGTGGACTCCCCCAAACAGCAATGCTTAAAAAGGAATGGTGATCCTTAATTGTGAATGGCCCCAGAAGCACTACATGTGACATCACTTCCGGTCTCGCACTCCGGAAGTGTGAATATACTGCAAAAAAGTCTAAATCTCATACTATGCCTTCCCTAATTTACAATAATTTGGTGTGAGTGACTGACCACCTGTCTCAGCCACTCACACTAGCACCTTGTCCAACAATGGCATATCGCCGTCAGATCGTAACCAAGCCTCGTTCTGATAGCGAAGCTGGTTTGGAGAGCATCAGCAACCACAAGAGAACCAAGCCTCATTGTGGTGATCGCATCAGCGTAACAGACACGCCCCGCTCGAGCGTTGTAATTGGGTTGCGTCAACATGACAGACACGCCCCAGCATTGTTAGTGGGTCACATAACAGAATTAATCACCTGACGTCCCTCAAAGGAAAAGAAACAGCCAAACCTCAACAGGGAATCAGGAAATGATACTCTGTGCACCACGGCATAATTCGGCGCCATGGCAACCTGCTATCATATCGCACACAGCCATCCACGCAGTTGCCATATGAAACAGCCATATCAAATTAGACATAAATAAATGTCATTAGGGCTGCAGATGTCAGCAGAACTCCTGCATCTCAAACAGAAGTAAAAAATCTTTTTTTTTTTTTTTTTAGAGAAAAAAGGCAAATATAAAAAAAATATAAATAAAATCCACATTGTTAAAAAAATCATCATGGGCAAATCATGGGCAAGTCCCTTAAATGTGTTATGCCTCAATGATAAACAGCAGACTAACGGGTGCATCACAACATAGGGTCATCATATACATTATGAATTGCACACTACATCATATACTGGTAATGACTTTAGCAATAATTCTCTAAAACCGTGATATCACCCCAAAAAGATGTGCCACCCAGAATACAATGTATTCACTTTTAAAGGCCTAGTCAATACAACTTATATGTATAGAAAATTATTAGTAAAAAAACAATATATTTAAAATACAAAAAATGTAGAGAAAACATTTATTTTATCAAAAGTATAACAGTACCTGAAAATCTTTAAACTCATTAAGCGTTCCTGAACTTCAATATGAATAATGGTAAACTCCCTCATGCCCGATTATTAAAAGAATTTATATCCCACTCCACGTTCATCCCGAGAGGATGATGAGTCTGTAACTCATAAATCCAAAAAGTTTAGCGTCTTGACACTCCTCTAACGTTAGCTCCACCCCTCCACAGAGCGATATATTTGTCTATGATAACAAATTGGGTACCCAATGGTTTTCGAGCGTGATGCTGCCGATAGTGCCGTGGAACGGTGTGTTTCACACTTCCAAGTTTAATTTGATTAATATGTTCTGAAACTCTAGTGGTGAATGATCTTATGGTTCTACCCACATATTGTTTGCCACAAGGGCAAGTCAGTAAATAAACCACATTTATTGTGGCACAAGTACAGAACTGTTTGTTCGTGTAAATATGACCAGTTACTGTTGATCTAAAATCCTTGGTAGTAACATGACCACTACTGTTGTGTTGGCATACAATACATTTTTTGCAGGGATAGTATCCTTTCCAGTTATGAAAAAATGTAGGCCTGATAGGGGGATTAATGATAGAAGGAGCGATTTTGCTTATAAGCGCAGGTAGTCCGCGATAGACAACTTTAGGTCTCTCAGGTATAAGAGACCAGATTTTATCGTTCCTTAAAACACTCCAATGTTTCTTGAAAATATTCTTTATTTGTTTATGCTGTATAGAAAACCTTGTGAGAAAGGACCACTTAAAATTACCGTTGTCCTCCCTCCGAGGACTATCAGCCAGCAATAGAGAACGATCGTTATCTAGAACCTTCTGCAAATCTCTATCTACTTCAACCCCATTATACCCCTTATCTAGGAACCTGGACTTGAGAATACTAGCTTGAACTTTAAATGTATTTGTATCCATACAATTTCTGTGAAGCCGCAGAAATTGACTTTTGGGAATGGAATTCAGCCACACTTTATGATGGCAGCTATCCACAGGTATGAACCCATTCCTATCTGTTGGTTTAAAGTGGGTACTCAGTATAAATTGTTGTTCCGATTTCTCTATCATTAAATCCAGGAAATGAATCCTGGATGAACTCGACTCATATGACAGAACTATCCCTCTATCGTTTTCATTGAGAACAGAGAAAAATGTTCCCAATGATTCAGGTGTACCTGCCCATAGGTGGAGGATGTCGTCCATGTACCTGGCCCACAATTTTAATTGGGGACAATCTAAAGCAAAGATGACATCCTCCTCCCTCTTGGCCATAAAAAGTTTGGCCAGACTGGGGGCAAACTTTGCCCCCATTGCCACACCCTTTGTTTGCAGATAGAAATGGCCATCAAACCAAAAATAGTTATGATGAGTTGCAAACTCCAAAAGTTCCAAAATAAAATCGACTTGTGGTGCAGCAAGAGTGGGGTCACATTTAAAAAAAAGTCTGGACAGCATTCATCCCAATGTGATGAGGGATGCATGTGTACAGTGACGCCACATCGGCTGTAACCATAATGAGATCTCTGTCAATAATAAAATTAGACAGTCAGTGAATTACATCCTTCATATCTTTTGCCTCTACCTCTTTGTGTATCCTTAGGGGTATGGTTATTTTGGAACCACCCCTTCTGGGCTTGAGAAGCCCTACCAGATGGTTGGTTTTTATTCATCACAGGTTTAGGAAGGGATTGATGTTCAGACACATTTCCTGAATTAGTAGGACCTGCAATATTGGTTTCCATGGCTAGATCATCAGCCAGGAATTTTTGCCAACTGAACACCTTTCCCGACCTGTAATCACCGGTGTCTCTGGTATATTTTTTATGTTTTTTTATTTTTTGGTCCTTATCCTCTTTTATGAGGTGAGCTTGAAGATTTTAGTTCTTTGATCACACGATCTAGATCAGAGAGGCAACTTTGTTTCCTGGTAATGAGGAAATTCAAAAGTTGGATTCCAGCCTTATTAAAATGATTATACCAGGCCTCAAGGTCGGCCTCACCCTGTTGAGGGAAAACATCCCACCTTAAACTGCGGGGTACCATATTTTCAGTTACATATTGTCTCAAAAACAACCTTTGGTTAGAACAACTTCTTCTTTTTTAAAAGATACAAAGGATGTAATTCACAGATTGTCTAATTTTATTATTGACGGAGATCTCATTATGGTTACAGCCAATGTGGCATCACTGTACACATGCATCCCTCATCACATTGGGATGGATGCTGTCCAGACTTTTTTTAAATGTGACCCCACTCTTGCTGCACCACAAGTCGATTTTATTTTGGAACTTTTGGAGTTTGCAACTCATCATAACTATTTTTGGTTCGATGGCCGTTTCTATCTGCAAACAAAGGGTGTGGCAATGGGGGTAAAGTTTGCCCCCAGTCTGGCCAATCTTTTTATGGCCAGGTTGGAGGAGGACGTCGTCTTTGCTTTGGATTGTCTCCAATTAAAATTGTGGGCAAGGTACATCGACAACGTCCTCCTCCTATGGGCAGGCACACCTGAATCATTGGAAACATTTTTCTCTGTTCTCAAAGAAAATGATAGAGGGATAGTTCTGTCATATGAGTCGAGTTCATCCAGGATTAATTTCCTGGATTTAACGATAGAGAAATCGGAACAACAATTCATACTGAGTACCCACTTAAAACCGACCGATAGGAATGGGTTCATACCTGTGGATAGCAGCCATCATAAAGTGTGGCTGAATTCCATTCCCAAAAGTCAATTTCTGCGGCTTCGCAGAAATTGTACGGATACAAATACGTTTAAAGTTCAAGCTAGTATTCTCAAGTCCAGGTTCCTAGATAAGGGGTATAATGAGGTTGAAGTAGATAGAGATTTGCAGAAGGTTCTAGATACCAATCGTTCTCTATTGCTGGCTGATAGACCTGTTGGATTCAATATGAACTCATGTAATATTTCTGAGATCCATACATTGGCTCTCATTACAGTGTCCTGGAGAACAGGATGCCCTCCCCCGGTTGGAATGTAGCCAGTTATACCTCTATTTTCATTAGACCAAAAGCTCCACCCTATCTATGAGAGATATTCTGCAAGACAATGCTGACTCCGATCTGTCTATGAGAATCAAAGACGAACCTAACTGAAAGAGATAATGGAGGCGGGGCACCGGAGATCAAACCCCAAGATTTGACACCAGTCGGATTAAGTGCAATTCATGGACAGACACTGCCCCCAGAGGCCAATTGTGGCATGACAGTCAGAAACAGTATAGCAAGATGGTCAGAAATATTATGGTGGAGGAGACGCCCCAGAGACACTGTGATTTGTCCCAAAAGCAAAGTTGGGCAGGCAATGGGATGCGGTGTGTATAAGGTGTGTTTGTCAAAAAGGAATGTTTCAAAGAGCTCTCCCTCTGTCTCTCTCTGTTGTTTGCTGGGAAAAGCCTGTCATGAGGCTGTGTCTCTGCTAACCTGATGATTCGGCCATCTTGAGGCCTAACCCATGTGGGCACCTCTTTCTCCATCACGAGTATATTATTTGTATTGTGTTTTGACTGTATGCTATGTAATCTTATAACTCCTTTTAAATACATGTTAGCTTTCTTATTTCCTTGGGAAATAAAGTAGATTTGATTACTCTTAAACCATGTGATTGGTTTCATAGCTAACTTTGTATTATTGTGATATTAACAGTAGCATGCGCTCAGAGTTTAATAGACTAGATAACTAATCAATAGGGACTAGACAAATTAATACATAGATGATATAATATTAGTATTAATTAGTATTAATATTATATTGGTTTCTAAACCTCGGAGGGAGGACAACGGTAATTTTAAGTGGTCCTTTCTCTCTCTATACAGCATAAACAAATAAAGAATATTTTCGAGAAACATTGGAGCGTTTTAAGGAACGATAAAATACAAGGGTCTCTTATACCCGAGAGACCTAAGGTTGTCTATCGCAGACTAACTGCGCTTAAAAGCAAAATCGCTCCTTCTATCATTAATCCCCCTATCATGCCTACATTTTTTCATCATAACTGGACAGGATACTATCCCTGCAAAAAATGTATTGTATGCCAACACAACAGTAGTGGTCTTGTAACTACCAAGGAATTTAGATCAACAGTAACTGGTCATATTTACACAATCAAACAGTTCTGTACTTGTGCCACAATAAATGTGGTTTATTTACTGACTTGCCCTTGTGGCAAACAATATGTGGGTAGAACCATAAGAGTTTCAGAACATATTAATCGAATTAAACTTGGAAGTGTGAGACACACCGTTCCACGGCACTGTCGGCAGCATCACGCTTAAAATCCATTGGGTACCCAATTTCTTATCATAGACAAATATATCGATCCGTGGAGCGGTGGAGCTAACGTTAGAGGAGTGTCAAGACTCAAAACTTTTTGGATTTATGAGTTACAGACTCATCATCCTCTCGGGATGAACGTGGAGTTGGATATAAATTATTTTATTAATCGGGCATGAGGGAGTTTACCATTATTCATATTGAAGTTCAGGAACGCTTAACGAGTTTAAAGATTTTCAGGTACTGTTATACTTGTGATAAAATAAATTTTTTCTCTACATTTGTATTTTAAATATATACATTTTTTACTAGTAATTTTCCATACATATAAGTTGTATTGACTCTGCCTTTAAAAGTGAATACATTATATTCTGGGTGGTACATCTTTTTGGGGTGATATCACGGTTTTAGAGAATTATTGCTAAAGTCATTACCAGTATATGATGTAGCGTGCAATTCATAATGTATATGATGACCCTATGTTGTGATGCACCCGGTAGTCTGCTATTTATCATTGAGGCATAACACATTTATGGGACTTGCCCATGATGATTTTTTTAACAATGTAGATTTTATTTATATTTTTCATATTTGCCTTTTTTCTATAAAAAATAAAAAAATTACTCCTGTTTGAGATGCAGGAGTTCTGATGACATCTGCAGCCATAATGACATTTATTTATGTCTAATTTTATATGACTTTCATATGGCAACTGTGTGGATCGCTGTGTGCGGTATGTCAGCAGGTTGCCATGGTGCCGAATGATGCAGTGGTGCACGGAGTATCATTTCCTGATTCCCTGTTGAGGCTTGGCTGTTTCCTTTACTTTGAGGGACGTCAGGTGATTAATTCTGTCATGTGACCCACTTACAATGCTGGAGCAGGGCGTGTCTGCTACGCTGACCCGATCACCACAATGAGGCTTGGTTCTCTTGTAGTTGCTGATGCTCTCCAAACCAGCCTCGCTCTCAGAATGAGGCTTGGTTACAATCTGACGGCGATATGCCATTGTGGGACAAGATGCTAGTGTGAGTGGCTGAGACAGGTGGTCAGTCACTCACACCGAATTATTGTAAATTAGGGTAGGCATAGTATGAGATTTAGACTTTTTTGTAGTATATTCACACTTCCGCAGTGCGAGACCGGAAGTGATGTCACATGTAGTGGTTCCGGGGTCATTCACAATTAAGGGTCACCATTCCTTTTTAAGCGATGCTGTTTCCCGGTTCTGGCAAGCCTTTTGTGCACAGTTGGGAATTCAGCTTGCTTTCTCCTCTGCGCATCACCCACAGTCTAATGGGTCAGAACGAACCAATCAGTCCTTGGAGCAATTCCCACATTGCTATATTTCTGACCATCATAACAACTATTCAGACCTCTTACCATGGGCAGAGTTTGCTCACAACAGTGCTTTGAATTCTGCTTCCCGATTGTCCCCATTTATGGCAAACTATGGTTTCCAACCTTCCATGTTGCCTGACTCTTTTCCCGCAGAGTATTCTTGTGTTAGATGAGCATCTACATGATCTTCGTTCCACTTGGGCACAAGTCCAGGAGGCTTTGCGACATGCTAATGATAGGTACAGACTCCATGCTGACCGCAGACGCCTGCCTGCGCCTTCCTACCAGGTTGGGAACAGGGTCTGGCTGTCATCTCGCAACCTCCAAATTTGTGTTCCCTCTCTGAAGTTCGCATCTTGTTTTTTTGGGCCTTTCCATATTCTTCGCAGGATTAACCCAGTATCTCAAATGTATTTCATGTCTCCTTATTAAAACCAAAGTGGTCTGCAACCACTTTACCACCTTGGTGCCACATTGAGAACAATGAGGAGTATGAAGTACAGTCCATTGTTGACTTCCATAGGTGCCGTGGGCGTATACAGTACCTGGTGCATTGGAAAGGGTACAGTCCGGAGGAACGTTCTTGGGTCCCATCCTCAGACGTACATGCGCCTGTCCTCCTCCGTGATTTTCATAGACGTTTTCCCCTCAAACCTGGTGGTCCTCTGAGGGGGAGGGGTCGTTGAGGAGGGGGTACTGTCAGGTCTGGGCCCAGCCCTTCTTTTTCTGACCTGGCCACTCAGCTGTCGGCTAATTGCCAGCTCCTATCTCTGCACAGTCTCTCACCTGTTGATGATCCTGCTCGTCGGTCCTGCCTACTTAAGCCGTCCAGTCCAGATGATCTCTGCCTTCGCCTTGGTCACATCTCTAGAGACGCTCTCCTGTGTTCCTATTGCCAGCTCCTATCTCTGCACAGTCTCTCACCTGTTGATGATCCTGCTCGTCGGTCCTGCCTACTTAAGCCGTCCAGTCCAGATGATCTCTGCCTTCGCCTTGGTCACATCTCTAGAGACGCTCTCCTGTGTTCCTATTAAAGACTTGCTTGGCTGACATTCCTTCTGGCTCCCTGACGTTTTGGCTTGTCTGACAATCCGTTACGGTTCCTGAACTCGGGCTATGTTTTGACTATGTTTACTCTGTTTACCTTTTTTTATTATTATTAAACAAGTGTGATTTAACTGTACTTCTGTCTCAGTCTGATTCATGGTTTCTGACAATCGTATAAACAATATGTGCAAATAGTGACACATAAACTTTTGCATGAAATTAACAGTTTGTAGACACAATGTGCAAACATTGACCCCTAGTGGGAATAGCAAATATAACATATATAGTGGGGCATCTAACAAAGTCCATGGAATAAATGTAATTTTCTGCAGACAGGTGCAATCCGCAAAGTATTCAGCCGTGAATAAGGGTAAATAAGTGACAAACTCATGGGGGCCATTCTGGGAGGTGAACGCATATTGTGACTGGTGGAGGGTCCACTTGGTGTTTGTCACTCATTTACCAGTATTCACAGCTGGATACTTTGTGGATTGCACCTGACCATTTGCACATTATGTCTACAAACTTTGTTTAGTTCATGCAAAAGTTTATGTGTTACATGTTTTATTCCCACTAGGGGTCACTATTTATACATATTGTTTATATGATTTTGTGAGACTTTATACCTGTGTGGTGAAGTAGCGCTTCACTTTATATTTACTTTTAACAGAAAAGTATATGCAGGGTATATGGAAAAAAAGTTTAAAGCGTTTTGTTTTCAATCTAATTTTATTAAAGTTTTCAAAAAAATTTATACAACAAGAGATATTATCCACATACCACAAACAGTCAATACAAGAATATTATAGGAAATGTACATGACATAAAAACATGTTACACGTAGAAATATACAGACACCCTACAAATAAAAACCCTTACCCAATAAATGATGTTAACTAATTAGAATACCATTGAGGAACGTCTACAAATGCTAAAGCTTATATATTATATGAAAAAAAAATAATAATACACTGGGTTACTTAGATTGTTGGCCCCCTAGCAAGAATAACCCTATCATATCTTCCTCAACCCAACGAGGTTGTAGTCTATGGTTTACTACTCCCCATCTTCAACTCTCATAAGGGTGTAGGACACATCACACATACCAAGACCAAACAAAAACTGAGAAGAAAAAACAAAGAAGAAAAAAGAAAAAAAAAGGGGGATATAATGCAGCCAGGATTAGGCTCATGACATTGCCCCGCTAATCCCACCTCTGGACATCCCACCTTCAAGTCTTACAGCCGACCCGTATATATATATTTCGCATTTCGGAGGATTCCCTGAGCAATTTCCAGGGGTGCCAGATTAGGCAACATTGTTCATATGTGTCCAATTCATGTGACAGGAGTGTCTCCATCGTCTCAATATGTTCCATCTCTATAAACCACTCAATCAAAGTGGAGCATGTGTTGATCGCCAATGGTGAAGTATAACTGCTCTTGCTGCCATCAGCCAATGCCTAAGAAGGCCTTTTTTAATGCTTTTATACGAGCCGGGTAGACTAGATAGCAAAGTAATTTGTGGTGTATTGGGGGCAGTAACCCCAGTTGCACAGGTACGGAGCTGTAAAATTGCACCCCAGAAATCATGGACAGATGGACATTCCCACCAGATATGAAATAGCGAACCCTTAGCGGAATGACAACGCCAACAAAAATCAGAGACATTTACATATATCTGCTGGAGCAACAATAGACATCTATACCATCGAGAAAGAAGCTTAAAATTCATCTCATGTGCCTTAGTTGCTAATAACATACAGTAAGTGAGAGTAAACGCTTTCTCCCATTCTTCTGGTTTAATTTGAACCTTCAAATCTAAAGTCCACTTATCTGTAAATTCTGGGAGGTGCGGATGAAGTTTCAAAATTAGAGTCCTATATACTGCAGAAAGAATATGATCTGGTATAGTGCCCTGTAAAAGAAGAGATTCAAAGGTATCCAACTCTCTATTAAATACATTCCTTGAAGAAAATGTTGATAAAAAAGGATGATGATAACTGCTGATTAGGGATGAGCCGAACACCCCCGGGTTCGGTTCGCACCAGAACCTTCGAACCGACCGAAAGTTCGCGCGAATTTTCGAACCCTATACGTTATAATGGACGCGAACGTTCGAAATCAAAAGTGCTAATTACAACGGCCAATATGCATGTTAATGTCATAAAACAGGTTTGGGGACCCGGGTCCTGCCCCAGGGGACATATATCAATGCAAAAAGAACTTTTAAAAACTAACGTTTTTTCGGGAGCAGTCATTTTAATGATGCATAAAGTGAAAAAAAAAAAAGTGAAATTTTCCTTTAAATATGGTACCTGGGGGATGTCTAAAGTATGCCTGTGAAGTGGCATGTGTTTCCCGTGTTTAGAACTGTCCTTGCACAAAATGACATTTGTAAAGGAAAAAAAGAAGCCATTTAAAACCACTTGCGGCTTTAGGTTTGTTCTTAAGTAGAATCTGAACAGGTACATTATGAAGTGTAGCTCCATCCCAAAAAAATATATTTTTAAGCTTTTTGGAGAACATAGGGAGGGGTTATCACCCCTGTAACATTTGCTGTCTTTGCACATCTGTTCAGAACATGTCACCTAACTTTCCGTCCCAATGACAAATGTTTTTGGAAAAAGTGGGGTTTTAATTGAAACAAGGATTGGTGATAAAGTATCAGTAGAGAGGAGATACCTTTTTCCCAAATTAAATCTAACAGGATAGAATTTCCCTTCCTAGGGGTAGATTTCCTCTCACTTCCTGTTTTCTCTTTCCATTTGCAAGTAGGAGTCGTTTGTAAGTTGGATGTTTGAAAGTAGGGGCCTGGCGTATATACTCTGCAGAAATTTGCCCTATTAGATGTTGGTGTAGCCACAAGACTGGTGGGCACAGGAATGGGCCCTGCTGTGAGTTAATAGATCAAGATTTGTAATTGCATGCACCTGTTGAACAGGGCAGAAAAATTGGGGGTGGTGGTGGTGGTGGTGGACGGTGTTGCCACAAGACTGTAAGCTCTCACAGTTACTCTTGGTGGGCGCAGGAATAGGCCCTGCTGTGAGTTATTAGATCAAGATTTGTAATTGCAAGCACCTGATGAACAGGGCAGAAAAATTGGGCCTTTGGCGGTGGTGGTGGACGGTGTTGCCACAAGACTGTAGGCCCTCATAGTTACTCTTGGTGGGCGCAGGAATGGGCCCTGCTGTGAGTTATTAGATCAAGATTTGTAATTGCAAGCACCTGATGAACAGGGCAGAAAAATTGGGCCTTTGGCGGTGGTGGTGGACGGTGTTGCCACAAGACTGTAGGCCCTCATAGTTACTCTTGGTGGGCGCAGGAATGGGCCCTGCTGTGAGTTATTAGATCAAGATTTGTAATTGCAAGCACCTGATGAACAGGGCAGAAAAATTGGGCCTTTGGCGGTGGTGGTGGACGGTGTTGCCACAAGACTGTAGGCCCTCATAGTTACTCTTGGTGGGCGCAGGAATGGGCCCTGCTGTGAACTATTAGATCAAGATTTGTAATTACCCGCCCCTGTTAAACAGGGGCTGAAAAATTGTGCCTTAGGCACTGGTGCTGATGCCACAACACTGCAACCCCTCACAGATACTGTACTTGGAGCACAGCAGTCACACGTGTTGCGAATCATTTTTTTTAAAAAAAATTGTAATTACCCGCCCCTGTTAAACAGGGGCTGAAAAATTGTGCCTTAGGCACTGGTGCTGGTGCCACAACACTGCAACCCCTCACAGATACTGTACTTGGAGCACAGCAGTCACACGTGTTGCGAAGCATTTTTAAAAAAAATTGTAAGTACACGCCCCTGTTAAACAGGGGCTGAAAAATTGTGCCTTAGGCACTGGTGCTGGTGCCACAACACTGCAACCCCTCACAGATACTGTACTTGGAGCACAGCAGTCACACGCACGTGTTGCGAAGCATTTTTTTTAAAAAATTGTAAGTACACGCCCCTGTTAAACAGGGGCTGAAAAATTGTGCCTTAGGCACTGGTGCTGGTGCCACAACACTGCAACCCCTCACAGATACTGTACTTGGAGCACAGCAGTCACACGTGTTGCGAAGCATTTTTTTAAAAAATTGTAAGTACACGCCCCTGTTAAACAGGGGCTGAAAAATTGTGCCTTAGGCACTGGTGCTGGTGCCACAACACTGCAACCCCTCACAGATACTGTACTTGGAGCACAGCAGTCACACGTGTTGCGAAGCATTTTTTTATAAAAATTGTATGTACACGCCCCTGTTAAACAGGGGCTGAAAAATTGTGCCTTAGGCACTGGTGTGGTGGCATGGATCATTGAGGAGGAGGAAGAGGATAGTCAGTGAACATAAGAGGACAGTCACTCAGCATCAGCATAGGCAGTCTTGAAGGGATGTGATATTAAAAATTATTCGGTTATATCCGCCTCAGGTGCCTGGTAGCTGGTGGTGATCCAAGACTGATTCATTTTGATGAAGGTCAGTCGATCAACCGAGGCGGTGGACAGGCGCACCCTATGATCGGTGACAAATCCTCCAGCAGCACTGAATGTGCGTTCGGAAAGAACGCTGGAGGCAGGACAGGCCAGTAGCTCAATTGCATACTGTGCAAGCTCTGGCCAGTGATCCATCCTCAGGACCCAGTAAGCCAGAGGATTTTCGGTGGGAAAGGTGTCCAAGTCTGACCTTGCCCCAAGGTATTCCTGCACCATGTATATCAGACGCTGGCGATGGTTGCTGGAACCGAACATACCTTGGGGCTGCGGACTAAAAAATTGTCTGAACGCATCGGTCAGACGTCCACCTTCCTCACCGCTCCTTCTGCTACTGACCGAAGCCTCAGCAACTCGTCGCCCAGGACCAGGAGTTTGTAGCCTCCCAGTTTCTGGGAACGCGTTGCACAGACCTTTCTGCAAGGCCTCCCTGAGATGTCTCATCCTCTGCTCCCTCTGCGACGGCAAGATAAGGTCTGCAACCTTACCCTTGTACCGCGGATCAAGGAGAGTGGCCAGCCAGTAATGGTCCCTCTCCTTGATCCGAAGAACACGAGGATCCTTCCGCAGGCTTTGCAGGATCAGGGAGGCCATGCAGCGTAGGTTAGCTGAGGCATTCGGTCCGGAGTCTTCTGGGTCACTGAGGATGACATGATCGCCAGCCACCTCCTCCCAGCCACGTACAAGTCCACTGGTTTGTTGGGACTGTACATCATCCCTAAAAGACTGCTGCTGCTGATGCTGAGTGCCAGGCTCCACCTCCATGCTCACACAATCCTCCTCCTCCTCCTCCTCCTCCTCCTCCTCATCCTCTTCCTGTGTGATGGGTGGGACAGAAGGAACACTGTCCGGATAAAGGGGGCCTTGAGAGGCAAGGAAGTCCTCCTCTTCCTGCCTCTGTTCTGCCTCAAGTGCCCTGTCCATTATCCCACGCAGCGTATGCTCCAACAGGTGGACAAGAGGGACAGTGTCACTGATGCATGCACTGTCACTGCTCACCATCCTCGTGGCCTCCTCAAATGGTGAGAGGACAGTGCATGCATCCCTGATCATGCTCCACTGACGTGGGGAAAAAAAACCAAGCTCCCCTGACCCTGTCCTGGTGCCATAGTCGCAAAGGTACTCATTGATGGCCCTCTGCTGCGTGTGCAGTCGCTGCAGCATGGCCAACGTTGAGTTCCACCTGGTGGGCATGTCACATATTAGGCGGTTCTTGGGCAGGTTCAGCTCCTTTTGCAGCTCAGTCAGCCGAGCACTGGCATTATAAGATCGGCGGAAATGCACACAGACTTTCCTGGCCTGCCTCAGGACATCCTGTAAGCCTGGGAACCTGCCCAAGAACCGCTGCACCACCAGGTTGAGGACGTGAGCCATGCAGGGCACATGGGTGAGCTGCCCCTGTCGCAGGGCGGAGAGGAGGTTGGTGCCATTGTCAGAAACGACCATTCCTGGCTTAAGCTGATGTGGCGTCAACCACCTCTCGGCCTGCCCCTGCAGAGCTGCCAGAACCTCTGGCCCAGTGTGGCTCCTGTCCCACAAACACACCAGCGCAAGCACGGCATGGCATCTTTTTGCCTGCGTACTTGCGTAGCCCCTTGTATGCCTACGGAGCACCGCTGGTTCCAAGGACAGAGCACTGGAGGAAGAAGAAGAGGAGGGGGTGGAGGAGAGAGGTGTGTCACAACCAGTAGCAGTAGTAGCGTTTTGGAGGCGTGGTGGCGGAACAACCTCCAACACTACTGCACCTTGTCCTGCATCCCTCCCAGCTGCCAATAGAGTGACCCAATGGGCCGTGAAAGAAAGGTACCGTCCCTGTCCATGCCTGCTGGACCATGAGTCAGCGGTAATATGCACCTTACCGCTGACCGCCCTGTCCAGCGAGGCATGGACATTGCCCTCCACATGCCGGTAGAGAGACGGAATCGCCTTCCGTGAGAAAAAGTGGCGTTTGGGAACCTGCCACTGAGGAACCGCACATTGAACAAACTCACGGAAGGGGGCCGAGTCTACCAACTGAAAAGGCAGCAGTTGAAGTGCTAGCAATTTAGCCAGGCTAGCATTCAACCGCTGGGCATGTGGATGGCTGGGAGTGTACTTCTTTCTACGGTCCAGCAGCTGGGGCAGGGAAATTTGCCTGCTGCAATCGGACGTCGGTGTACTGCAAGTACTTGGTTGTGACACACCTAATTCTACACCTTCAGTCCTCTCAGAGCAGCTTTCAGAGAGGACTGAAGGTGTAGTGGGGATGGAGATCCCAGCTGAGGAGGAGCAAGGAGAGGTCCGCTTAGTTCTTTGGTGTGGGTCTTTTATGTGTGCCTGCCAACGAGCTGCATGGCAGGTCGCCATATGTCTGGTCATGCTTGTGGTGCCCAAGCGGCTGATGTTTTGGCCACGCGAGATACGCTTGAGACAAATATTGCAAATAGCAGTGGTGCGATCTGATGCACTCGTCTCAAAAAAGGCCCACACCAAAGAACTTTTCTGATAACGTGCAGAGGCAGCGCCCTGCACAGGCGGAGCTCTGCGGTGTTGTACAGTTGCTGTGCTGGCCTCTACCTGGCCTCCAGGGGGCATCCTGCCTCGTTGGACATGTGACGCCGCATCCTCCTGCTCCTCGTCCTCCTCCTCATCCTCTCTCCCTTCAGGCACCCACGTGGAGTCGGTGACCTCATCATCCCCTCCCTCTTCACCACTAGAGCAAACCTGGCAGTAAGCTGCAGCTGGTGGAACAGTACTGCCAGATTCCTCAAGCTGGGTATCATCATCCGAGCCTTCGAATCGTTGGGCATCCTCCTGGAGCATGTACCCAACACTGTGCTCAAAGAGTTCGGGGGACTCCTCAGGAGGACATGGTGGGTCTAGGGAAGGGGTGGCTGATGATGCTCTGCCAGTACCCTGAGCCTGGGTGAGAGAGGATGAGGAGGATGAGGAGGGCTTGGTCATCCATTCTACCAAGCCTTCAGCATGATGCGGCTCCACATGTCCAGCTGCCGAAAACAAAGACGCGCGTGTCCCATGGCCACGTGCTGATGACGATGCACGACCACGTCCACGGCCACGGCCACGTCCACTAGAAACAGAGCCTGCCTGCCCTGTGTTCTTGGCTCTGCACGCTCTGCCTCCCCTTGGCGGTCTTCCAGCCATTGTAGTCGGTAGTCCTGTGGGTGCTGCTGAGAAGAATATATAGGAGCTCTGTGTGATGCCACTAACACACTAGAAGTCCTATGGGTGCTTCTGCAAAGAAAATAGGGGAGCTCTGTGTGATGCCACTAACACACTAGAAGTCCTGTGGGTGCTGCTGAGAAGAAAATATAGGAGCTCTGTGTGATGCCACTAACACACTAGAAGTCCTATGGGTGCTTCTGCAAAGAAAATAGAGGAGCTCTGTGTGATGCCACTAACACACTAGAAGTCCTGTGGGTGCTTCTGCAAAGAAAATAGAGGAGCTCTGTGTGATGCCACTAACACACTAGAAGTCCTGTGGGTGCTGCTGAGAAGAAAATATAGGAGCTCTGTGTGATGCCACTAACACACTAGAAGTCCTATGGGTGCTTCTGCAAAGAAAATAGAGGAGCTCTGTGTGATGCCACTAACACACTAGAAGTCCTGTGGGTGCTTCTGCAAAGAAAATAGAGGAGCTCTGTGTGATGCCACTAACACACTAGAAGTCCTGTGGGTGCTGCTGAGAAGAAAATATAGGAGCTCTGTGTGATGCCACTAACACAATAGAAGTCCTATGGGTGCTTCTGCAAAGAAAATAGAGGAGCTCTGTGTGATGCCACTAACACACTAGAAGTCCTGTGGGTGCTTCTGCAAAGAAAATAGAGGAGCTCTGTGTGATGCCACTAACACACTAGAAGTCCTGTGGGTGCTGCTGAGAAGAAAATAGAGGAGCTCTGTGTGATGCCACTAACACACTAGAAGTCCTATAGGTGCTTCTGGGAAGAAAATATAGGTCTGTGTGATGGGACTAACACACTTCAAGTCCTATAGGTGCTTCTGGGAACAAAATATAGGATCTCTGTGTGATGGGACTAACACACTTCAAGTCCTATGGGTGCTTCTGGGAAGAAAATATAGGTCTGTGTGATGGGACTAACACACTTCAAGTCCTATAGGTGCTTCTGGGAACAAAATATAGGATCTCTGTGTGATGGGACTAACACACTTCAAGTCCTATGGGTGCTTCTGAGAAGAAAATATAGGTCTGTGTGATGGGACTAACACACTTCAAGTCCTATAGGTGCTTCTGGGAACAAAATATAGGATCTCTGTGTGATGGGACTAACACACTTCAAGTCCTATGGGTGCTTCTGGGAAGAAAATATAGGTCTGTGTGATGGGACTAACACACTTCAAGTCCTATAGGTGCTTCTGGGAACAAAATATAGGATCTCTGTGTGATGGGACTAACACACTTCAAGTCCTATAGGTGCTTCTGGGAACAAAATATATGATCTCTGTGTGATGGGACTAACACACTTCAAGTCCTATAGGTGCTTCTGGGAACAAAATATAGGATCTCTGTGTGATGGGACTAACACACTTCAAGTCCTATGGGTGCTTCTGGGAACAAAATATATGATCTCTGTGTGATGGGACTAACACACTTCAAGTCCTATAGGTGCTTCTGGGAACAAAATATATGATCTCTGTGTGATGGGTCTAACACACTTCAAGTCCTATAGGTGCTTCTGGGAACAAAATATAGGATCTCTGTGTGATGGGACTAACACACTTCAAGTCCTATGGGTGCTTCTGGGAAGAAAATATAGGTCTGTGTGATGGGACTAACACACTTCAAGTCCTATAGGTGCTTCTGGGAACAAAATATAGGATCTCTGTGTGATGGGACTAACACACTTCAAGTCCTATGGGTGCTTCTGGGAAGAAAATATAGGTCTGTGTGATGGGACTAACACACTTCAAGTCCTATAGGTGCTTCTGGGAACAAAATATAGGATCTCTGTGTGATGGGACTAACACACTTCAAGTCCTATGGGTGCTTCTGGGAAGAAAATATAGGTCTGTGTGATGGGACTAACACACTTCAAGTCCTATAGGTGCTTCTGGGAACAAAATATAGGATCTCTGTGTGATGGGACTAACACACTTCAAGTCCTATGGGTGCTTCTGGGAAGAAAATATAGGTCTGTGTGATGGGACTAACACACTTCAAGTCCTATAGGTGCTTCTGGGAAGAAAATATATGATCTCTATGTGATGGGACTAACACACTTCAAGTCCTATAGGTGCTTCTGGGAACAAAATATATGATCTCTGTGTGATGGGACTAACACACTTCAAGTCCTATAGGTGCTTCTGGGAACAAAATATAGGTCTGTGTGATGGGACTAACACACTTCAAGTCCTATAGGTGCTTCTGGGAACAAAATATATGATCTCTGTGTGATGGGACTAACACACTTCAAGTCCTATAGGTGCTTCTGGGAAGAAAATATATGATCTCTGTGTGATGGGACTAACACACTTCAAGTCCTATAGGTGCTTCTGGGAAGAAAATATATGATCTCTGTGTGATGGGACTAACACACTTCAAGTCCTATAGGTGCTTCTGGGAAGAAAATATAGGTCTGTGTGATGGGACTAACACACTTCAAGTCCTATAGGTGCTTCTGGGAACAAAATATATGATCTCTGTGTGATGGGACTAACACACTTCAAGTCCTATAGGTGCTTCTGGGAAGAAAATATATGATCTCTGTGTGATGGGACTAACACACTTCAAGTCCTATAGGTGCTTCTGGGAACAAAATATATGATCTCTGTGTGATGGGACTAACACACTTCAAGTCCTATAGGTGCTTCTGGGAACAAAATATATGATCTCTGTGTGATGGGTCTAACACACTTCAAGTCCTATAGGTGCTTCTGGGAACAAAATATAGGATCTCTGTGTGATGGGACTAACACACTTCAAGTCCTATGGGTGCTTCTGTGAAGAAAATATAGGTCTCTGTGTGATGGGACTAACACACTTCAAGTCCTATAGGTGCTTCTGGGAACAAAATATAGGATCTCTGTGTGATGGGACTAACACACTTCAAGTCCTATGGGTGCTTCTGGGAAGAAAATATAGGTCTGTGTGATGGGACTAACACACTTCAAGTCCTATAGGTGCTTCTGGGAACAAAATATAGGATCTCTGTGTGATGGGACTAACACACTTCAAGTCCTATGGGTGCTTCTGGGAAGAAAATATAGGTCTGTGTGATGGGACTAACACACTTCAAGTCCTATAGGTGCTTCTGGGAACAAAATATAGGATCTCTGTGTGATGGTACTAACACACTTCAAGTCCTATGGGTGCTTCTGGGAAGAAAATATAGGTCTGTGTGATGGGACTAACACACTTCAAGTCCTATAGGTGCTTCTGGGAACAAAAATATAGGATCTCTGTGTGATGGGACTAACACACTTCAAGTCCTATAGGTGCTTCTGGGAACAAAATATATGATCTCTGTGTGATGGGACTAACACACTTCAAGTCCTATAGGTGCTTCTGGGAAGAAAATATATGATCTCTGTGTGATGGGACTAACACACTTCAAGTCCTATAGGTGCTTCTGGGAACAAAATATATGATCTCTGTGTGATGGGACTAACACACTTCAAGTCCTATAGGTGCTTCTGGGAAGAAAATATAGGTCTGTGTGATGGGACTAACACACTTCAAGTCCTATAGGTGCTTCTGGGAAGAAAATATATGATCTCTGTGTGATGGGACTAACACACTTCAAGTCCTATAGGTGCTTCTGGGAAGAAAATATATGATCTCTGTGTGATGGGACTAACACACTTCAAGTCCTATAGGTGCTTCTGGGAAGAAAATATATGATCTCTGTGTGATGGGACTAACACACTTCAAGTCCTATAGGTGCTTCTGGGAAGAAAATATATGATCTCTGTGTGATGGGACTAACACACTTCAAGTCCTATAGGTGCTTCTGGGAAGAAAATATATGATCTCTGTGTGATGGGACTAACACACTTCAAGTCCTATAGGTGCTTCTGGGAAGAAAATATATGATCTCTGTGTGATGGGACTAACACACTTCAAGTCCTATAGGTGCTTCTGGGAAGAAAATATAGGTCTGTGTGATGGGACTAACACACTTCAAGTCCTATAGGTGCTTCTGGGAACAAAATATATGATCTCTGTGTGATGGGACTAACACACTTCAAGTCCTATAGGTGCTTCTGGGAAGAAAATATATGATCTCTGTGTGATGGGACTAACACACTTCAAGTCCTATAGGTGCTTCTGGGAACAAAATATATGATCTCTGTGTGATGGGACTAACACACTTCAAGTCCTATAGGTGCTTCGGGGAAGAAAATATAGGTCTGTGTGATGGGACTAACACACTTCAAGTCCTATAGGTGCTTCTGGGAACAAAATATATGATCTCTGTGTGATGGGACTAACACACTTCAAGTCCTATAGGTGCTTCTGGGAAGAAAATATAGGAGCTCTGCCTGCCTGCCAGGAACACACTACAAGTCCTATAGGTGCTTCTGGGAACAAAATATAGGAGCTCTGCCTGCCTGCCAGGAACACACTACAAGTCCTATAGGTGCTTCTGGGAACAAAATATAGGAGCTCTGCCTGCCTGCCAGGAACACACTACAAGTCCTATAGGTGCTTCTGGGAACAAAATATATGATCTCTGTGTGA
Organism: Lithobates sylvaticus; assembly: GCA_028564925.1. Taxonomy (NCBI): domain Eukaryota; kingdom Metazoa; phylum Chordata; class Amphibia; order Anura; family Ranidae; genus Lithobates; species Lithobates sylvaticus. The sequence goes on from CM053031.1 coordinate 156,367,585, forward strand.
TGGGACTAACACACTTCAAGTCCTATAGGTGCTTCTGGGAACAAAATATATGATCTCTGTGTGATGGGACTAACACACTTCAAGTCCTATAGGTGCTTCTGGGAAGAAAATATAGGTCTGTGTGATGGGACTAACACACTTCAAGTCCTATAGGTGCTTCTGGGAACAAAATATATGATCTCTGTGTGATGGGACTAACACACTTCAAGTCCTATAGGTGCTTCTGGGAATAAAATATAGGAGCTCTGCCTGCCTGCCAGGATCACACTACAAGTCCTATAGGTGCTTCTGGGAACAAAATATAGGAGCTCTGCCTGCCTGCCTGCCAGGAACACACTACAAGTCCTATAGGTGCTTCTGGGAACAAAATATAGGAGCTCTGCCTGCCTGCCAGGAACACACTACAAGTCCTATAGGTGCTTCTGGGAACAAAATATAGGAGCTCTGCCTGCCTGCCACGAACACACTACAAGTCCTATAGGTGCTTCTGGGAACAAAATATAGGAGCTCTGCCTGCCTGCCACAAACACACTACAAGTCCTATAGGTGCTTCTGGGAACAAAATATAGGAGCTCTGCCTGCCTGCCACGAACACACTACAAGTCCTATAGGTGCTTCTGGGAACAAAATATAGGAGCTCTGCCTGCCTGCCACGAACACACTACAAGTCCTATAGGTGCTTCTGGGAACAAAATATAGGAGCTCTGCCTGCCTGCCACGAACACACTACAAGCCCCTCTTTCTAAATCAATCTTTGTAAATGAATCTATCTAACTCAATCTCTCTAAGTAAATCTCTCTAACTAACTAAATCCAGCAGAGTGTCACAGATCTATCCTGCTCTATCTACGCCGGAACAGCAGGTGACCGGCGCAGACGGCGTGGCGGCCTTTTATAGGGGGGGGCGTGTACTAAAGCCCCTGAGCTGTAATTGGCTACAGGCGTCCTGCCTGTAGCCAATTATGGCTCTTCGAGTTTCCGGGGCTGTGATTGGCCAAGCATGCGGGGTCACAGTGCATGCTTGGCCAATCATTAGCCAGCAATGCACTGCGCCGGCCGCGCCGGCCGCAATGCATTGCGGGGCCGCTCGCATCACACGAACGTGATGCGAGCGGCCAAAATAGTTCTGGGCTCGCCGAGCGAGCGAACACCCGGTGCTCGATGCGAACATGGGTTCGCATCGAGCACCGGGCCCATCCCTACTGCTGATATTCCAACCAATGTGTAATTTATTTTTGCTGTATAGGAATCAGACTTGACAACAGTGGCAGAGTTCCCTGGCAAAGAATTTGAGATATTCAACGGCTTGTCTCCTTACTCCATATCAGGAAACGACTCAGTGCCACTGCCGGAGGAAACCGAGGATTGCTGAATAAGGGAGTCTTTGGTCCTATTTTGGGAGAAAGTCCCAAACACACACTAAATGCGCTGTAAGGAAGGATAAAGAGGAGAGAAGGCTAGGGACAGAAGCGTCTAACCAGGGAAGTGCCTGGAGATCAAAAGGGGCTATTGACTGCTCTATATGGACCCATTGCTTAAGGTGGGAATTAGGGATGAGCCAAACACCCCCCGATTCGGTTAGCACCAGAACATGCAAACAGACAAAAAATTTGTGCGAACATGTGAATACCGTTAAAGTCTATGGGACATGAACGTGAAAAATAAAAAGTGTACATTCAAAGGCTTATGTGCAAGTTATTTGCCATAAAAAGTGTTTGGGGGCCCGGGTACTGCCCTAGGGGACATGTATCAATGCAAAAAAAAAAGTTTTTAAAATGGCAGTTTTTTCAGAAGCAGTTTTTTAATAATGATTTAATAAAGATTTTAATAATGCTTAAAGTGAAACAATAAAAATAAAATATTCCTTTAAATATTATGCCTGGGGGTCCCTTTAGTCTGCCTGTAAAGTGGCACATCTTTCTCATGTGTTTTACTGTGCCACAGCAAAATTTAATTTTTAAAGGAAAAAAATGTATTTAAAATTGCTTGCGGCTGTAATGTATTGTCGGCTTCCGGTAATATAGATGAAAAACCATTGAAAAATGGTGTGCGGTCCCCCCAGTCCATACCAGGCCCTTCAGGTCTGGTATGGATATTAAGGGGAACCCCGTGCCAAAATAAAAAAAACGGCATGGGGGTCCCCCTCAAAATCCATACCAGGCCCTTATCTGAGCAAGCAGGCATGGTAGGCCAGGAAAGGGGGGATGAGCGAGCACCCCCCTCCTGAACCATACCAGGCTGCTTGCCTTCAACATGGGGAGGATGAACAAGGGCCTCATCCCCCACAACCCTTGCCCGGTGGTTGTGGGGGTCAGCGGGCAGGGGGCTTATCGGAATCTGGAAGCCCCCTTTTACAAGGGGGGCCCCAGATCCGCCCCTCCATTTACCAAAAAAAGTGTAAAAAAAGTAAAAATTACAGGAGACAGTTTTTGTGTCCCGTAATGTCCAACTATATTCAATCACAGCGCCGACGGACCAGAAAAATAGAATACCCTACCCCCTCTGACATCATGTGATGTCACATGATGTCAGAAGGGGTTGGGTCACCTGGTTACGCCACCGGGTGGCTCCAACCTTGCCTATATAACAGCTGTCACAGCCAAGAGACAGCAGATGGCAGGGCATCTCCCATTGAGGCGGATCTTTTTTTTTTACTATTTTTACAATGTACCCAAACCCATCAGGAACTGGGGGCTCCCTTGTTAAAGGGGGCTTCTGGATTCCGATAAGCCCCTGCCCCGCAGACCCCTACAACCACCGGCAAGGGTTGTGAGGATGAGGCCCTTGTCCCCATCAACATGGGGATAAGGTGCTTTGGGGGGGACTCTAAAGCACCCTCCCCATGGTGAGGGCAAGCAGCCTGGTATGCTCACTCGCCCCCCTTTCCTTGCCTGCTATGGCTGTTTGCTCAGATAAGGGTCTGGTGTGGATGTTGGGGGGAACCCCACGCCATTTTTTTTTAAATTGGTGCAGGGTTTCCCTTAAAATCCATACCAGACCTTAAGGACTTGGTATGGATTTTGGAGGGACCCCTATGCCATTTTGTTTCATTTTGGTGTGGGGTTAACCTTAAAATCCATACCAGACCTAAAGGTCCTGGTATGAATTTTGCGGGGACCCCCAACAACATTTTTTTTTACATTTTGGAGCAGGGTTCCCCTTAACCACTTCAATACACTGTGTTATATATACTACACTGCCTGCACTTACTGAATATAGAGTATACACAGAATATGTAGTCTACACTAAATGCAGAGTATATATATATATATATATATATATATATATATACTAGACTGTATCTATATATATATATTTAATACACTGCCACTAATTAACTAACCTGCCTGATCCAGTTAAATCTATCTCCATCCACAGTCACACACTATACACGGCCGCTATGTAAGCAGCCTTATATAGTGTGGGGCGTGGACTTAATCCCCCTGAGCCATGACCTGTCTTTGGCCAATTATGGCTCTAATAAACAATGTGATTATAATCAAACTAGAAAATGACCAGTGAAAAATATAATCAAATGGCGCTTTTAAAATAAAAAAAAAAAAAAAAAAAAAAAAATTATATATAAAAACACAAAAAAATTATATATAAACTGCCAAACTATATAAAACACCACGTGAAATAGTGTCCGTGAGGTGATACCAAACAATCTTCATTAATATTTGTGTAAATTCAAAGAAAAAAAGTGATTCAATCTTCCAAAGAAAAAAAAGTCCACCAACAAATCTTCAATAGAATAATCAAATATGTCTTCCACCACACCAACTCGTGTTCCCTCTCCCAATGAGACCGCACTCACCGGATGGTATTGCCTCGCACTCTCGTGGTTGGCAAATAAAGCGATTACCCCACCTGGGTTATTTATGCGATCAATCCAAACTTGTGAACTCCATATGTGAAAACAAATAAAAGATATGCCTCCACATAGCGTGATACTGTGATAAAACTTATTTATTAAAATTCAACATCACTCACACTTCAATGTTTCAACTTACAAAAACACAAAGTGATAAAGCCAAATCCAGCACACAATCCACTGCAACTTTTGGATATCAGATGAGCCGACAGAGCGCACATGTGATCACCAATGGGTGAAATAACTAGGTAGAAAACTGGGTAACAAATGATCTCACCACCCCTCGCAGCTCTACTCCTGGTGTGGGTTCTTTCTCCAGGAGTCACTTCAGTGAGGTTGCCGGGTAGTGATCTCAAAGAATAGTGGTAGTAGAGGAGACAGCACACCAATTCAAACGAATTAAACACAAAGATTGAAAAGTTTGAGTATCTCAGTGTCCGTGTGGCTACACCCTTGACATGTTTCGTCGGTATGACTTCTTCAAAAAGGGAGGTTAGCCACACAGACCCTGAACGCTTACCTAAATGATGATGAAAATGGTCACATGATCGCAGTGGACCAATTGCTTATGGAAACTCAGGTGCAGGTGATTCTCTCAATGCCGCCCCCTTGCTCATCCCATTGGTCCGGCTTATGGAAACTCAGGTGCAGGTGATTCTCTCAATACCGCCCCCTTGCTCATCCCATAGGTCCGGCTGGGTCATTTTTATCTCAGGGTTTAAACAGTTCCTACCGGGTGACACCACTGTGTGTGCACCCGTGATGTATATTGCGCATGCGCCGTATACCCAGGATGTGAAAAGATTCTAACCGGGTGACACTACTGAGTGTACACCCGTAATGTGTGATTGCGCATGCGCCGTATCCCGCAGGTCAAGTGCGCGCGCATATCCTGCGCGCGACTCCCTGTCTTCTACCCGCGCATGCGCAATAAAGGGACGCCAGCGTGTGTTGATTAGGACGCGTATGGCATTGCGTCTCAAATAATCAACGGGGTGCGCGCGCCTATCCTGCGCGCGTCACTCAAACTCCCGCCCGCGCATGCGCACTAAGGAGACGCTGGCGTGCAGAGATGTGTGCACATCTACAATGGGCCAAAGGTCCTCCCCCTACATATCCCCGTGACCTGGCGATGATTAATCCGTCACTCATGCCAGTGCCGACGGAAAACTAAACAGATAAGGTCCCATATCTCAAATCTCGTTAAGTAACATCTATGTCTGTTTAGAAGTGACTCCCCACTGCGATCTCAGTGCGCTCAGTCGCCTCATCCATCCACATTAATTGTATGAACTAACATGGCTCAACATTAATTTCTGTTTACAGCAATATTCCACAATTTATATGTATTATTTAAAACATACAACAATAAAAAGTCTGTATTGCAATATCTAAAACGACATAATTCATATGTATTATTAATCAACATATAAAAATAAAGAGTCTGCATTAAAAATCCAACAACATATAATTGCTGCACTCAATGTATATGTTCTCTACATGGTGCAATTACATATGTGTGACCTTAACGTGACATAGATCTTAGAGATTGGCCTTACAGCATCCGTCTACACAGAAAGGGCGGGGGGGGGGGGGCGGAGGGGGGGGGGGGGGGGAAGGTGTAGATGAATCTATACCAGTCTCTGACCCAGAGCAAGATAGTTAGTAATCATCACTGCTTCTGGTATGAATGAAAAATATATATATATCTACAGAAGTATGTGGCTAGAACATCACACTCCCGTATATATCCATACATGGATGTAATGATAAAAATAGGCGTAAGAATGTCCATCTGACACCTACTATATATAAAAAAAGGATTAAAAGGTATATTGGAGAATAGATAAAAAACAAGAGTCTATAGTATATACGATCTGTTATTCAACCCGATCATGTACCAACTAATTGATCATGATCAGAAAAGAACATGAAGTGGTGGATCAAACCTCTAGCAACGAGGAAAAACGGAAATATTATTATTAATAATCAAGCAAGATGGACCACGAAAATCGGAAATATTATTATTATTACCACGAAAATCGTAAGTATTGTTATTAATAATCAAGCAAGGTGGACCATATGGACGAATTAACAATAATACTGTCATCCTTAGCTGACCTTTTAGGGTCAAGCTTCAACTTCAGAAATTGTTAATAAAACAGTTGAGGTCCACCTCGATATTCAACCCCCTAGGGCTCATACATTTCATGGAGAAAATCCAGCGGGTCTCCCTCTGTGATAAATCTCTCACCCTATTGGAGCCCCTCCAAGATGGTTTTACTGTGTCTATTCCACAAAATTGAATCAGAGATGGATCACGGTTGTGCTTCTCTCTGAAGTGTAGAGACACACTGTGATAGCGGAACCCTTTTCTGATGTTCGCTAAATGTTCCGCTATCCGTATTCTGAGAAGCCTTTTGGTCCTACCGACATAAAAAAGTCCACACGGACACCACATGAGATAAACAACATGCGTTGTGTTGCATGTGATAAACTCGTTAATGTCGAAGGACTCGCCCTCTCTATTGGAGAAATTGAGTTTCCCTCTATTGCTGATATTCACGGTCCTACAGCAAATGCACTTTCTGCAGGCATAGAATCCCTTGAGGTCAATTTTTGGACCTTGTTTATCTGGGGGATCCAAAATTTTCTTAACAATTTGGTCCCCAAAACTCGGGGCGCGTCTGTAAATGAACCTGGGATATTGATGTAATAACCCTCCTAGATGCCTATCCTGGCACAAAATGTGCCAATGTCTTTTGTAAATGCCCTCTACTTCCTTATACTGTGCATGAAAATTAGAAATAAACCCTAATTGGTGTTGGTTCATGTCACCTCCACTAGGCTCTTTCTTTTTTAGGCACTCGTCTCTAGGTATTTCTGACACATCCTGGATGATTTGTTTTAAGGACTCTTCTTCATACCCTTTTTGTACAAATTTGCTCTTCAATATTTCTGCTTGATCGTGATAATCCGTGATGTTACTACAATTCCGCCTTACTCTTAGAATCTGGCCCTTGGGGATATTTCTGATCCAGGATGGGTGATGGCCGCTTCTAATGGACAGGTAGCTGTTCCGATCTGTCGGTTTAAAATAAACCTTGGTGTTCAGCTCATCCTTATCTTTGAAGATGACTAAATCTAAAAAGTTGATAGTATGATCATCCACATGATGATCCAATTGGATGTTATTGTTATTACGATTCAACCCCTCCAAAAACTCCAAAACGGATTTATGGGATCCCTCCCAGATGAAGATTAAATCATCTATGTACCGTCTATAGAATTTTAATTGAGGAAGTTGATCTCTGAACACATACCTGTCCTCCCATTCTGCCATGAACAGGTTGGCTAGGCTGGGAGCGAACTTCGCTCCCATTGCCACGCCAACCTGCTGAGCATAAAAGTGGCCATTCCACCAGAAGTAGTTATGGGTCATGCAAAAATCGAGCACATGACCCAAAAACTTTTTCTGTGCAAATGGAATATCATCCCTCCGCCCCCCCCCCCCCCCCCCCCTTTCTGTGTAGACGGATGCTGTAAGGCCAATCTCTAAGATCTATGTCACGTTAAGGTCACACATATGTAATTGCACCATGTAGAGAACATATACATTGAGTGCAGCAATTATATGTTGTTGGATTTTTAATGCAGACTCTTTATTTTTATATGTTGATTAATAATACATATGAATTATGTCGTTTTAGATATTGCAATACAGACTTTTTATTGTTGTATGTTTTAAATAATACATATAAATTGTGGAATATTGCTGTAAACAGAAATTAATGTTGAGCCATGTTAGTTCATACAATTAATGTGGATGGATGAGGCGACTGAGCGCACTGAGATCGCAGTGGGGAGTCACTTCTAAACAGACATAGATGTTACTTAACGAGATTTGAGATATGGAACCTTATCTGTTTAGTTTTCCGTCGGCACTGGCATGAGTGACGGATTAATCATCGCCAGGTCACGGGGATATGTAGGGGGAGGACCTTTGGCCCATTGTAGATGTGCACACATCTCTGCACGCCAGCGTCTCCTTAGTGCGCATGCGCGGGCGGGAGTTTGAGTGACGCGCGCAGGATAGGCGCGCGCACCCCGTTGATTATTTGAGACGCAATGCCATACGCGTCCTAATCAACACACGCTGGCGTCCCTTTATTGCGCATGCGCGGGTAGAAGACAGGGAGTCGCGCGCAGGATATGCGCGCGCACTTGACCTGCGGGATACGGCGCATGCGCAATCACACATTACGGGTGTACACTCAGTAGTGTCACCCGGTTAGAATCTTTTCACATCCTGGGTATACGGCGCATGCGCAATATACATCACGGGTGCACACACAGTGGTGTCACCCGGTAGGAACTGTTTAAACCCTGAGATAAAAATGACCCAGCCGGACCTATGGGATGAGCAAGGGGGCGGTATTGAGAGAATCACCTGCACCTGAGTTTCCATAAGCCGGACCAATGGGATGAGCAAGGGGGCGGCATTGAGAGAATCACCTGCACCTGAGTTTCCATAAGCAATTGGTCCACTGCGATCATGTGACCATTTTCATCATCATTTAGGTAAGCGTTCAGGGTCTGTGTGGCTAACCTCCCTTTTTGAAGAAGTCATACCGACGAAACATGTCAAGGGTGTAGCCACACGGACACTGAGATACTCAAACTTTTCAATCTTTGTGTTTAATTCGTTTGAATTGGTGTGCTGTCTCCTCTACTACCACTATTCTTTGAGATCACTACCCGGCAACCTCACTGAAGTGACTCCTGGAGAAAGAACCCACACCAGGAGTAGAGCTGCGAGGGGTGGTGAGATCATTTGTTACCCAGTTTTCTACCTAGTTATTTCACCCATTGGTGATCACATGTGCGCTCTGTCGGCTCATCTGATATCCAAAAGTTGCAGTGGATTGTGTGCTGGATTTGGCTTTATCACTTTGTGTTTTTGTAAGTTGAAACATTGAAGTGTGAGTGATGTTGAATTTTAATAAATAAGTTTTATCACAGTATCACGCTATGTGGAGGCATATCTTTTATTTGTTTTCACATATGGAGTTCACAAGTTTGGATTGATCGCATAAATAACCCAGGTGGGGTAATCGCTTTATTTGCCAACCACGAGAGTGCGAGGCAATACCATCCGGTGAGTGCGGTCTCATTGGGAGAGGGAACACGAGTTGGTGTGGTGGAAGACATATTTGATTATTCTATTGAAGATTTGTTGGTGGACTTTTTTTTTCTTTGGAAGATTGAATCACTTTTTTTCTTTGAATTTACACGAATATTAATGAAGATTGTTTGGTATCACCTCACGGACACTATTTCACGTGGTGTTTTATATAGTTTGGCAGTTTATATATAATTTTTTTGTGTTTTTATATATAATTTTTTTTTTTTTTTTTTTTTTTTTTAATTTTTTTCTTTTACAAGCGCCATTTGATTATATTTTTCACTGGTCATTTTCTAGTTTGATTATAATCACATTGTTTATGATTACACATTTTTAAAGTGGCTGCTAAGAGCTTATTCACATTTAGGGATTTTTTAGGTGTGTATCACACACACATCCACCTGCACATTGGTCAACATTAATTGGCGCAAGGGTAGGTAGTCACTCTAGGAGCGGCATTATAGAGTATCTACCAATTGGACCACATAATTATGGCTCTAGCAGCAGAGCGCGCTTTGATTGGCCAAAGCAGGCAGGTCAGGTGCATGCTTTTGCCAATCATCAGACATCAATGCACTGCAACCTTGCAGTGCATTATGGGACATTCCACAGTGCTTGAATGTGCCGTGAATGCCCCATAATATTTACTGTTCGGCGAATGGGAGAACACCCGATGTTCGAGTAAAACTTACGCTTGACTCGGACATCGAGCTCCTGCCTAGTGGGAAGGATGGAACCAATTCAGTAGCCTAGTTAAGACCGCTGCATCGTGGTAATGATATAAGTCTGGCGCCCCTACACCACACTTTGCTTTGGGGAGAGATAAAGTTCTTTGGATTTATTGCTTCCACAAATGAACTTTGTAAAAACAGATTGTAAAATAACAAAAAAAGAATGGAGGATCCCAATGGGTATAGTTTGAAAGAGATAAAGGAAGCACGGTACTATGTCCATTTTTAAGATGTTGATCCTCCCAAGCCATGAGTGTTGAGCTCGATCATACTTCTTGAGCCGGATGGAAGCTTGATTCAGGAGCTCCGGCACATACCCTCCCTCCCCATCTACCAACAGCCTTGCCAAGTCTAAACCCAGGCTGGATGGCAGTGGATTGGGCACAGCGAGGAGTCCTTGAGAGATCAGACTCAGGAGAGGATACCAGAGAGATGCCAGAACCCATAGAAACTTTTCCTACTCAAAACCACCCTGTGTTAGATACAGTGCCAAAGAACATGCTTTGGCCTAATGCAGTACTATACAATCAGACATGCCTACCTGTATGCACAGATTTAATTAGGAAGTGCAAGCAGTGGGGAACAGAGTTGATCATATAGAATCCAAGATGGAGGAATATGCATAAACAATAAATGATCTGGTTGATGCTCATGATGAGAGGGAGAAAGATAATGAATGGAGCAAAGCTAAAATAGCTGACATGGAGGACAGGTCCAGAAGGAACAATTTGAAAATAAGGGGGATCCCCAAATCCATACAGCAATCTGAACTGAACCTCTACGCAGCAAACTTTTTAAAAAATCTTTCACCAGGTCTCACTGACTTAGATGTCACCATTGATAGAATTCACTGTCTCCCCAAGCCATCCCACCTGTCGGATCACATCCCTAGGGATGTACTCCTCCGCCTACATTTCTTTCGTGTGAAACAACTTCTTATGTCACTTATGCGAAAACAAGACCAAGTCCCTTCACAATACCAGCATCTGCAATTCTTTTCTGACCTGTCACAATATACACTTCAGAAAAGGAAGAACCTAAATACGGTGACTAAAGTTCTACGAAACCACAAAATCGCATACAGATAGGGTTACCCCACAAAGCTAACCATCACCAAAGACAACCACACTTATATGATAGCTTCCTTAGAAAAAGGGATTTCCATGCTAAACGAATGGGACATCCTCCCAGACCCCGACGGGGAAAATCCAAATACTAGCACCCCACGCCTCATAGAACGTGAATGGAAAAATGTCACTGCAAAAAATGCTAAATCGCTTACTTAAACTGAGCCCTATTGGTCTGCCTCAACTCTTAATCCCTGGAATACCAGGTCAAGACAAAAAGAATTGCTCTTACCCCCCACTTTACTTATCAAAAAGAGCTGCCTATGGATGGAGTCTACCCACTCCGCCCGATGCACCACATTTGGTGCAAATTAATGTTACTTATGTTATTTTTTCTCTCATCTGTTTATATTTTCTCTAAGTTTTTTGGTTGTCGAAAATCTCTAAATCACGGAACCCTCACCTCTACACAGCAAAGGTTATAACATCAACAAAATCATTGAAACATACCATCGACTGCATATCATTATCGAGAGGAGTAACCTTGTCATCTACTGTGAATACCAGCCCACTCATACACACTGTCAATTTTACCTCTACCTACCTCACTGGGTACTAATACTGGACAGAGGTTTAACCAATAAGCAGAGTATTATCACCTTACCCTCAGCAGACTATCCATGCTTTAACTATGCCAATTAATTTCTTAACCATAAAGGCCAAGGGGCTTAACCACCCTGCAAAACACAGCTCCCTATGGAAAGAAGCTACTTCACATCAATGTGATGTTCTTTGTGCACAAGAAACTCACTTCAGCTCTTTAAAACCCCCTAAATGCTCCATTAGGCACTACCCCCAGGTTTTTACCTCAAATTCTGAATCCAAAACCAGGGGAGTCTTTATTGCTGTTAGGTACTCTGTAGCATTTAAATTGCATGAAGTAATAAGAGACCCCCAAGGAAGGTTTCTACTGCTGGTTTGTGACCTTAATCACACAACTTACACGATAGCTAACGTGTACTCCCCCAATAAGCACCAACTCCTATTTTTCAACAAGGTAATGCGGAAAATTAAAGCTCATCAGAAGGGCCTATTGATTGTTTGTGGGTACTTTAATATCACTCCAGACCCACAACAACAGCTCAACGCAAATGCCTGGCACAGTCACTCTTACCTTCTATCAGCAAAAAAAATGTGCACGATGCATGGAGATGCGTCAATGGACTTTACTTTTTTCTCGAATGGAATGCCCATAAAGCATATTTGAGGGATATTGGTATTCAGGTGGGTGCGAGGGCCAAGAGGCGGAGGCAAAGGTAGTTATTCAAACTATTACAAGAAATCTTGCAGATAGACATCCAGAACAAAACTAACACTACCCCTGTCCCAGAAACTGCTACAACTTAGATATGACCTAAGACTTCTTTTACTAGACAACTTTGAAAAATGAAGTAATAAATTGAAAATGACATATTACGCTCAGGAAATAGGGCAGGCAAATTGTTAGCACAAAATCTCAAAGAGCATAGACATAAATCAAAAATCCCATTTATCATCCATCCAGGAACCAAACAAAAAGAATATCACCCCCCCCCCCCCAAAAAAAATAGCACTACTATAGCTCTCTCTATAATCTTAAAAATGACCCAATGACACACCAGCCAGCCCCTGAAGCCATAAACACTTTCCTTGCAACTTTACCCATACCAAAACTATCCAATAGCCAACTGAATATCTTAAACGTGCCATTCACGGATGCAGAAAGTTGTAAAATCATAGATTCCATACCCCTGAACAAATCTCCGGGCCCAGGTGGCTTTAGCGGGGAATATTATATACCTTCAGCAAATTTTCAACACCGCTACTTCCTCTGCCTTTTTCCCTCCTGAAATGTTGGAAGCTCTAATTGTAACAGTGCCTAAGCAAGGGAAGGAACCAGACTCCCCCTCAAATTTTAGGCCAATCTCATTACTGAATGTCGATGTGAAGCTTTATGTTAAATTAATAGCCTCACAACTAGTCAACATAATACCCACACTTATACACCCAGATCAAACGGGTTTCACTAAACATAGGCAAATGTCAGATGCCACCCACAGACTGATTAACGTCATTCATTTGGCGGAGGAGCTGTGAAGGCTTTCTCTGCTACTATCATTGGATGCAGAGAAAGCCTGCGACCGTATACATTGGCTAAATCTAACTAGGGCACTGGAGACTTTCTGCTTTAGTGGGAATATCCTATCAGCCATTACGGCCTTATACGCCAAACCATCAGCTCTAGTATACCTAGCGGGTATCTTATCATCCCCATTCACCATTTCTAACGGAACAAGACAGGGGTGTTCACTTTTCCCCTTAATATTCAACCTCCTTATGGAGCCCTTTGCTATTTACATCAGAACGCATCCAAATATCAAAGGGTTCCCAACAGGAGCCAACGAACATTCCATTAGCTTGTTCGCCGACAATATCATAATGATTTTAACTGAGATGGAATCTTCCCTGGAGGAGGTACATGCAACTTTGGATATGTTTAATCAAATATCGTATTATAAGGTAAACAAAAGTAAATCCCATATACTGGAATTGGGAATAGATGATGCTTCCAAATCTAAGTTAAAACAACAGTACCCATATACCTGGAGCACCAGTGGTATAAAGTTTTTAGGCAAAACCCTAACAGCAACAACTGATCACCTGGTGGATGTGAACTATACATATTTTCTCTGTAATCTGGAATCAAAAATGAAGGACATTACTAAGTTAGAACTGACATGGTCTGGCAGACTAGCAGCGTTTAAAATTATGGTCTTACCCCAATTTATCTACATGTTTAGAGCACTACCCATCCCAGTTCCCAATATTTTTTTTTTTTTCCAAGGCACAATCCATAATAAATAAATGGCAAGGGAAGAAAGCTAGGTGTGCGTTTCGCAAACTGATTAAATCCAGGAATGCAGGGGGAGTAGCCCATGTCTTGCTTAAAGACTTTCTTAGCAGCCACTCTAGCCCAAACAAAACAATGGTTCCCTCAAAATCAAACACCTAGATGGCTGGAACTGGAACAACACCAATGCCCCAATAGCAAACCACAGGATCTACTGCTGACTAGTGATCTCCAGCCTCGGGTATCAGGAAAGCTATCTCCCACTATGGTGGCTATGATCCGAGCCTGGCGTGTACTCTTGAGTACCCCTGCAAAAGATTCCAATTCTAAACCCATATCACTATCTAACTCTAGTCTTCAGCTACTAATCCCCAACTTAAAAGTGGGCCACTGGGCTTCCATGGGCATATCTACCGTAGATGCTATTAACCACTTCAGCCCTGGAAGAATTTACCCCCTTCCTGATCAGAGAACTTTTTGCGATCGCTTTAACTGACAATTGCGCGGTCATGCAACGTTTTACCCAAACAAAATTGACGTCCTTTTTTTCCCACAAATAGAGCTTTCTTTTGGTGGTATTTGATCACCTCTGCGGTTTTTATTTTTTGTGCTATAAACAAAAAAAAAAGGACAATTTTGAAAAAAACGCATTATTTTTTACTTTTTGCTATAATAAATCTCCCCCAAAAATATATTTAAAAAATATGTTTTTACTAAGTTTAGGCTGATATATATTCTTCTACAAATGTTAATTAAATAAGCGTATATTGATTGGTTTGCGCAAAAGTTATAGCGTCTACAAAATAGGGGATAAGTTTATAGCATTTTTATTATTATTTTTTTTTTTTTACTAATTATGGTGGTGATCTGTGATTTTTATCATGACTGCGACATTATGGCGGACACATCGGACAATTTGGACACATTTTTTGGACCATTGGCATTAATACAGCTATCGATGCTATAAAATTGCATTGATTACTGTAAAAATGTCACTGGCAGTGAAGGGGTTAACACTAGGGGGCCCTTGAGGGGTTAACTATGTTCCCTCGGAGGTGATTCCAACTGAAGGGGGAGGGGACTGACTGGATTAAGTGACGGATCGTGGTTCCTAGCTAATAGGAACACACGATCTGTCACTCCTGTCAGAACAGCACAGGGAAGTGTGTGTTTACACACACTCGTCCCTGTTCTGCCTCTTCTGGTCATGATCACTCATGATCACTTTTAGAGCAGCCCAACTTGAATATGGTCTTGAATTAAAAGATCACTACGCATACCTTCAAGTAACACACCTCTTAATATCCATACGTAACCCCTACATTACCCTTCCTTGGAGAATATATTTGTACCTCACGAACCCCGATACATCTATTAAAGGCATATCCTTATTCTACAACTTCCTGAATCAAAAATCAGTGTTCTCCAAAACACCTTCTATGAAAACATGGAAAATAGACTTAATGACTTCCTATGCCTCTGAACAATGGCTAGCTGCACTTACAAATACATATCGAGCCACTAAAAGTGTAAACTTATGGGAACTTACCCAAAAAATTTTACTGAGGTGGTATTTAACGCCCACGAGAATAGCAAGATTTAATCAACAAATGTCTTCACTTTGCTGGAGACAATGCAGATGCAGGGGCTCTCTCTTTCATATACTGTGGTCATGTCCAAGATTGAGATCCTTCTGGACTAACGTCTTTATTAGGGATGAGCCGAACACCCCCGGGTTCGGTTCGCACCAGAACCCGCGAACGGACCTAAAGTCCGTGTAAATTTAAGAACCCTATTAATTACAATGGACGCGAACGTTCTAAATCAAAAGTGCTAATTTCAAAGGCTAATATGCATGTTATTGTCATGAAAAGTGTTTGGGGACCTGGGTCCTGCCCCAGGGGACATGTATCGATGCTTTTTTTTTTTAAAGGAGCAGTGATTTTAATAATGCTTAAAGTGAAACAATAAAAGTGTAATATTCCTTTAAATTTCGTACCTGGGGGGTGTCTATAGTATGCCTGTGAAGGGACGCATGTTTCCCATGCTTAGAACTGTCCCTGCACAAAGTGTCCTTTTTGCAGGAAAAAAAGCTATTTCAAATCACTCGCGACTGATGAATTTTCGGATCCCGTAACATATAGAACAGTAATTCATTGAAAGTCATTGATAAAAAAAAGTCATTGATAAAAAATAAAAAAACAAAAAATAAAAAGCGTGGGGGTCCCCCCAAATTCAATTACCATGTCCTTCAGGTCTTCTATGGATATAAAGGGGAACCCCGGCCAAAAAAAAAAAAAAATGGCGTGGTGTCCCCCTCAAAATCCATACCAGACCCTTATCCGAGCACGCAACCTGACAGGCCGCAGGAAAAGAGGGGGGGCGAGAGCGGCCCCCCTCCCTCTTGAACCATACCAGGCCACATGCCCTCAACATTGGGAGGGTGCTTTGGGGTCCCCCCCAAAGCACCTTGTCCCCATGTTGATGAGGACAAGGGCCTCTTCCCCACAACCCTGGCCATTGGTTGTGGGGGTCTGCAGGCGGGGGGCTTATCGGAATCTGGAAGCCCCCTTTAACAAGGGGACCCCCAGATCCCGCCCCCCCGTGTGAAATGGTAAGGGGGTACAAAAGTACCCCTACCATTTCACCAAAAAAGTGACAAAAATGGTAAAAATGACAGGAGACGGTCTTTGACAATTCCTTTATTAAAATCTTCTTTCTTCTGGTCTTCCTTCTTCCTTTCTTCATCCATCTTCTTCCATCTTCTTCTTCCATCTTCTTCTTCCTCCGATCCGCTTCTTTTTGCTTTGGTCTTCTCGTCCGGCATCTTCTTCCATGGCGTTGGTGTCTCTTCTGGGCTGCTCCGCGCAATGGGAGACTCCCGTTGTGTGAGGCTTCGCTGCGTCTGACAGGTCTTTTATAACGGAGGGCGGGGCCACCTGGTAAGCCAGCCCCCTCTGACACACGGGGACGTCATGGGGAATTCCCTATGGCTTTCCCCATGACGTCAGCGAAGCCTCACACAGCGGGAGCCTCCCATTGCGCCGAGCGGCCCAGAAGAGACACCGACGCCGTGGAAGAAGATGGCGGACGAGAAGACCAGAGCAAGAAGAAGCGGATCGGAGGAAGAAGAAGATGGAAGAAGAAGATGGAAGAAGATGCCGGAAGGAGAAGATGAAGAAACCAAAGGATGAAGAAAGGAAGAAGGAAGACCAGAAGAAAGAAGATTTTAATAAAGGAAGTGTCAAAGACCGTCTCCTGTAATTTTTAAAATTTTTGACACTTTTTTGGTGAAATGGTAGGGGTACTTTTGTACCCCCTTACCATTTCACACAGGGGGGGCGGGATCTGGGGGTCCCCTTGTTAAAGGGGGCTTCCAGATTCCGATAAGCGATAAGGATAAGGACCCCAAAGCACCCTCCCAATGTTGAGGGCATGTGGCCTGGTACGGTTCAGGAGGGAGGGGGGCGCTCTCGTCCCCCCTCTTTTCCTGCGGCCTGCCAGGTTGCGTGCTCGGATAAGGGTCTGGTATGGATTTTGAGGAGGACCCCACGCCATTTTTTTTTATTTTTTTGGCCGGGGTTCCCCTTAATATCTATAGCAGACCTGAAGGGCCTGGTAATTGAATTTGGGGGGACCCCCATGCTTTTTTTTTTGTTATCAATGACTTTTTTTTATCAATGACTTTCAATGAATGACTGTTCTCTGTGTTACGGGAGCCGTCAATTCATTAGCTGCGAGTGATTTTAAATAGCTTTTTTTCCTGCAAAAATGACACTTTGTGCAGGGACAGTTCTAAGCACAGGAAACATGCGCCCCTTTACAGGCATACTATAGACACCCCCCAGATGTGATACTGCAATGCTGTACTAACAGCACGCACACACTAATCCCCAGAATCACAGCAGATAATGTCAGCAGTCAGCAGCACTGCAGAATGGATCACAGCACATAATAACACTGACACTGGAACACAATATACGAGGCCGCCGGCACGGCGGCCTTTTATAATGTGGGGCGTGTACTGAACCCCCTGAGCTATAATTGGCCACAGGCATCCTGCCTGTGGCCAATTATTGCTCTCCTCGCCGCTGGCTCTGTGATTGGCCAAGCATGCAGGGTCACAGTGCATGCTTGGCCAATCATCAGCCAGCAATGCACTGCGACTGGCGCAGTGCATTGCGTGCCGCTCGCATCACACGAATTTGATGCGAGCGGCCCAAATAGTTCTGGGGTCGCCAAGCGTGCGAACGCCCGATGTTCGATTCGAACATGGGTTCGAATCGAACACCGGGCCCATCCCTAGTCTTTATAATCATAGGGGAACTCACTAAATCAAAACCCCCCCTTAACCCAGGACTAGCCATGCTATCATTGGGCCATCAAGGACTTCCCACCATCAATAAGAAAGATTGTTTCCCACATCCTGCTGAGCACCAGGCTAGAATTGGTCAAAACGTGGAAAAGTTCAGAAATTCCAAACATGGCTGGGATTATTAGATCTACCAATTTACATATTACATACAAAGCAATGTTCGCTTCCTCACAGGGAAATCATAGTCTGAGTATCCCCACTGGCACCCCTGATTTGACTAGTATAAAAACGACACACTCACCAATATTTAATGTTTGTCCATAATGAATATAGATATACAGCTGCATCCAATAACCCTGTTAATTCTTCCCCCGTGTTATCCCAATAATCTATGAACCTTAAGAGTGTGACGATTCAAAAATACATTAGACTTATGAGTGTTTTCGAATACTGTGATTGGTAATGACAAAGCAAGCAGCTTGACTCTGTGGTCTCCAAATGCGGAGGCAGTGAGTTCCCTTAGGGACATCCGCTAACTAAAATATTGCAATTCTAGTGCTAACGGTATTGCTGATTATTTTACATCCATCACAATCGATAACCGGGCCATCTATGCATCGTGTTGCTTGCAGGATCAGTGCCTGCGGGTGATACAGATGTATGGCCTTGTGTGAGATCCTACGGTTAATAAAACTGTGCATTTATAATTATTATTATTGCACCATAATGTATTGTATAATTGATCATCATGTCTAAGGTGTTCCTATTCCTCTGTTATGTTTGAAAATTTGAATAAAAATCATTTAACTTAAAATTACTCATGGCTCCAAAACGCTGATATTCATACAATATAGAGGGCATAGACACATGTGGGTTGGTGACATAGAGAAGCCAATCATCAGCAAATGCTGCTAACTTCACCTCCTGTCCATCTATTGGTATACCTGTAATAGAATAATTTTGTCTTAGGGCAGATGTTCCATTACCAAGACAAACAGGAGGGGAGACAGTGGGCATCCCTGACAAGTGCCATTTTGTATAGGAAAACATGGAGACAAAGATTGATTAATCCTTATTTTGGCACTTGGTTTGGTATTAAGTGCCATAATTTTTCATAACATACCAGATAACATACCTGGCCTCAATCCTATTTGCACCAAAGTATGTTCCAAAAATGGCCAGCCAACTCAATCAAAAGCCTTCTCTGCATCAACAGGGAAGAGGCAAGCTGGTATTTTTGCTGATTGGACATAATCAGCAATAAGGATTTAAGCGTGTTATCATGAGTTTCTCTCCCTTGAACAAACCCAACTTGGTCTGAATGTACCAGGCTTTGAATAATGGGTTGAAGACGTGAGGCAATCATTTTGGCATACAATTTAACACCTACCCCAATCAAGGCTATAGGCCGGTAACTAAAACAGAGCCTTAAATCCTTGTTTGGTTTGAGAAGTAATATGATATGTGCCTCAAGTATCTGAACCTGTTGGTAGCAGATATACTTTTAAACACCCTGAGCAGGAATGGTATTATATGTTCCTTATGGGTCAATATAAAATCAATCAGAGTTGGGACTTTTACCCAACAGTGAATTAGTAATCTCTTCTAATAATTCCTCCAGTGAAAATGGGGAATACAAAGAATTCCCACTATCCTCATCTAATTTTGGGATGGCAGTTTCATGTATAGTACATACTCCTGTATTCGACAACTAAAAGCGTCTATATCAAAGTGCAAGATTGTAAAAAGCCTGTTGGAAGGAATGTGGGTCTGCAGTGATTTCCCCTGATGGCAACGTAATACTTGGTATACAGGTCTGGGTGGAATGGGGGTGTAATGACTGAGCAAGTGGTCTCCCAGGCTTATTTCATACCAATACCTTCCTAGAGCATATCTACATTGACCACTGATATGTGAAACCTCTAAGGTCTGCAATAATGATGACCTTATTGAAAGTATATTGGCCAATAGCTCTGGAGTCAGAGAATTTTTATGTAGGTCTTCAGCAAGCAAAGTTTGAACAAAATATCTTGTATAGTTGCAGATCTTTCTTTTTTAAGGCAAGTTCCATGTTGTATAAACAATCCTCTTGACATGACTTCAAGGCTTCCCTTTGCATGGGAAGGGAAGTCTCATCATGCTCATGGTCGATGATAAAGTTTTGAATCGCTACCACAATTGCCTGATGACAAAGTGAGTCTGACATAAAAGTTTCATTCAAACGTTGGAATGCAGAGTCTGTGGAGAGAATATTATCAGAAAAAGAGGTGAATGGACAGACCAAATAAAAGACCCAATATCCATGATGGGATTCCATTCCAGTATATGTGATCCTGCAACAAAATAGTCTAACCTGCTATAAGATTGATGGACCGATGAATAATAAGTATAATTTACGATTTTTAGGATTTAACATACGCCAAAGATCAAGCAATCAAAGTTCGAACAACTGTTTTATAACAACCCTCAAGCGACTGTAGGAAATATTTGATTGAAAAGATTGAAATCCCCTCCTACAAGGAAAGTTCCTTCTGCAACTTCTGTCAAAAGGTGAAGATACCGTGTTATTGCCATTATTTGCTCATGGTTTGGCATATAGAAATTGGCAATTGTAAAAACCTTATTCCAAAGCTGAAATTTAAGAAAAAGATATTATTCCAGATGATTCCATAGCACCTTGTCCTCCTCCAAGATTAGGGCAGTCTCCATCGCTATTCATAAGCGTCTGCCAATTGTGCCTATGGCAGACAGTATCTTTCTTAAATTTCAGCTTTGGAATAAGGTTTTTATAATTGCCAATTTCTATATGCCAAACCATGAGCAAATAAATACAATTTGCTCTAAAATGAGTTTCTTGAAAAAGTATAATATCTACCCTAGTTTTATGGAGAGTATATAAAATCTGGCCTCTTTTCGATTGATTGTTAATGCCATTAACATTATATAAACACAGTTTCAACGAAGATGGCAAGGACAAATCATTTGCCATTTCCTGGCTGCAAGAAAGGGGGAAAGAAATAAAGAAGAAAAGGGAAAAAAAAAAAAAAACAAGAGAGGAAAAAAGGAGAGAGATAACTGTCGCTGGGCACGGGACTACCCAGGAACCAAAGTCTATATAAAAAACAAGAGAAAAAGAAAAAAAAAAAAAAAACATCCAAAATCAAAAAGGAAAATTTCCACCCAGACCTACCCGAGGGCTTGTGTACGTACAGGGGGGGGGGGGGGGGGGGGGGAGTAGATACACAAACAGGAGGCCCCATTGTGAGACCCTAGGGATATGTCAGCCTTTGCCACAATCACACACATATATCTAATATTAAACCAAGCCACTCAATACCCCACACAGCATATATTCTCATACACAAGTCCTGAGAATCCTCGGAACAAGTGTATTAAACCAAGAGAATAAAAAAAAGAAAAAAAAACAATGATTTCCTCCCTTTTCCTGATTGCTACAACACATAGCATCTATCCAATTCAACTACTATGGACTATAGTAACAAAAGTGGCAAATTGGTTCAACGACAATAAATACAACCTTTACACATAATTCCCGATACAAACACTAATTTATTAGTATATATATATATATATATATATATACAAATTTATCTCAAGTGGTACCCACAGCGAGATCCCCTGACACCCGGGCCCCGGCACAACCCCAACCCAAGCTATAGTTTCATATTCAATATGGGCTAAAAGTGCGCACTCCAAGATCCAATCCAAAGGTAAGTACTTCCACACCAGGGGAAGGGCCTAGGAACTGCAACCCCTAAAAAGAACCCCCCCCCCCCCCATTCAAGGAACCCAAAGCAGTTTGAGAACAAAATCAAAGGCTGTTTCATAGCCAGATGTAGGCTACTCCTTAATTATTTCTTTATGATTAATTATGTAAAAGGGTCTGGAACACACTCCAAGTGTGGTACTTGCACTCGAAGTATACTTACTGTAGACCTACAACATGCATTCAAAGGAGCTTTAGATACAAATGAAATGAAACATACCATTATAAGGCCTCAAAAACTAGGCCAATCTATCAGGGAGATTACAGCAACATTACATTAGGAATGGCCAAATCAACAATAGGCATATTCTGAGAAAAAAAAAAAACGCCCTGGTGAGCACCAACATGAAAGAGCCTGGATGTCCACAGAAGACGACAATGACGAATGATCGCATAATCGCCTCTATGATATCGAAAAACCCATTCTCACCATCCAGACAAGTAAAGGATACCTTCCTAGAGGAGGGCATTTAATTGTAAAAATCTACAGTTAAGAAGAGATTTCACAAGAGCAAATAAAAAGGGTTCACCACAAGGTTCAAACCTTTTACAAGCCTGGAAAGTAACAAAGCCAGATAAGACTTTGCCCCACCACATCCAAAAATGCCAGCCAATTCTGGGAGGGCATTCCCTGGATTTATGGATCCAAGACCACTCTGTACCAACGTGACAAAAAAAAGAAGAATATGGAAAAGGCGTAGACCAGCTCAAGGTCTTGAAAAAAATGGAATGGCAGAAAAACTGAGGCAACTGTGGACTTTCGTGGTACGGTAAGGACTCACATAGAGTTATATAGAAAAAGATATACATTTATTACAAAAATACAAATAGAAAAGACAATTTAAAAAAAAACAGAATTTAGACAATACAAAGCAAAAACACCTCTATAGCAGAACTAACAGTAAGGCACATAATTATTGATCCACAATAGGGGATAAAATAAAATGGCATTCAAACTGGTTCAAGGTGACACTCGACATGTTTCGCGGACTGGCCGTTTCTTCAGGAGTATATTTGCGAGGAAGGTTTGTATATAGTTGTCTCTATAAAAGATATTACAATAATTAATATCAAATAAAAATAAAGAAATACTGACAAAGCACCCGAATAAGCCCTATGACCGCCTCACTGATTCTGCCATTGAGGAGGGCAAGGGCATAACGGATCAACGGGATGCATGTCTGGTTAAAGAGGATTAGAAAAGAGATTATTGTACACGCTCATACAAATGTATGGGGGGCAATTTGCAGCTTACCATCAAGGGATGAAAAATTCAAGTGAGGCTACACACCCCGAAAAGGAGGGGCAGATTCCTGGGTAAATATGGGAGCCAGAGCAGGATAAGACAGGAATTCACAAAGGAATATATAGAAACTGTCAAAAAAGAAGAAAAAATTGAAATAATAATCATAATTAGTATAATAAAGGCATCACAAAAAGGGCACCCGTAATGTTTACACATAATTCCGAGAGATACACCAGTATGTATACTGAGAAAGAGCATAACACAAGAATGTGTAAAAATAATAATGATTAGTACATACCCAAATATATTAGAAAACAGGGGAAATCACGAAACAGGTGGCATATAACAGGCAGATCTCCAAAAGGGAGAGAGACAGCTGAGCTGAAAGGTAGGCGTACTGTAAACAGATAAAGATCGATATTGGTGTTCAGCTGAAAAAAACATAACTAAATACAAACATATCAGGATTAACTAAGAAATGTATGACATAGCCATACCAACAAAATCCCAGTGAAGAATTTAAAAGGTCTTGGGAAAGATTACTTTATCAATCTGACCCACACAATGCCATACCCCCCTCCAGGAAAAGACTCAGTAAGGGAACCTCATCACATACAGGGACTCTTTTTGCGAGTCCCTCACTACCCACAGAGCTCGGTGGAGATCAGGGAGGAGACTCTCTCAGATTATCCCCCCCCCCCTCCCCTTTCCAGTGCTTTCCTTCCCACACCTCCCTAGGCCTCATGACTCCCGTACCCCCTCCCTCACCCAGCCCCAAGACGAACTCGACTCAGGTGTCTGACTATCCCCCCTTACTCCTAATACCCTCCAGGACAGATGACATTACTCTAAACCGGACCTCACCCTCTTGCAAAGGTGCAACACACCACTACGAGACTTATCACAGACTAGACGGAAAACACGTATTATTACGCAATGTCCTCTAGATGGAGCTACAGGCAGGAACTTTACCCAAGTCAGCTATGCAAAACTGTAATGTTAAGTTGTTTTGTTCACTGCTGAGGCCACCGGCCATCCGTCATATCTATCTGTCAAACTGAATGTATACGAGTAAGGCGACACCATTGTATCACTATTCATACTGTCGAAACACCTACTGTATATGTTAAACTTTGTATAAAAACTCTGTTTTCAATAAAAAACTTTCATGGAAAAAAAAAAAAAAAAAGGTCTTGGGAAGACATTTTCAACATGAGCAGTAAGAAATTGATGCTGCTTCTGATCAAACAATATACCCTCGACATGAATCTTTTAGATAAAGAAATTGAGTCGCTTAATGAGCAATACCTGCATGTCTTTGAGATAGTCAGCTTCAGTGGCAGATGGAAAGAGATCAGGGAATGCTTGGAATCTATGAATAGGGAAACTGTCACTAAAAAACAAAAGAAATTCAATCTTGATAAACTGGCATTTTCACAGGGCTATGCCTATAAATGGCAGAACAAGAACGCAGGTAGAGGCCAGGGTAGAAGACCTGGCACATACGCACAGTCCCATGTAGAAGACACTACTGAATCTGACTCTTCATTATCTATGTTTCCTCTTTCACAGGGTCATAATCGCCACTCGGGAGCACAGACGGCACGTCCAGTGAAGCGCACTCGGCACGGTGGTGGGTCTTCACCTTCTGACCCAAAAACCAAAAAACTTCCGGAAAGAGCATCACAGCCAAAAGAACAAGGCACAGTCGGTAATTTAACACCAGCCCTACAAAATATTCTCCTGAAAGGTACTTGTAACACTAAAGCCCCATACACACGGTCGGATTTTTTCATGGATTCTGTCCGATCGGACAATGTTGTTGAAAAATCAGACCGTGTGTATGCACCATCGGACAGTGTACGTCGGATTGTCTATCTCCTGCTGGATAGATTTGCCGACAACACGGTCCGATCACACCAAATCCGATCGTGTGTACGGTTGTCCGACGGACAAAGTGCTACGCATGCTCAGAAGAAATTCTGTGACGGAAGCGCTCGGTCAGGTAAAACTACCTTTCCTAATCGACACAGCACATTCGTCACGCTGCAATGTTAAAATGTCTTTAACCAGTTAACAACCGGCCCATAGCCGAAAAATGGCTACAGGGCGGTTGCTTAACTCTGGGAGGCCGTTAATTAACGGCCTCACAGAATTCTGCTCTTGCGCGCCCCCTGGTGCGCGCACTCGAGAGCATCCATGATCGCCGGGTCCAGAGGACCCGGCGGATCATGGATCGCGGTAAACGGCCGCTCATCGCGGCCGTTTACCATGTGATCGCTCCGTCAAATGACGGAGTGATCACATGTAAGCAAACCGGCGTCATTTGATGACGCCGGTTCCTCTCTCCTCCTCTCTCTGTACCGACCGGTACAGTATGAGAGGAGAGGGGGAGGGATCGGTGGCAGCAGTGCTGTGGGCGGGATCTGTAGTGCCCACAGCCTGCTCTGCCACCACCGATCCATCCATCCATCCATCCATGCCTGCAGTGTATTGCTGGGTATTGCAGGGTATGGAGGGATGGCTGAGCATGGATGGATGGATTCTCTGCCATCCCCCCCAATACTGTGCCATACCCCCCAATACTGTGCCATACCCCCCTATACTGTGCCATACCCCCCTATACTGTGCCATACCCCCCAATACTCTGCCATACCCCGCAATACTCTGCCATACCCCGCAATACTCTGCCATACCCCGCAATACTCTGCCATACCCCGCAATACTCTGCCATACCCCGCAATACCCTGCGATGCCCTGCCATACCCTGCGATGCTCTGCCATACCCTGCGATGCTCTGCCATACCCTGCGATACCCTGCGATACCCTGCCATACCCTGCGATACTCTGCCATACCCTGCGATACTCTGCCATACCCTGCGATACTCTGCGATACCCAGCGATACCTTGCGATACTCTACCATACCCGGCGATACTCTGCAATACCCGGCGATACTCTGCAATACCCTGCGATACTCTGCCATACCCTGCAATACCCAACAATACCCTGCGATACTCGCTACGATCAAAGCCAGGATCGTTTTTTTTTTTTTTTTTATTTCAGGCTTTTCAGCCTAGAGGTGAAATTTGGGGTCTTATTGACCCCATATCTCACTGTAAAGAGGACCTGTAATGCCATATTCCTATTACAAGGGATGTTTACATTCCTTGTAATAGGAATAAAAGTGATCAAAAAATTTTTTGGGGGGAAAAAAAGGGTCAAACTAAAATAAATAAAGTAAAATGAACAATAAAATATATATATATTTTTTTAAAGCGTCCCTGTCCCCGTGTGCTCGCACGCAGAAGCGAACGCATACGTAAGTCCCGCCCACATATGAAAACGGTGTTCAAACCACACATGTGAGGTATCGCTGCGAACGTTAGAGCGAGAACAATAATTTTGGTCCTAGACCTCCTCTGTAACTCAAAACATGTAACCAGTAAACAAAATTAAAGCCTATGGGGATTTTTAAGTAGCGAAGTTTGGCGCCATTTCACGAGTGTGTGCAATTTTGAAGCGTGACATGTTGGGTATCTATTTACTCGGCGTAACTTCATCTTTCACATTATGCAAAAACATTGGGCTAAATTTACAGTTTTGTTTTTTGTAAAGCACAAAACATTTTTTTTCCAAATAAAATACGTTCGAAAAATTGCTGCGCAAGTACCGTGCTAGATAAAAAGTTGCAACGACCGCCATTGTATTCTCTAGGGTCTTTGCTAAAAAAACATATATAATATTTTGGGGTTCTATGTAATTTTCTAGCAAATAAATGATGATTTTTACATGTAGGAGAGAAATGTCAGAATTGTCCTGGGTGCTCCAGAACACCTGATGGCGCTCCCTGCATGTTGGGCCTCTGTATGTGGCCACGCTGTGTAAAAGTCTCACACATGTGGTATCGCCATACTCAGGAGTAATAGCAGAATGTGTTTTGGGGTGTAATTTGTGGTATGCATATGCTGTGTGTGAGAAATAACCTGCTAATATGACAATTTTGTGAAAAAAAAAAAAAAAGTAAAAAAAATCTTGATATTGCAAAGAATTGTGGGAAAAAATGACAACTTCAAATAACTCACCATGCCTCTTTCCAAATACCTTGGAATGTCTTCTTTCCAAAAAGGGGTCATTTGGGGGGTATTTGTACTTTTATGGCATGTTAGGGTCTCAAGAAATGAGATAGGCCGTCAGTACTTCAGGTGTGATCAATTTTCAGATATTGGCACCATAGCTTGTGGACTCTATAACTTTCACAAAGACCAAATAATATACCCAAATTTGTACTTATTTTTACCAAAGATATGTAGCAGTATAAATTTTGGCCAAAATTTATCAAGAAAAATTACAAATTTGCGAAATTTTATAACAAAAACGAAGAAAAATTTATTTTTTTACTGAATTTTCAGTCATTTTTCTTTTATAGCGCAAAAAATAAAAAACCCAGAGGTGATTAAATACCACCAAAAGAAAGCTCTATTTGTGTGAAAAAAAGGACAAAAATTTCATATGGGTACAGTGTTGTATGAATGAGTAATTGTCATTCAAAGTGTGAGAGCACTGAAAGCTGAAAATTGGTCTGGTTATTAAGGGTGTTTAAGTGCCCAGTGGTCAAGTGGTTAATGCAGCGCATTCTCTTTGTCTTTACAATGCAACAAGAATGACATGTTTTAGCTGCTCCTATTCACCCGCACTTCTCAAAAACTTAGTTATTATTACTTTTCAGGATTTATACACTACATGTTTATTTTTACTCAGATCGTAAAAGAATCTTTGTTATATTTTTAGCATGTTTTTTGTTTTTTTTGGGTTTTTTTTTGGGAATACATATTTGAAGGAGATTTTCTTAATGTTTTTTGGAGGGGGGTTGTGTGTCTAAACTTAGCCAAACCACATTATTAACATTTGTATTTGTTGCTTAAATTTACTAGGAGTTTGTTGGTTGTTGGTGCCCCTTGTTAATTCTACTTTAGGATTAGTGAAATGTACCTGCCTACTCAAATAAAAACTGTCATTGTAGAAAAGTAAAGCACAATAGTCAATGATTATTTAAAATCCCAAAAACCTTTATTTAGGTCTCCGCAACAAACCAAAGAGGAACGCAGCCATGGTGAAACTTGGGGAATTGGTAAAGCCTTGGACCCCCACTGCAACCATCAATTTTCAAGCGTAGAAAATTGGGGGCCTGAGGAGTACGTATATTAAGGGGAGTGCAATCTGGTCCTGAAGTCCAAAGCATCCGGAACTGCAGCAGATGCCATCTAGGTCCCCAGGCTCTGGTACTACGAGAGGCTCCATCTTCTCTCAGACCAGACTGAATCCAGGTCGTCACTCTCAGGTCTTCCTTCCACGCTTCCTTGCACGCTGTGGCTGTCGTGCTGGTGGGGTGGCAGAAGGAGGAGGAGGAGGCGGAGCATGGTAACTATGGCAAACATGTGTGAGGGGAGTCATCTCCCCAGCCCTCCCCTTATTTAGGACATGGAGGATGAGCCCCTCACACATGTTGCCTTGCCTCACCGCCATACCCTTCATTTTAGTGACAACCACGGAGCCAAAGGTCTCCTCGTCGGTGGGTGTGGCATGTAGGGAGGCTGAAGCCTCTCTGATCATCCGGAGCGCTGACTCTGCCGCATAACCCCCCCTTCTCGCCCTTCTGTAGGGAAGGCGGAGGGGAGAGACTTGGGAGACAGTCCGGCTCCTACGCCTACCCCCTGTTGGCTGCCACTACCCACCTCTTGGCTGCCACTAACCCCTGCCTCCTCCTGACTGCCACCTCCCACAGCCACCTCCTGGCTGAGGTCTTCCTGTGTATGAAAAAGGGACATAGTTTCAGGTATTTGTTCATCAAACACACACAATTCTCATCTAGTGACTGTTGCAAAATGTTTACAAATAGAAAACCATACAATTCTCAGCCCTGCAGTTTAGATTGTGGCCCCAACTCTCTCCAACACTACTGTCAGTTGATATGTCAAACACGTTAGGAACTAAGCAATTGGGGATCCTGAATTAAGTGAACATCATTCATTATTCACATAAATGGTAACAAAACTACTATACCTGGAACAAGCTGGGCTCCTCCACCTCTTCCATACTGGAAGGCCCAGGTTGCTCCTCGGAAGCCTCATCAGGGGTGGCCTGCGCGCAAGGAAGCGTGGAAGGAGGAGTCGAGAGTGGCTCCGTGACATCAGCCTGGTCTTTGAGAAAATGTAGACTCTGATAGTACCAGAGCTTGGGGACATAGACCTCATCTGCTGCAGTTGCAGTTTCTTCTGACTTCACGACCTTCTTGCGCTCCCTGATATACGCACTCCTCAGGCTGCCAATTTTCTTTCTTATATCATCAACAGTTGCCGCGGGGAACCTTGGCTTGACAAATTCCACAAGTTCCTCCAGGGCTGTGTGCCTCTTTGCTTTGATGCTATAATGGGGGTGTTTAGCCTGCCATAAAATGGGAAATTCCCTGTATTTGGCAATGAAGAGGGGGAGAAAACTCATGTCGTTGAATCCCTTCATAATCTCTGCAAGACACAACACCACACAAAACACTATAAATTATGTCAGGCTAAACTCTCCTAATCTTCTCCATAAAGAAGCCTCAAGTTCGAATCAGTCTAGGCTAGTTATGTACCAACGTCAAATTGTACCTTCGTTTCTAGCGATCGTCTCGTGCGTGAGCTTTCTCTCCCCTCGTCTCCCAGATCGTGGCTACGACACAGGCGTGTGACGTTTTTATATACAGTGCGCATGCGTCAAACTCCGCCCGCCCCTGATGATCTTTCTCGTCTATTCCCCACCCCTTCTCTTTACGGCGCAGTGGGGAGAGCACATGGCGGGGACACAGCAGGTGCGCCCCAAATATCCCACCAACGAGGAGGAGGACGAGGAAAGTCCGGAGGCAGAAACGTCCCGATCCCGGAGCCTGAAATTCAAGGCCTCCAATATGTCATTTTGGGAAATGTTGGAGATGGTGGACATATTAAAGAGGAGCGACTATGATGGGAAATATGGGCCTTACCTCAACCCCAATGTCCGAAAGGCCAAGATCAAGTTGTGAGGAGGCTGTACAATCATTTTGGGGTACAACGATCCAAGGAGCAACTCAGGAAACGCTGGTCAGACCTGAAACTGAGGGAGGCCGATCAGTACAGAAAGATCAAGCGAATTCTTCAAAAAAGTAAGTAGTTGTGTTTTGTGTTTTATTTCTTGCTTGCATACTGCTCCATGTGGTTTGATTTTTACAAAGTTGTACATTCCAAAATGGCCACTTTCAGGTTCGTCTGTGCATTCGATCGTACTCAGCCTCGATCTTTCTGCCACTGTCATGTTCGTGTGTGTGTCCATTCGATCGTACGCAACCTCGATCGTTCGGCCACTTATAATACGAGGTTTGGTGAAGTTTTTATTGAAAGGAAGTTTGTTCTCACTAGAGATGTCATCAAGAGCGTAAACCAAATTTAGTCAATGTAAAGGAGAGGTCACTCAGTAGCTGTTTACCCATCTTGACTCTAGAGCACTAGTGCTGGTACACCCAAACCCCCTTTTTATTAGGCTTTTCCACACATGTGCTCCAGTGGATACTAGAGGGGGGTCTCCATCACACAAACTTCTACCAAAAAGCTAGTAAGTTTAGCACCTTTACAAAGTGACTACATTCATGTAGTTGGCATTTGTAACTGGCCAAACAAAAATAGTGTCCGTCACTTTCAAGCAATGTTTGTCATTTCATATTTCTGCCCTCAATAGATTGTGTTGCTAAATCTTCCTTTTGTCCATTCTCATAGGGGAGCGCAAACTTGGGCCGTCTGAGGAAACCCCCAAACCAACACCTCCCAAAAAAGGGGAAAGAGCAGAAGCAGAGGAGGAGGAGGAGGAGGAAGGAGAGATCATCGAACTTGGAGAACTTGTCACCACAACAGGTGAGTGTGGGAGAACACAGCTACTGGTAAGCTAATCAATGTATGGCTGCCTCATTTCCAATACCCGATTTTTGTTTGTTTGTGGTTTTTAGGTGACGTGGATGTTGTGGAAGAAAAATCGCACTTTACCACAGAGAGTGCCCACGTACTCATCGGGGAGATAATGGTCTGCAATAGAGATCTAGATTACATAAAGCAAAACATCAATGATGTTCAACAAAAATTGAAGAACATCATTGATGTTTTAGGAAAAATATGAAAACGCACCAAGTAATTAACACACATTTGTGCCTGCTTCTGAACACATTTGCAACTTAAGAACTGTGTGAAATTTGGAACATGCACACATTGTGTCCACATGTGCTAGCTCCCATCATGGTGGATGAATGCCAACGTTTTTTTGGGGGTGCAACCACTTTACGAACTACGAAAGTGGTTGTGGTGAAGGGGTTGCACCCCCAAAAAACATCCATTCATCCCCATGATGGAAAATGGCACTTTTGAAGCTTCTAGGCATGTGTTTTTCCATCTAATGACCATTTTCAGACCCAAATTGTGTGCATGTTCTAAATTTCCACTTTCCAGGGGTGACCCCCCATGTGATGAAGGCAAGATCAAACACACTTTGAACATAATAGTCATGTCTGATCTTGTCTTCACTTTACAAAGTTGAACTTTCCTAGTTCATAGGTTCTGTTTTGCTCCATGCCTGGTTTTACCAATTGCGCAATGTTTGTAAACAATGTTGTAAATAACCAAGATGTTGTCAGTTTGGGCAAGAAGATTGTAAACGCACTTGTGAATGTTTTCCAAGTAAACTTTTTTAATTTTCTAAATGTGTGGCTTCCTTATTTAAAAAACACAATGCATTATGTATGTCAAATGTAAAGGATATGGGGGGCAATGGGTGTTATTTACTAAAGGCAAGTCCACTTTGCACTGCAAGTTTCTTTTCCAGGGCACTTTTTCACTGCACTTGGAGAGCATAGTGGATTTGACTTATGTAAATGACACCCACAGTGCTTTGTACGAAAACACGGAGCACAGCATTTTTGAGAATACACACATGTCTGACCTGGTGATGAAAAGGAGTATTTTGGGTGTCAGTTATGCAGTACAAACCTTCTCTAGACCAAAGATTAGGTAGCAAACACACAACATGAGAATAATCTTTTTGGGAAGAAGAGACTGTTACCTCCTTTTGCCCAGAAAGTGCATTCCCACTGTCGAAGGCAAAGGGAAAAAAATTAAAGGTAAAATAAGCTAAAAAGAATACGGAAATGACAAGAAATCATAGGTTGGTTGAAAAATAAGATTTATTAAAAAATGCCTCTCACACATCGTCAGGCAGAGCAATGGCCCCCCTACCCACAAAGTAGTCCATATATTGCTCGCGGACCGCGCGGGCATTTAGAGGGGGCAAGCCTGGACGTGCCACTTGAAGGGCCGTGAGGTCAGCATTTGGAGGGCCCTCCACATCTGGGCCAACGGGCACCACATAGTTCCTGTTATGTCTTTTTAGGAAGTTGTGCAATATGCAACAGGCAAGAACTATGTGGTTCAGTTTGTATTCCGCCAAGTTAATTGCCGTCAAGAACAGGCGGAAGCGGCTGGCCAGGATGCCAAAAGTGTTCTCCACAACTCTTCGGGCTCTGGACAGCCTGTAGTTGAAGACCCTCTGGTCTGGGGTGAGGGTCCTCATCGGGAACGGCCTCATCAGATGGGGAGTCAACGCAAACGCTTCATCTGCGACAAAGACGAAGGGGAGTCCTTCTGCATTCTCCTCTGGAGGTGGCAAGCACAGACTGCCACTTTGGAGACGCGAGTAGAACTCCGTGTGCGCAATGGCACCACCATCCGAGATCCGGCCGTTCATCCCCACGTCCACATACATAAATTCATATGTCGCCGACACCACCGCCAACATCACTACACTATTAAACCCTTTATAATTATAATAGTAGGACCCCGAGTTGGGCGGTGGGACGATGCGGACGTGTTTCCCATCAATTGCCCCTCCGCAGTTAGGAAAGTCCCAACGGCTGGCAAAGTGGGAGGCCACAGTCTGCCATTCCTGTGGCGTGGAAGGGAACTGTGGAGTGAAACCAGAAAAAATAATTAGTCACTTTGCACATAAACATTGCAAGCAGATTAGACAATCAACATCTTGGAACAAGAGCATTGTATAAATTTGGAGGCAGGAAAGTATTTGCACAGAAAAGTAGAGGCTCACCTTCACAGATTACTCACCCCCCATCAATCCCCCCACTTCTGATGGGCCATTGGCAATAACTAGGGTTTTGGGGGGGGGGGGGGGGTGGTGTTGGACAGGTAACCTTCTGCACTTCATTGATTGGCAAATGGCTCAATAATGTGTGCTAGTTTGGCCAGACCCTCTGTACTTAACACTATTGGCAGCCCCCAGGAAAGCTAAACTAACATTTCAACCCCCCCCCCCCCCACAAAAAAAAGGAAAGCACATTGTGACATTCTGAAATTACCAAGCAAGCTAATAGGAGGGAAAGAACCCCCAAAAATAGGAAATGGAAAGTATGGAGGCAGCCCCTTGCACTACATGCTTTGCTGAATTCATCCCTAAAGATGCCCACTATAAAGAGGTAGGTATATAGTGTGTATTGACCTTGGGAAAGCCAGCAGATAGAGGATTGGTACCATCTGACAGAGCAGTTGGGGGAGGGGGTTCCTAATGAGTTTGCCCCCCCCCCCCCCACCAAAAAAAAAAAAAAAGGGGCTCTACATGAAGTAAACCACCCAGCAAACATGTGTGCATATTTTAGGGGGTGTTTGGGGGCAAACAATACTATGCAGCAGACAAAAGACATTGCTTAAGTGACTAGGCCATAGGTGTCTATTGGGGCAGAAGAGCATGCTGGGGAGGTAAGTGAAGGGAAAAATGCATGAAGGAGAAAAGGGGCACAGCATATTAGAGCATATTGCAATCATGGTAATTAGGGAAGGAGGTCAAAAATAGAAGACATTAGCAAACAGAGCATACATAGAAGGGAATAGTAAAGTATAAATGTTACCTTAATATAGTCCTCCTGCAGGACCTGGATGATGGCAGAACAGGTCTCTGGAATAATGATTCCCAGGGCCTGGGGAGAGATACCTGAAGAGAACTTCAAATCCTGAAGACTTCTCCCTGTCGCCAAGTACCTCAACGTGGCAACAAGCCTCTGCTCCGGAGTAATGGCTTGTCTCATGCAGGTATCCTGCCGGCTGA
This sequence comes from Lithobates sylvaticus, assembly GCA_028564925.1. Taxonomy (NCBI): domain Eukaryota; kingdom Metazoa; phylum Chordata; class Amphibia; order Anura; family Ranidae; genus Lithobates; species Lithobates sylvaticus. The sequence continues at coordinate 156,401,843 of CM053031.1, forward strand.
TAAAGGGGGTCAGCAAAGCCAAAAGACGGTGAAAATCGGGGTCCGTCATCCGGAGAAAGTTCCTGAAATCATCAGGATTATTCTCCCGGATCTCACGAAGCAAAGGCATGTGCGAGAATTGATCACGCTGAAGCAACCAATTCTTGGTCCACATACTCCTCGTCACTCTGTTCATGGACGGGTCTTGGCTCAAAGCTAAAAGCCCGACACCAATTCCGCGTACAGCGCGAACTCGGCGACGAGTACGCACGGGAAACATCGCTCACAAGGTCACAAAAGGTCGGCTGGTCAGAACGGACAAACAGAAAGCACCGATAAACAGCAAGGCCTGAAAGAACGAAATGAATACCAGAAACGAGCAGACAATAAGCAGTGCAAATCAAAGCGTCCTATATCAAGATATAGGCCGCAATGACCAACAAATGCGAACTGACTACACGCACTAATAAACAGATACGCACGACAAGCACAAACTGAAGAGCAGTAACGATCTGAGTCAGAAAACTGAGAAGCGCGAATCTTAAGTCACCAAACTTCGACTAACTCGCGATAAACACGGGATCAGCAGAAGGAGCCCAACGGGTGCCTGACATGGTGCTGAACTTCCCTTTTCTAATCTCGTGGAAGATGACTTACGTCACAACGTTCTTGCAGACCGGATATTCCGACAACGTAGTCCGACCGAGTGTGTGTACGCAACACCAACATCGGACAAAGTACGACGGACAGGATCCGACCGACATGGTCCGCGGATAGTCCGACCGTGGGTATGGGGCTTAACAGTTCCAACAGTAGTGCACTAATCAATGATTTTTTAGACCCTGCGCTGGCTCTTCTGGAAGCCAAAAAACAGAGCAACCTCAGCGCCTATGTGGTTGTCCCGGGAATTCGCAAATTGCCCAGACCAATCCGACCTAAATATAATTAATCTCACCTCTTTAGTCTTTACCCCTTTACAGAAATCCATCCTGCAATTAGGTCTGGGTTTCTGTCCCTCACAACCAATCAATATATCCGAGACTATAAAGGATTTATACTTATTCGCACGCCGCTTGACCTATAAATTTATGTTCGATTCCCAACGGAATCAAAAACGATTAGAAATTTAGCTCACCGAGCAAATAAAGAACTTTATTATGAAAGAGTTCAGTGCCCTTCGTGACCTCATGCTTTTGTATGAGGAATCGTCTGGTGATCCCTCGCTGCCGATTGACACTACTACTCAGAACAGCGGTTATACTACTAAGAGGTGCAAACAATTCAAACCAAAGTCTCGCCATTTCCCTGACCTTCTTACATGTCCCAAGATATGGGCATCCGTGATCTAAAATCATGCTCATGGTCCAAACCCCTTTCAAATTTAACTTTGGAACAAATTGAGGCCTTGGACTCTCTAAGTGTCCGACTTCACGCGCCTCCCATACGTGTCTGGTTCTCGGCCCCTGAAGTGGGGACAGGAGGCACGAGAGCACAGAGTGGTATGAGGGCCTGGCGGGTCGTTGCTGGCGAGATGGCCCCAGAGACTTGCTGGAGTGGAGTCAGTGGTCACCAGACAGTAGAAGGTAGGCAGCAGGTACAGAGCAGTAGCTGACAGGACACTTCCACACACAGGCACGGTACAGAGGAAAGGCAAGTTCAAGTCCAGGTCACAGGCAGAGTTGGCAACAAGCAGGAAGCGCGGTACAATGGAGAAGGCAGAAGCAGAGTCAGGGACAGGCCGAGGTCAACAGGCAGGCAGCAGACAGGTAGGTACAGGATCAAGCCGGGAGTCAGGAAGTCAGAAGGTTTTCAGGAGGCAACAGGTATCAAGACACAGGGAGCTGACGATCGGACAGCACCGAGCGCCCAGTGAGATCAGCCTAAATAGGCCGATTGGCGCCAAACGCCATGCGCGCGTGCGCGCCAACGCGCACCCGTGCACGCGCACCCGCACGCGCAGGCACGTGCACAGGTGCACAATCATGCACACCCGCACGCACCCGCACACAAGCGCGCACCGGCGCACCCCAGGGCGCCCTGCACCACGTCCGCTCAGAGGCTCTTCCTGACACTAAGGTCATGTAAGGAGTGTGTGATCAAACCTTCTGATAAGGGTGGGAACATCGTTGTCATGTCCCACCCTCAATATCAGAAAATGTGTTTGGATATCCTCAAAAATAAGGATTGGTACTGTTGTATCGATGAGGATCGAGTCACCTTATACTCTGAGGAACTATGATCACTATGTATAGAGGCCTATTCTCAAGGCCTCATTGACCTAAAAACCTTTGAGTATCTCAACCCCAAATTCACTTGTATTGCCACCTTCTATGCTCTCCCGAAGGTCCACAAGCATCTTGTCAACCCCCAGGCCGCCCTACTATTTCGGGGAAGGAGTCCCTGACTGAGAAGGCTAGCCGATATGTGGACTCAGTACTAATGCCACACGTGACCTGTCTGCCCTCATACATCAGGGACACCTCGGATCTCTTGAGGCATCTGGAGGGGACCCATGCTCCCCCGGGTGCCCTGCTCGTTGCAGTGGATATAGAGGCACTATACTCTAGTATCCCTCACGAGCGGGGCATCCGGGTGATCGGTTCGCCCCAGAGACTTGCTGGAGTGGAGTCAGTGGTCACCAGACAGTAGAAGGTAGGCAGCAGGTGCAGAGCAGGAGCTAACAGGACACTTCCACACACAGGCACGGTACAGAGGAAAGGCAACTTCAAGTCCAGGTCACAGGCAGAGTTGGCAACAGGCAGCGCGGTACAATGGAGAAGGCAGAAGCAGAGTCAAGGACAGGCCGAGGTCAACAGGCAGGAAGCAGACAGGTAGGTACAGGATCAAGCCGGGAGTCAGGAAGTCAGAAGGTTCTCAGGAGGCAACAGGTATCAGGACACAGGGAGCTGACGATCGGACAGCACCGAGCGCCCAGTGAGATCAGCCTAAATAGGCCGATTGGCGCCAAACGCCACGTGCGTGCGCGTGCCAACGTGCACCCGCACGCGCAGGCACGCGCACAGGCGCACAATCATGCGCACCCGCACACTAGCACACACAGGCGCGTGCCCGCGAGCGCCAGCGCACACCGGCGCACACCGGCGCACCCCAGGGCGCCCTGCATCACGTCAGCTCAGAGGCTCTTCCTGACAGTGCCCCCTCCTTAAGGGCAGCCTCCGGATGCCCATCCGGTCCAGTCTGTCAGCATGGGTGCTTTTAAAGGTACTCAGGAGTTCCTCCGCGTGTAAGTTGCCTTCTGGCTCCCAGGAATTGTCCTCCGGTCCATACCCCCTCCACTTGATCAAATACTGGGCTTGGTTGCCCCTTTTCCTGCAGTCCAATATTGCTTCCACCTCGAATTCTTCCTCATCATTCACGATTACAGGTTCAGGTGGGCCCGTGTTACGTCCAGTAAAGGGGTTAGGGTTAACAGGTTTTAGCAGGGACACGTGGAAGACTGGATGGCTCTTCAGCGAACCGGGTAAATCAAGCTCGTAAGTCACCTCATTAACTTTTTTTTTGACCGGGAAGGGGCCCAAGATTCTGGGACCTAACTTTCTCGAGGGGCAAGCCATCTTTAGGTTAGTGGTTGAGAGCCAGACTTGGTTACCGGGTACCAGGGTGAGCTCACCTCGCCTCTTCTTATCGAACATCTTTTTATTGTACTCCTGGGTTCGGATCATCGTTTCCTGTAACGCTTTGTTGTTGGTCTGGAAGAAGTCCATTATTTCGGACACTGCGGGGATGGAACACTCGGGTACAGAACCAGGCAGGAAGGCTGGGTGGTAGCCATAGTTTGCAAAGAAGGGTGTTTGCTTGATCGCGGAATGCAGGGAGTTGTTATAAGCAAACTCAGCAATAGGCAGTAGTGAGGCCCAATCGTCCTGCGAGAAGGCAGAGAAGCAGCGGAGATACTGTTCCAGGGTTTGATTAGTTCTCTCCGTCTGCCCGTTCGTCTGGGGGTGATAGAAGGACGAAAATGCCAACTCGATCTCCAGAGAACCGCAGAGGGCTTTCCAGAACCTGGAGGTAAATTGAACACCGGGGTCAGACACGATGCTCGAGGGGACCCCATGCAGCCTCACTATCTCCTTGATGAAGATCTTCGCCGTTTTCATGGCCGAGGGAGTACCCTTCATGGGTAGAAAATGAGCCATTTTAGACAACCTGTCGACCACAACGAAGATGGTAGAGTAGCCTTCCGCTAAGGGGAGTTCCTCAATGAAATCCATTGATATCATCTTCCAAGGTCTTTCCGGGACAGGCAGGGGCCTTAGTAAACCCCAAGTCTTAGCCCGGCACGTCTTGCTTCGGGCACAGGTGGTACAGGTTTCCACATAGGTCTTGCAGTCCTTAGTCAGCTGCGGCCACCAGAATGCACGCTGCACCAATTCTGTCGTCTTCAGGGTACCAAAATGTCCGGCCAACTTATGGTCGTGACAAAGTCCCAAAATCTCCACCCTCAGACATTCAGGGACCAGAATTTTGTCCTTATACCAGAACACGCCGTCCAGCATCTTTACCTCGTTTCGAACAGGTGGGACCCATTCCTCCGAAGCTTGCTTTATGCGAGACAGGAGGTCTCCCTGGAGTAACAAGAAATTTCCGGCCGGCAGGATGGTGTCTGGAGGTAATGGTTCTTCAGCCTCGTGAAACATGCGGGACAGAGCATCAGGTTTGGTATTCTTGGAGCCGGGTCTGTAGGTGACATGGAACAAAAACCTGGAAAAGAACAGAGCCCATCTTGCCTGCCGTGGTCTCAGCCTTTTAGCTGTCCTCAGATATTCCAGGTTTTTGTGGTCAGTATAGACCAGGATAGGGTGTGCAGCGCCCTCCAGCAAGTAGCGCCACTCTTCCAAGGCTGCCTTTATGGCCAGGAGCTCCCGGTCCCCAACGTCGTAATTTCTCTCCGCCGTAGAGAGCTTGCGGGAGAAGAAGGCCACTGGAAAAAGAAGAGCCTTGGCACCTTGTCGCTGGGAGAGCACTGCCCCCACAGTGATCTCTGATGCGTCCACCTCGAGGACAAAGGGCAACACAGGATCAGGGTGCTTCAGGATGGAAGCAGAAGTAAACAGTTCTTTCAACTTTTCAAATGCCACTTAAGCCCTGGGGGACCAACAGAACCGATTTCCTTGCTTGGTAAGTTCAGTGATGGGGGAGATGATTGCAGAGAAGTTTCTAATAAATTTCCGATAACAATTGTCAAAGCCTATGAAGCGTTGGACTCCCTTTTTATCGGTCGGAGCAGGCCACTCCAGGATGGTGGACACCTTTTGAGGGTCCATTTTGATACCATCAACGGAGATGACTAAGCCAAGAAACTGTATGGTTTGCAGTTCAAATTCGCACTTTTCCAATTTGGCGTAAAGCCCGTGCTGCCTGAGTCGAAGAAGAACATTTCGTACGTGCCTGCGGTGGTCGGGAACTGATGAAGAGAAGATCAGGATATCATCCCGGTAAACTATGACGTATAGATCCAATAGATCACGGAAAATGTCATTAAGAAAATGCTGAAAAGTTGCAGGTGCGTTGCACAGACCAAAGGACATGACGAGGTACTCAAAGTGCCTGAGTACGGAAGGCAGTTTTCCACTCATCCCTCTCTCTGATGCGGATCAAGTTGTAGGCCCCGCGGAGGTCAAGCTTGGTGAAGACCACCGCGGACCCCAGTCTTTGGAAGAGCTCAGGCACCAGAGGCAGCGGGTAACGATTCTTAACCAGTTTACAACCGGTCCATAGCCGAAAAACGGCTACAGGGCGGTTTGTTAACTCTGGGAGGGCGTACAATGACGTCCTCCCAGAATTCCGCTCTTGCGCGCCCCCCGGGGCGCGCATCCGAGAACTTCCGTGACCGCCGGGTCCAGAGGACCCGGTGCATCACGGGTCACGGTGAACCACGTGACAGCGCGATCACATGTCAACAGACCGGATTGATTTCCGGTTCCTCTCTCCCCTCTCCGTCCAGTGTGAGCGGAGAGGGGAGAGATCGGTGGCAGCAGCGCTGTGGGCTGCATGTGTAGTGCCCACAGCCTGCTCAGTGAGTGAGAGATCCATCCATCCCTGCTCTGCATACCCAGCCATACCCAGCATTACTCTGCATACCCAGCCATACCCAGCATTACTCTGCATACCCAGCCATACCCAGCATTACTCTGCATACCCAGCCATACCCAGCATTAGTCTGCATACCCAGCCATACCCAGCATTACTCTGCATACCCAGCCATACCCAGCATTACTCTGCATACCCAGCCATATCCAGCATTAGTCTGCATACCCAGCCATACCCAGCATTACTCTGCATACCCAGCCATACCCAGCAATACTCTGCATACCCAGCCATACCCAGCAATACTCTGCATACCCAGCAATACCCAGCAATACTCTGCATACCCAGCCATACTCTGCATACCCAGCCATACCCAGCCATGCCCGTCCATACTCTGCATACCCGTCCATACTCTGCATACCCGTCCATACTCTGCATACCCGTCCATACTCTGCATGCTCTGCATACCCGCCCATACTCTGCGTACCCGCCCATGCTCTGCATACCCGCCCATGCTCTGCATACCCGTCCATACTCTGCATACCCGCCCATACTCTGCATACCCGCCCATGCTCTGCATACCTGTCCATGCTCTGCATACCCGCCCATGCTCTGCATACCCGTCCATGCTCTGCATACCCGTCCATACTCTGCATGCTCTGCATACCCGCCCATACTCTGCATACCCGCCCATACTCTGCATACCCGTCCATACTCTGCATGCTCTGCATACCCGTCCATGCTCTGCATACCCGTCCATGCTCTGCATGCTCTGCATACCTGTCCATACTCTGCATACCCGTCTATACTCTGCATACCCAGCCATACTCTGCATACCCAGCCATACTCTGCATACCCAGCCATACCCTGCATACCCAGCCATACCCTGCATACCCAGCCATACTCTGCCTTCCCAGCCATCCATACTCTGCATACCCATCTATCCATACTCTGCATACCCATCCATCCATCATCATCCATACTCGGCATACTCATCCATCCATCCTCAGTAATACTCATCCATCCATGCTCAGCCATCCCATCCACTCCCATTCATAATTAGCAATACCCAGCCGTACCCAGCCATACTAAATCGTACTCAGTCATACCCAGCCATACTCAGCCATACCCAGCCATCCCATCTATACCCATCCATACTCAGCCGTACCCATCCATACTCATTCATGCTCAGTCATCCACGGCTCATCTATCCCCATTCATGCTCATCCATGCCACTACAGTGCCTCACAAAAGTGTAATAGGTAGTCAAATTAGATTGAAACTTATCCCTAGAACACCTGACGGCGCTCCCTGCATGTTGGTCCTCTGTATGTAGCCACGCTGTAGAAAAGTCTCAAACATGTGGTATCGCCATACTCAGGAGAATCTATTTTGGGGTGTAATTTTTGCCATGTACCTGTTATGTGTTCGAAATATTGTGTAAATGGACAACGTTGTGTAAAAAAAAAAATGTGGTTTAGTTTTCTTTACACATTTTCCAAAAAAATGACATGTTCAAAAGACTCGATATGCCTCATAGATTATACATTGGATTGTTTTCTTTCCAAAATTGGGTCATTTTTGGGGCGTTTCCGTTGTCCTGGTTCTCCAGGGCCTTCAAAAGTGTAAGAGGTAGTCAAGAAATTATATGTGTAATTTATGCTCTAAGAATGCCTGATGGCACTCCCTGCATGTTGGGCCTCTGTATGTGGCCACACTGTGTAAAAGTCTCACACGTGTGGTATCGCCATACTCAGGAGGAGTAGTAGAATGTGTTTTGGGGTGTAATTTGTGCTATGTATATGCTGTGTGTGAGAAATAACCTGCTAATATAACAATTTTGTGAAAAAAAAGAAAAAAGAAAAGAAAATCTTGATTTTGCAAAGAATTGTGGGAAAAAATTACAACTTCAAAAAACTCACCATGCATCTTACTAAATACTTTGGAATGTCTACTTTCCAAAAAGGGGTCATTTGGGGGGGTATTTGTACTTTCCTGGCTTGTTAGGGTCTCAAGAAATGAGATAGGTCGTCAGTACTTCAGGTGTGATCAATTTTCAGAGATTGGCACCATAGCTTGTGGACTCTATAACTTTCACAAAGACCAAATAATATACACAGATTTGGGTTATTTTTACCAAAGACATGTAGGGGTATTAATTTTGGCCAAAATATATGAAGAAAAATTACTAATTTGCAAAATTTTATAACACAAACGAAGAAAAATGCATTTTTTTTTACAGAATTTTCCAGCGGTGATTAAATACCACCAAAAGAAAGCTCTATTTGTGTGAAAAAAGGACTAAAATTTCAAATAGGTACAGTGTTGTATGACTGAGTAATTGTCATTCAAAGTGTGAGAGCACCGAAAGATGAAAATTGGTTATTAAAGGGGTTTAAGTGCCCAGTGGTCAAGTGGTTAATCGTTATTTTGTTTAGTTCCCGGTAGTCGATACAAGGCCGTAGAGAGTGGTCTTTCTTTTCTACGAAGAAGATTCCGCCCCGGCCGGAGAGGTGGACAGGCGGATGAACCCCTTGGTGAGATTTTCATCAATGTAGATCTTCAGAGTTGGCAACTCCTGCTCTGTGAGTGGAAATATTCTCCCAAAGGGGACTTTGGTCCCGGGCAGAAGCTCTATCGGGCAGTCGTAGGGCCTGTGCGGTGGCAAGATCAGCGCCCCCTCCTTGCTAAAGACATCAAGAAAGTCCTGGTAGGGTGCCGGAATTGCTTGTTGCAACTCGACATCAGTGTCCAGATACAGAAGTAGGGATGACTTTGCGGGCAACTTGTGCAGGCAGTGCTGTTGACAGTACCCAGAGATAAACTTGATCTCTCCCGTGGCCCAGTTGATGCTGGAGTTGTGAGCCTGTAACCAGGGCATTCCCAGTATGATGGGGAAGAGAGGAGACGAGATTGCATCCAAGCATAGGAGTTCCTGATGAGCCGGGCCCATGGTAGCCAGTAGAGGGACGGTTTCCTGTGTAACGGGACCAGAACTGAGAGTGGTGCCATCTGCCAGATGTACTGCGAGGCTCTGTGTCTTCAATCGGAGGGAAATGTGGTGGTTAGTGGCGAAGGTAAGTTTGATAAAACAGCTGCAGGCTCCAGAGTCAATTATGACTGGTACTGGGATATCCTTGTCGGGAAGCTGTAGGACGACAGAGAGAGCAAGGTGAGAGGAAAGTTTAGGCAAGGCAGGTGCAGGCTTGGAAGAAACTGGAGGTGACTTACGTGTCTTATTGGGACAAGATCTCACATAGTGACCCGGTTCGCCACAGTACATGCACAAGTTGTTGATTCTTCGGCATTGCCGCTCCTCCGAGGTGAGTGAAGGACAGATGAGCCCAAGCTGCATAGGTTCGGAGGTATCGGGTACCAGAGCAGAGGGAGCAAAGGAGGTCGGACGGAAGGAGCCGGGAGTGTTGGGGACCTTGGGGAGGACCCAGGTGGGCCGGTATTGACTGGTTCCCTGAGACGCCGGTTTATCTGGATAGCCAGGTTGATCAGATCTTCCAGGGACTGTGGAATGCCAACCCGTGCCAGTTCGTCCTTTAAGGAATCCGACAGTCCCATGCGGAACTGGTAACACAAGGCCGCATCATTCCATTCCGTGTCGGAACCCCAGTGCCTGAACTCTGCCACATAATCCTCGACGGCCCTACGCCCCTGCTGCAGGGCGTGTAAAGCGGCCTCAGCGGTCGCCTTTAGTTGAGGGTCCTTGTAGAGCTAAGCCATGGTGGCAAAGAAGGCATCCAGGTTATCCAGAGAGGTAGACTTTTGTTGCATGAGGCGGTGGGCCCAGGTTTGAGGCTCCCCGGAGAGAAGGGAGATTACGAAGCCCACCTTGGTTGCTTCCAATGAGAAGGTGCGTGGTTGCAACGCAAAGTAGAGCTTGCAGGCACTGCAGAATGACCGGAACTTCCTACGGTCTCCAGAGAACCTCTCAGGGACTGGTACCTTGGGTTCCGGGGGTAGCATGACTACGGGGGTAGCATGACTACTGAAGGTGCTGGTCCGGCAACGGGAGCAGCTTGGTGGTGTGCGGGGGATGAGAGGACCTGGACCTGTCCTTCCAATCTGTTGTAGCCCTCCTGAAGGCTCTTCACAGCTTGTGTGAGACCCGCCAGGTGTCTACATAACTCCTCCATGGGAGAGGCCCCCTGCTCGGACTCGGACATGGCTGTCCGATATTGTCAGACTTCACGCGCCTGACTGGTGAGCCCGATATAGCAGGGGGAAGGCCTCCCGTACGTGTCTGGTTCTCGGCCCCTGGAAGTGGGGACAGGAGGCACGAGATCACAGAGTGGTATGAGGGCCTGGCGGGTCGTTGCTGGGGAGATGGCCCCAGAGACTTGCTGGAGTGGAGTCAGTGGTCACCAGACAGTAGAAGGTAGGCAGCAGGTGCAGAGCAGGAGTTCAAGTCCAGGTCACAGGCAGAGTTGGCAACAGGCAGGCAGCACGGTACAATGGAGAAGGCAGAAGCAGAGTCAGGGACAGGCCGAGGTCAACAGGCAGGCAGCAGACAGGTAGGTACAGGATCAAGCCGGGAGTCAGGAAGTCAAAAGGTTTTCAGGAGGCAACAGGTATCAGGACACAGGGAGCTGACGATCGGACAGCACCGAGCGCCCAGTGAGATCAGCCTAAATAGGCCGATTGGCGCCAGACGTCATGCGCACGCGCACAGGCGCACAATCATGCGCACCCGCACACTAGCGCTCACAGGCGCGCCCCCACGAGCGCCAGCGCGCACCGGTGCACTCCGGCGCACCCCGGGGCGCCCTGCACAACGTCCGCTCAGAGGCTCTTCCTGACACTAAGGTCATGTAAGGAGTGTGTGATCAAACCTTCTGATAAGGGTGGGAACATCGTTGTTATGTCCCACCCTCAATATCAGAAAATGTGTTTGGATATCCTCAAAAATAAGGATTGGTACTGTTGCATCGATGAGGATCGAGTCACCTTATACTCTGAGGAACTATGATCACTATGTATAGAGGCCTATTCTCAAGGCCTCATTGACCTAAAAACCTTTGAGTATCTCAACCCCAAATTCACTTGTATTGCCACCTTCTATGCTCTCCCGAAGGTCCACAAGCATCTTGTCAACCCCCAGGCCGCCCTATTATTTCGGGGAAGGAGTCCCTGACTGAGAAGGCTAGCCGCTATGTGGACTCAGTACTAATGCCACACGTGACCTGTCTGCCCTCATACATCAGGGACACCTCGGATCTCTTGAGGCATCTGGAGGGGACCCATGCTCCCCCGGGTGCCCTGCTCGTTGCAGTGGATATAGAGGCACTATACTCTAGTATCCCGCACAAGCGGGGCATCCGGGTGATCGGTTTGTTTCTGGATGAACAAGATGATACCACCTGGCCGCATAATCGCTTCATTTTGAAATTGTTACAGTTTATTTTGACGCATAATTATTTTACTTTTATGGACAAGGTATATCTTCAGTGTCAAGGGATAGCCATGGGCACATGCTGTGCTCCCTCATATGTGAATCTATATTTAGGTGGCTGGGAGAGATGGATCTTTTCTGACGAAAGATATGATAGATGGTTGAATCATATATTATACTGGTTTCGCTATATAGACGACCTGTTGATCATCTGGACAGGCACTGGTGATGATTTATTATCTTTTCTCAGCATCCTAAACATAAATGATTACAATTTACGGTTTACTCACACCTTTAGTTCTGAAAGTATATCTTTTCTGTATCTTTCTTTTAGGATTGATCCCGAAGGCAATCTGACTACCTTTATCGCAAACCTAGTTCAGGAAATACCATCCTGCATGCATCAAGTGCACATCCATCCCCCCTAATCCGCAGTATCCCCTACGCACAGTACCTGCGTTTACATAGGAACTGTTCGACTGACAAAGTTTTTGTCCAACAAGCAGGTTTTCTGCAGGACAGACTATTAACAAGAGGATATTTGAGATCTCTCCTCAGGAAGGCCTTTAATAAGGCCAATGGAAGATCCAGATTTGATTTACTCTACAAAACACCCTCTGCCACTAAAATACAAACGGTCAAGTTTATTACTAAATTTTCTGCACACGAGGACCCTCTGAGAGCTTCACTATCTTGCCACTGGCATCTGTTAACAGAAGATCAAACGCTGTGCAAATATGTCAGGTCTACCCCTGAACTTGTTTTCAGACGAGCGACATTGCTTTGGGATACCCTTACTTCCAGCCATTACATGACCACCCAAGTCAGACCCTCAAGATCCACATGGGGTACATATCGCTGCGGCAATTGCAGTCGATGCCCATGGGTCACTGAGGGCAAAGGTGTTAAGCTGCCAGATGGACAATGGCATCGTCTTCGGTGCCATGCAGACTGCTCTACCCGGGGAGTCATTTACCTAATGACATGCAGCTGTCATGCGTTCTACGTCGGTAAGACCATACGTGAGTTTGGCCAAAGTATTCGCGATCATGTATATTGCTCAGTATCTGGAAAAATCTTAACATCAGTCACTAGGCACATAGGATTACATCACAGGTTTGACAAAAGTGTAGTGTCCTTTTTCGTTCTTGAAGTGGTCCCTCCCCACCCACGTGGTGGTGATTGGGACAACAAGATTTTGAGGGCAGAGACCCTATGGATTGAAAGGCTATCGGCCATCACATATCCTGGCATTAATGAGAACAATTCCTACAAGCCAATTCTGTAGGTCATGTTCACATCTCCTCATATGTCACAGATCGCTTGATCAAGAGCTTTCCCATATGACTTTATTTTTCCATCGTCTCTCCTTATACATATCCTTTACATATCGGTCATGTCCATCCTTTGGATTGTACCGAATTACCTTTCGCTTTTAAAAAGCTCACCAGCTCTGTCCCTTTTGATTGTTTTGTTGTTTGTTCTTTTGTTTATATATGTTGACACATTAATTCTTTTTTTTTTCCTAAAGCCCTATATTCATTGGTTTAGATTTCTTATACCACTTCATACGTATTATTTTCCTCATTCTCTACATTTGTATACCTTCTTTTACCTATACCCCCATACCCTGTTCCGGGTGTCTTTTGCAGTGCGATCATCTTTACATCCTGTCTGTGGTGTAATTCAGTGATGGCAATCTTTACCTGGGTAAATATGCGATCCTTCCCTCCCTGTGGTTCCATGTCCGCCCGCTAGATGGCGCGACGGTGTGTTGGCTCCTATGGTTGGGACTAACGGCTGGTATTTTGGTCTGTCCCTTATCCTTTGAGTTCCCCCATGCCTATGATTTTGCATTGCAATGTATCTAGCTGCGGTTACCTTTGTGTATGTTACAGCCCTTCTATACCTACTTTGCCATTTTTGCGTTACTGCGCAGGCGCGACGCACATGCGCAATCGAGGATCGGGTCCGATGACGTCTATTGACCGGCGCCGATGGCGCCTGATATTGACGTCATCCGTATTGGCGCCAGAGTGCTATTTAAATGGACACTTTGTCCTTTGGAATCTCAGGATCAGGTGGTCTTGCTTGGCTGGTGGTGCTGATTCCTTGGTGTCTACTGTATCAAGGTAAACATTTCACTTCGATGGTCTGGTTTTCCTCTTGTAATTATCTGTATATTCAAATGGCTCCCTCTGATTTGCTATTTCTATGTACTTGTTCCATAGAACTAAATCGTCTGTTTTTGGGCTCAGCTATCACTTCTGACCTGTAGTGCCTGTTTATATGCTGCTTTTGGAGGACGTCTTACTGCTTCTGGCTTTTGTGGTAGGCATCTCCCTGCAGTGTACTATATACTTTATTTACAATTAGCTTCCTGGTTTATTTTTGATTCAGCTTATAGCTATGCATTGTCAGCCTACCTCTATTTTACTTTAGTTTGTCTTACCTGAAATGTACCTGTCCATTTGCAGGTTACCAGCAAATGTGTTGTCGACTCTCAATCTTATTTCCTGTGTGTCCTTTGACACCCAGGTCAATATTGGTGAGTTATTTTCTTGTCTTTGTTATATACATATCTTTCTTGCATAGTCATACTGGGTCCCGACACTAGCAATGTTCCTTGACTACCCCACCATCCTACATCTTGATATATACTGTTGGAATGGCTATGTCATACATTTCTTAGTTAATCCTGATCTGTTTGTATTTAGTTATGTTTTTTCAGCTGAACACCAATATCGATCTTTATCTGTTTACAGTACGCCTACCTTTCAGCTGAGCTGTCTCTCTCCCTTTTGGAGATCTACCTGTTATATGCCACCTGTTTCGTGATTTCCCCTGTTTTCTAATAATTTTGGGTATGTACTAATCATAATTATTTTTACACATTCATGTTTTATGCTCTTTCTCAGTATACATACCGGTGTATCTCTCGGAATTATGTGTAAACATTACGGGTGCCCTTTATTTTACTAATTATTTTTTCTTCTTTTTTGACAGTTTCTATATATTCCTTTGTGAATTCCTGTCTTATCCTGCTCTGACTCCCATATTTACCCAGGAATCTGCCCCTCCTTTTCGGGGTGTATAGCCTCACTTGAATTTTTCATCCCTTGATGGTAAGCTGCAAATTGCCACCCATACATTTGTATGAGCAGGTACAATAATCTCCTTTCTAATTCTCTTTAATCAGACATGCATCCTGTTGATCCGTTATGCCCATGCCCTCCTCGATGGCAGAATCAGTGAGGCGGTCATAGGGCTTATTCGGGTGCTTTGTCGGTATTTCTTTATTTTTATTTGATATTAATTATTGCAATATCTTTTATAGAGACAACTATATACAAACCTTCCTCGCAAATATACTCCTGAAGAAGCGGCCAGTCCGCGAAACATGTCGAGTGTCACCTTGAACCAGTTTGAATGCCATTTTATTTTATCCCCTATTGTGGATCAATAATTATGTGCCTTACTGTTAGTTCTGCTATAGAGGTGTTTTTGCTTTGTATTGTCTAAATTCTGTTTTTTTTTTTAAATTGTCTTTTCTATTGTATTTTTTTGTATTTTTGTAATAAATTTATATCTTTTTCTATATAACTCTATGTGAGTCCTTACCGTACTATGAAAGTCCACAGTTGCCTCAGTTTTTCTGCCATTCCATTTTTTTAAAAATGTCCTATTATGTAGTAGCACTACTTACACAGCTCAAGGTCTTAAGCATCTGAAAAAAGATGATGAGAGCAGTGTAATAACACGGATATGTATGGTTTCTAGTGGAAAAGGGCCCTTGGTGTTTATTAGTGAAAAGGCAAAGGACAAAAGCAGCCAGATAAGTTCTGCAGTGTTTAGGGATATGCTGTTAGCCCAGATTCCACCAAATACTACAAATCTGTCTGGATGGTGCTTCACAGTACACATGGACAATAATCCCAAACATACTGGAACAACCCAAGAGCCTATGAAGGATAAGATGTAAAATACTCTGCAATGGCCATGCCAATAACCTGATTTCTCCAATTAAACTTACATTTGACTTGCTAAAGACCAAATTAAGGACAAAAAGACAACACATAATGAACAGGTAAAAACAGTGGCAATTAGAGCCTGGCAGAGTATCAGAAGGGAGGAAACCCACTCTTGTCCAACAAAAAAAAATGAACACTTTGTTTTTAATTATATTCATCTATCCAACTACACCTGAACCCCCCCCCCCTCAAATAGGGGGGCTATGTAAGAAAAATGTCAGGGGAAGTACCAAAATGTACCAAGAATTAGTGTACATACTATTCATAAAGCAAACAGTGATCCCTTTGGTTCACCAAATATACCTGTATATACTGTATACATATGCGCAAGTACACACATATGTGCATTCTATACGCACATGTACACACACATATGTAACCCAGACCCAATCTATAGGAACCCCGACAATTACCTCAATTGGTGATACACAGCCAATTTCAAGTATGATCATTGTCATGCGCAGATGATGATGCCAGGACAACTTGTTAATCTCTAACCAACTAATACTGCTGGCTTACATAGTGCCATTCCCTCACCCCCCCCCCCCCCACACAACACTTATCCATATTACAATTTATGTTATATATACAGGATTTCTCACTACTTCCTCCAGGTACAATTGCGCCCCCTGGAGCAGTATTTTTATCAATATTTCTATCAATGAGAAAAAGGAGAAGGGGGGGAAAAAGGGGAAATATGTAAAGGGAAGAAAAAGCTAGAGATGTTGGAAGAAGGGAAAAAAAATTATAAGTAGAACCTGTCATGTGATAATACCAAAAAATAATATGATCAAGGTATAAATTACTGATTAACCTTTTTAACTTAGCGAACTAGATAGATTACATCCTATATATAAAAAACAAAAAAACAAACACCACACCACATCCTTTAGCAATATATAGCATCATGATATCATAAATATCCCACCAATAAAAAATAAATCAAAATCGAATTATTTATATACCTAAAAAAAAAAAAATAGGGAGTTTTTCTGGAGATAAATCATTCTCCATAGGGGAATCGTATTATCATTTCGATACTATGATCCCAAGATTAGTCTGTCAAAGGGCCAGTTACTGATCTTCCTGGCTGTTCTCTGGAGACAGGGACTCACCCTGAAACACTGAATAAGTCTGGGGCCACTCACAAGGTGGAAGCTCTGGCAACTCCAGAGCTATCAACACTGCCGGAATGTCTGATGGGCCTCGAATGATCAACCACTTGCCATCCTTCTGGATCTGCAACTGGAATGGGTAGTTCCACCGGTAAGAAATATTACATTCCTGTAACATTGTAAGTAAAGGTTTTAGAGCCTTTCTTTTCTCCAGGGTAAAGCGACATTGATCTGTCAACAGCCGAAGAGTGGCCCCCTTAAAATTGATCCGGTCATTTACTCTAGCTTTCCTCATGATGTCCTCTTTCACACGGGAAAATGTGTATTCGACAAATGATGTCTCTTGGTTTGGCTGGGTCAGGACTTTGCGGCCCCAAAGCCTGATTAACCCTATCAAGTTCAAAATTAACGGTTATCTTGATCCCCCAAGGAGTAAATACAATGTATGTATATGGAATACCTGCGTATACATTCACTGATCATGGCAGTGAATCAGCCAGGGCTGTAACAGATTCCTCCAGTTCTGATGCCTTAACATGAGTTGCTTGCAGTTCACTTTTTACTGACTGACAATCGGTGCGATAACCCTGCTCCAAACGCTGTACAAAAGCTTACATCTCACTCCATGTTGGCAAAGCTCTTAGATAGTCTCGTAACTCCCCCTCATCTGAGCCATAACTCATTGCTGGGGATTGTACGGATTGTGTGGATGGAGATACAGGTGGAGGTGGAGGAGGAGGAGGGGGAGAGCTGAGGGGGAGAGAGATGAAGCCACTACCTGCAATTCTTGTGGAGCAGCTGACATAGGTGCCAGACTATGGATTGGAGAGAGAGAATGGGATCGTGTAAATGCAGCTCCTGTTGCCATCTTAGCTGAAGCACTGACTTAAAGCATTTTGTGAACAATAGCGATCGGTTTGATGAAACAGATGTTGAAGTTATATTTTGCTAACATGCTTAACTTAGATGTTGAAGTGACAGATATTAAAGAATTTGTGGAATTTGTTGAGGGAGAGCTAAGTAATGAAGATTTAATAGAGTTGGAAGCACAGCAGCACGTAGAACAGGAAGAGGAAGAAAAGGAGGAAACAATGGAAGAAGTACAAAAGAAGTTCACAGTCAGGGGGTTAGCTGGCATGTTTTCAAAAGTGAATGCAGCTTTATTACAATTAGAGAGTATGGATCCAAATGTTGGAAGGTTCTCTAAAGTGACATAGCATATGATGGAACGTATGCAATGTTATCCTGAAATTTGTGATGAAAAAAATTAAAATTACAAAGCAAGCTACCCCTACAAGTTCTATCATTTCCTTGTCATCTTCTCCCTCATCTACAACTCCTGAGGACCCTGCTGGTAACTCCAATGATGATACTATCGACCCTGATGGTAACTCCAATGATGACACTGATGACCCTGCTGGTAACTCCAATGATGACACTGATGACCCTGCTGGTAATTTCAATGATGACACTGATGTCACCCTTTGAAGGATTTGATGACTAAAATGGTACTGTAAACGTCTATTGTATACATTTACTTTTTGGGCACTGTACAGATTGTATCCTGTACAGTACAGGATTTTTGTTGTTGACATTTTTGTGTTCTGTTCTTATGCAAATTAAAATAACGTTATTGAGTTGGTGTTTTGTGTTTTAGACCTTTTTTTTTTCAGAATACAGTACAGTACATTAGTTAAGAATGCTTAATATATTGATTACTTGTGGCTCCTTGTTTAACCGCTTCCCGACCGCCTCACGCCGATGTACGTCGGCAGAATGGCACGGCTAGGCAAAAGCACGTACTGAAACGTGGCCCTTTAAAAGCCTAGCCGGTCAGGAGCTCCGTGACCCCGGCCGCGGGACCAGCGGACCCGATTGTCGCTGGTGTCCCGCGATCGGGTCACAGAGCTGAAGAACGGGGAGAGGTCTGTGTAAACAAACTTCTCCCCGCGCTTCCTACTCTGCCTGTCATTGATCGGCTGTTCCCTGTCATCGGGAAAGCCGATCAATGACATCAGACGTCAGCCCCGCCCCCTAATGTAAAAAAACACACACACGTCACAGCCCATAACCCCTCCCCTCCCCCTAGTGGTTAACTCTTTCACTGCCACTGTCATTTATACAGGAATCAATGCATTTAAATAGCATTGATTGCTGTATAAATGACAATGGTCCCAAAAATGTGTCAAAAATGTCCGATGTGTCCGCCATAATGTCGCAGTCACAATAAAAATCGCTGATCGCCGCTATTACTAGTAAAAAAAAAATATTAATAAAAATGCTATAAAACTATCCCCTATTTTGTAAACGCTATAACTTTTGCGCAAACCAACCAACAATCGCTAATTGCGATTTTTTTTACCAAAAATATGTAGAAGAATACGTATCGGCCTAAACTGAGGAAAAAAAATGTTTTTTTATATATTTTTGGGGGATATTTATTATAGCAAAAAGCAAAAAATATTGAATTTTTTTCTAAATTGTCGCTCTATTTTGTTTATAGCGCAAAAAATAAAAAAAGCAGGGGCGATCAAATACCACCAAAAGAAAGCTCTATTTGTGGGAAAAAAAGGATGCCAATTTTGTTCTGGAGCCACGTCGCACGACTGCGCAATTGTCAGTTAAAGCGACGCAGTGCCAAATTTTCAAAAAGGGGCCTGGTCCTTTGGCTGCCAATTGGTCCGGGGCTGAAGTGGTTAACGACCAATTCGTTTAACGACCTGGTCGATGGAACGGAACATGGTTGTTAAATGAAGAGTACCTGTAACAGCATCTCCTGGTTTCTCCTGGGCTCCACACCCAACTATGCAGTACCTGGGTATTAAAATTACCTACCCCAGTTCCTCACTTTTCAAGGCCAATTATGAGTCTCTCTTAAGTAATATACGCCAACAAATAATATCTTACTCCAAATGTCAAGTCTCATGGGCAGGAAGATCAGCAGTCACCAAGATGTTGTGACTGCCAATAATCCTATACTACTTCAGAACGCTCCCTTTACCACTCATCTTATCTTCAGAAACTGCAATCCATTCTGAATCTCTTTATTTGGGGTAAACTGTGTCCTCAATTCAGGAACAAGTTCTTATACAGAACTATATCATCAACAGGGATGGGAGTGCCCCATTTAAAACTCTAATACCTCGTTGTCATCCTGGACCAACTCAAAGCATGGTGGTCTCCATTCTCTCAAAAACAATTGATTTGCATTGAACAAGCAATCCTCTGACTCCCACTAAAAGTTTACCTAGGAGCATTGCTATTGGGCCTCCATACCCTATTGTCTCCTTACCACACCATAAGAGCGACTGCCAAATCTTGGCTCTATAGCAGATCCTCCCATCCATGACAGTCTTCCTCAAACTTCAACTCTCTCCCCCTTTGCTTCCTTGAATTCCTTACCCAAGAACTCTCTCTAAGTAATTGGGTGGACTCAGAAATCCCAACCATTGATCAAAGTTATGGCACAACTGCCATACTTCTACAAATACCTTTGTGTCAGACATGTTCTTGACTCTATTCGTAATGAGGTGATTACAATACCTTTGGACATTCTTTCCTTTATTCAAGGTCATACCACTAAACAGGGAGGTATCACATACTTCTATCATCTGTTTCTGTCTCCCACATCTAAGGAAAAAACCCACTCTATGAAGTTATGGGAAGGTGACCTCTCCCAAACCTTTCACGAGCTACAAAATACAATGGTAAAATGCTATGAATTACATCCTTAAGCATTCAAGATGTACTACTCACAGGGAATCTCGCTGGTACTACACCCCGATGCTCCTAGCCAAAATGTTTTTGTCTTATTCCCCACTCTGTTGAAAAACCTGTGGCGAAAAAGGGTACTCTGATACACATTTTGTGGCAGTGCCCAAAAATCTACCCATTCTGGGCCAGCGTTTTTCAATACATCTCCTCAATAATCAATTTGAAACTAAAACCAGACCCGGCAATGGCTCTACTCCTTCTAAATTATGAACGTTGGCCAAAAAGTTACACCACTTTTATCATCCACTACATGGTCGCAGCCAGGCAATCTATTACATCTAACTGGAAAAGGCGGTTTCTCCAGAACTATCTTTTACAGCCTCTTAATACTTCTTTTACAGCCTCTTAATCTTAATACTTTGTCTCATTTCAAACTTATATTCTCCAACAAAAATGGCAATGGCCAATCCTTCTGGTCTAAATGATCATTTTGGTTACAACACCCGTCCTGTACAGTGTGTTTGTAATAATGGCATGATAACATCCATTGTCTTCTCTGGGAAGCCCTCCTTTATGTTCCACAAGATTTTTCTTGAAGTACCCGGCTGTATTTTCCACCCCTGGATTGTCAATCTTAGTTAACTGTATTTTGTTACCTATGCATATGCATGCAATTTTTGTTTTACAACACACTCCTTATTCCTGAACACCCTCACAGAGTTCGATTCAGACCCACCCATGGACTTGGACCGGGTCTTACCACTAGACATGTGCCCTGTCAAAAAATTTATTTGTTTTCATTTCATTTGTTATTTTATTTTTTATTTTTTTGGGTCATTCATTCTGATCCAAATCCATTATTTAAAATAAATTCTGAACTTCTGAACAATTTAAATTTGTTTTGTTCTATTCGTTTACATGCGGTATTCGTAAATTTGAAAATTCAGAAATTTGAAAACTCGTAAAATTAGAAAATTAGAAAATTCTGAAATTCGTTAGTTGTGAAAATGTGAAAATTTGAAAATCCGAGCTAACTAATAATAACTAACTATTAAATTATAGGTATTGGAATTTCTTTTCAAATTTGGCTGTTTATGAACGTAACGAATACTAATTTATCCGAAGTTACAACGTTACAAATTATCCAAAATAACAAATTCCACATCTAAATGAATGGAACATAACAAATTAATAATAATAAATAATAATAATAATAACAAGTTTATATTATTATTATTAATTTGTTCTTTTGGATAATTCGTAACTTTGGAAAAATTTGTATTTGTTATGTTCACTAACAGCCAAATTTGGAAGGAAATGCCAATACCTATAATTTTATAATTATTATTATTAGTTAGTTATTATTTGAGATTTTTGAATTTTCAGGTTTTTAAATTTTCGGGTTTTCAAATTTTCGGATTTTTGTTCTTATTTTCAGATTTACGTTCTCTTGTATTTTCGGATTTTCATTATTATTTTGGGATTTTAGATTTTTTCAAATTTTCGAATTTCAGAAACATTTGTTGAATGGGTTTTCATTAAATTGAGCATTTCCGATTTAACGAATTTGTTGAATTTGGTCAAAAAACGAATTTGGATTGAAATGAATTGCACATGTCTACTTACCGCTGTCCACTCCACTTGCTTTAACATTTGACACCCTTAGTTCATCATTTCTAATTATATGTCACTATGTTGTGGTATAATCAGTGCCTAAGTTTGTATTTCTTGGAAACTTTTGTTTATCCTAAGAGCCGGTTCACACTGGGGCGACTTGTTAGGCGACTTGGCCGCCTGACAAGTCGCGTTCCGTTCTGTACAATGGAACCGTTCAAGTCGCTCCAAGTTAAAAAAATGTTCCTGTACTACTTTGGGGCTACTTGAGGTGACTTGCATTGACTTCTATACAGAAGTCGTTTTGCAAGTTGCCGCTGCTGTCGTGTGCAGGTTGCCTGAGGCAGTCGCACTGTAAGTCGTGCTGCCTCAGTGTGAACCGGTACTTACATGTAGTGAATATGCTCTGCTGATCTTTACTTATGTAAAGTCAAAATTAATAAAATATGATTGAGAAAAAAATGCTACAGCCTCTATTTCTTTAGTAAATCAAATTTTAGCTTACTTTTGGAGCTAACATAATAAACAATATAGAGTAAAAAAATGTAAATGTATAAGGCTGCTTTCACACTGGGGCGGTGCGGGGCGGCGACGGTAAAGCAGCGCTATATTTAGCGCTGCTTTACCATCGTTTTACCCGCGGTATGCGGCCGCTAGCGGGGTGGTTTTAACCCCCGCTAGTGGCCGCAAAAGGGTTAAAAACCTCCGCAAAGCGCCGCTGCAGCGGCGGTTTGCGGGCGGTATCCCCGCGGTTTCCCATTGATTTCAATGGGAAGGAGCGGTATAGGAGCGGTAAATACACCGCTCCTTCACCGCTCCAAAGATGCTGCTAGCAGGACTTTTGTTGCGGTCCTGCTAGCACACCGCTCCAGTGTGAAAGCCCGCCGGCTTTCATAGTTTCATAGTTTCATAGTTTCATAGTTAGTAAGGTTGAATAAAGACATCAGTCCATCCAGTTCAACCTGAGCGAGTGTCTACAATTGTCCCCATCCCTCTACATTGCACACTCACATCAGTCCCTACCCTCAAGGAGCCCACAATCCAAGGTCCCCATTCATATACTAGGGCCAATTTTTTGGACAGATGCCAATTAACCTACCTGCATGTCTTTGGATTGTGGGAGGAAACCGGAGTACCCGGAGGAAACCCACGCAGGCACAGGGAGAACATGCAAACTCCAGGCAGGGAGTGTCGTGGTTGGGATTTGAACCAGCGACCCTTCTTACTGCTAGGTGAGAGTGCTAACCACTACACCACTGTGCCGCCCACACTGGAGTGAATGGGGCCGTTTTTTTCAGGCGGTGTACAGGCGCTATTTTTAGCACTGTACCGCCTGAAAACCGCCCCAGTGTGAAAGGGGCCTAAGAGAGAAGTGTGGGATGTCAGAAATCATCTTTTAAACTAGTCATGACAAAGTGAGCTGGATTGGCATGCATTTTTGTGATCATAAACTTTAACCCATTAGCTGCCAGGCCCTGTGCTCCACTTTTAATTTCATATGGCTGGACCATTTTTGCAATTTTCCATCACTTTTTTTTATCTTTCCCTTACCCCCCAAACCATATATTTTCCGAAAGCACGTGACCAGTAGAATAAAAATAAGGTGCTAAAACACTCTCCTTTCAGTAAACTACCAAATTTTACCCCTCTTTAGATGGAAACATTCATCCCTCGCTCTTATTTTTTCCCTCAATGGACTCCCATTGTTTGTTGTAGTTTAAGATGCAGAATGGTATAGATATCTAACGGTACAGATAATGCATGAAGGAATTACTAGATTGCTACCCTCATTACATTCTTTTTTCCTCTTATCATCCTTTCCTACCACACCACTATTACTCTTTTGTTCTCTTCATTTCACTGTTTCACTCTTTTTCTATAATTTCCTCATAGACTTTCTATTTAATGTCTCTTTTTGCTAGATCCAATCTCCCATTGTTGACCAATGGCATTAGGTTATGTAATTCTTGTTGTTCGCTGTACTAAAACTTTTTCAATAAACAATGAACAAGATTTAAAAAAATAAAATAAGGTTCTACTGATTTTTAGGGCACAATGATATTTGTCCAAATGTTTATTAACTTCTTGCCGACCGCCCACTGTCAAAAGACGGCGGAGCGGTGCGGCTCTTGTGGCGGGTCGTCGTCATATAACGGCGCTACCATTTTGGCCACTAGGGGGCGTGCGCTGGGGACCCGATGCGCGTGCCCGGTGGCCGCGATGTCCGCCGGGCACCCGCTATTGCCCAGTAACTGAGCAGGACGTGGATCTGTGTATGTAAACACACAGATCCACGTCCTGTCACTGGAGAGGAGACCGATGGTGTGTCCCTTGTACATAGGGACACCGATCGGTCCCCTCCCCCAGTCAGTCCCCTCCCCCCACAGTTAGAATCACTAATATAGGGAACATATTAACCCCTGCAGTGCCCCCTAGTGTTAACCCTTTCCCTGCCAGTCACATTTATACAGTAATCAAAGCATTTTTATAGCACGGATCGCTGTATAAATGTGAATGGTCCCAAAAATGAGTCAAAAGTGTCCGATATGTCCGCCGCAATGTCGCAGTCACGATAAAAATCACAGATCGCCGCCATTACTAGTAAAAAAAAATAATAATAAAAATGTCATAAATCTATCCCCTATTTTGTAGACGCTATAACTTTTGCACAAACCAATCAATATACGCTTACTGCGATTTTTTTTTACCAAAAATATGTAGAATAATACGTATTGGCCTAAACTGAGGAAAACATTTGTTAAAAAAAAATAAAAAAATTGGATATTTATTATAATAAAAAGTAAAAAATATTATGTTTTTTCAAACTTGTCCCTCTTCTTTTGTTTATAGCGCAATAAATAAAAACCGCAGAGGTGATCAAGAACCACCAAAATAAAGCTCTATCTGTGGGGAAAAAATGATAAAGATTTTATTTGGGTACAGCGTTGCATGACCGCGCAATTGTCATTAAAAATGCGACAGCGCTGAAAGCTGAAAAATGGCTTGGTCAGGAAGGAGGTGTTCGTGCCTGGTAGGCAAGTGGCTAAAGCAATATTTTCACTTAAAATAAACTAAAATCATTATTAGCAGATAAAAACACAGCAAATTTTACAAAATTCCTACTAAGTATAAAAGCTAACCTGTATAGAGGTAATACATAACAAATATTTGTAAATTATAAATTGAGCCTTTTTGCAAAATTGTGAAAATCAAACATTCTTATCAAAAATGTAAATATCCAAATTTTTCAAAAAATCTGGAGGTTTTAATTTTTCACTTACAGCTTTCAGAGTTTGTTAAAGACCCCCAAATCATATATTTTCTGAAAGGACATTACCTGTAGAATAAAAGGAAGGGGGTTTAGGAAAACAGTTTATATCCTGGGTCTGCCTCCTTTACATTGCACCAACTGCATCCATAAGAGTTCTGGATAGTAGACATGTGCACAAACACAAAAATATGTTTGTTTTTGTTTTTGTTTCATTCGTTTTATTTTTGTTTTGTTTTTTCATTTTTCGGGTTATTTGTTATGATCGAAATCCGTTGTTTCGAATAAATTCGTAACTTCAGAAAAATTTGAAATTTGGTAAGTGAACGTAACAAATACAAATTTATCTGAAGTTACAAATTATCCGAAATAACGATAAATGAATAGAATGTACCAAATTAATAATAATAAACAATAAAAATAATAATAAAAAGTTTTTATTAATAATATTTATTATTATTAACCGGTTCCCTTTCACCACACGGCTATGTACATCAGCAGAATGGCACGGGTGGGCAAATAGGCATACCTGTACATCCTGCCCTCCCCATGGGTGGGGGGCACAATCACGTCCCCCTATGCCCGCGGCGGTTGGGTTCGATAGGGGAGTGATCAGTCCCCAGGGCCAGACCAATGATTTATGGTCTGGACCTGGTGATCGCTCCTAACCCTTTCACCCCCTGTCGCCAGTGTCACTAATCGAGTTTCACCGTCAGGTTTTTATAGCCTCAGGTATCCCCATATATTACCTAATAAAGGTTTTAACCCCCTGATTGCCCCCTAGTTAACCCTTTCACCCCCTGTCACCATTGATCACTGTATTAGTGTTACGGGTGACGCTGGTGACCTGGAAATGTATAGATAGGCAACTCCTATCCTCATATTGATTAGTGGTTCCAAATTAATAATAACTACTGCAGTAGGGAACAGACACAAAAGATACGCTCAGCATCTTTCCAAATAACCGTTCTCCTTTATTAGGCAAAATTGGGGTCGGTCAGCTGACTTCACAGGGTTTGGGAGAATTTAGAGAGTGTGTGCCACATCCGATATTGAAAAGAGCAAAAAAGGGGTTTTTCCCCTGGGTTTGTGGACTTTTGATTGGCACTACTATGCTTTCCCAAAGAAAAATGTATAAATTGTAAAGGTAGTAACAAAAATGTTTATTAAAGTATAGAAAATTTAAAAAGGAACATAGGGGTCATATATGACATGCACGATAAAATTGCATCAAGACAGTATATATAGCCTTATATGTAACATTAGACCAGACGCGTTTCGGAGTGGGTAGATTCCTCCTTCTTCAGTGGTCGTAGTGTAGAGTCTATAATTTATACCTGAATGTAAAAGGTATATATATATATGAGTTCAACATGATAGGTACTGTTGTAGATATTTCGCCACACTCTTGCGCTAATAAGCGCCTTTCAATCTTATGATATAATGCACCCTCTGATCGTATGCCTCCCTGGATCCCCAGCTCCCAAAAACAGACATTACCAGCAGCTTCACGTCATCCACTCAGCATAGCATCCAAACCTCACCAGCCAAGCATTCCATCTAAGCCCCTGGATTCCCATTGCCCAGTAAACAGCCATCAACAGCAAGTATTCTTACAGCCTCATCTTTGCCTGGTCAGCCAGCCATCCTTCTGGCACAGTCCCCAGCATGGCCTTTTTATTATCACAAAAGCTTTCACAAACAGGAAATGCCTGCCTCCAACAGCAGACACTCCCACAATACAAAATGACATCACAGGAAGTGACATGGAGTAAACGGGTAGGGCACTCACAAAAGGAATTGCACATGATTAAATCAGACACATGGAGACAGATGACAATCTATAAAAACACACATCCTAGAATAAAATGTCCACATACATTTTATACAATATAATTTCCACAACAGTCCTTCCTTTTTTGTCATATGCTCCTATGTGTCCCACGATTAATTTCGATCTTCTTACACCTGGAAATGAATCAGTCCTTACAGTCCATATGAGTCCATAAAAAGGAGAACACGGCTTGACATGGAGACTCTGTTCTTCAGTAGAGATGACATGGTGAGCTGTAGTAGTCGCTGGTCGGTCTGCGATCCTCTGTGTCTTGTTTGCAGGTCGGGCGTCTTGTTGAGGAAAATGTGGTCATCTGCTCGGGCTCTGGTCACGCGTCCAAATCAGGCAGCAGGAGCACCTCATCACGATATATATAAGGAATAGAAACCAAAAACATGAGTAAATATACCCCTACTTCCTTCAACTATGATCCACTGCAAAAATAAAAATTAAATCACCACAGATTCCCAGACTTTTTAGAGAATTCCATCCTTCACTAGCTACAGCTCTGGCTTTGCCTCTCAGGGATCCAAGCCCCATCCATATGGGCCTGAACTTTGTCACTAGTATCCTCGATTCAGGTATAACAATCTTTACTTATGAATTCCCAGGACCCCCCTTTGGATTGTGGGAACTTCCTTGTAGCTTCAACAGTTACATGAAAACATCCCATCCTCAATGGATGATACACTTTTCAATCGTTTCATAAGCTCAAGTCCCCACCGTGTACAAGCAATTCCCTTCTAGGTGTCCCTGTCATTCTTACCTTCCCTCGCGCCATCAGATCCTCGCGATCGGCCGCGACATAAGATGCTGGGACGAGATTCACCAGCACACATTAATTTCTTCCATTAGGGGAATTACTTTATAAACTGTAGATCCGAAGCTTTACTTTATAAACTGTGGGCTATCTAGTTATCCCGATACCAAAGCTGGTGAGAACCAGAGCTATTGTCAAAATTATAATTAATTTTACCCTCTAGAAATGTATCAATAAATTCCATTTAGAAATGTCTGTTTGGAGTCTTTACTAGTTTGTCACAACTCCTCACACCAATATACCTATATATCATACACCGCTGTCATCACTGGGGCACCAGAGCTCCGTGGAGACTCAGACTAGACCCAACCATGTGTCCTGTTCACTTTTTTTTAGCTAGTTAGAAAATACACTTTAAAAATATAAATAAAGATACTTCTCATCCTTGTTGTCTTGTTCATCAATCTTCTCTGCAACGACCGAGTCACCTGTCACCTGTCACCTGTCACCTGTCACAAACTTGGCTAGAATTAAAGTGTTTAGTATCATTGGTTTAAAAAAAAATTGTCACTCAGCCCATCCTCTTCCCCCCTTTTCCTCATCTTTACAAAGTGGAGGAAAACATTCAGGGTTTAGAATGGTGCAGAGCCTCAGAAACTCCTTGGACCTGAAAAGATACTTATACACACAAGTTATTAATCTGTCAGTCATAAACAATACAACATTCGTGTCCATTGGTAAATTGTCAATGGCATTCGTCGAAACCGATAATACTTTTTTTACTAAAATACAACACCCACAACACGACTGTCGCGGTAGGTTCAGACTTATTCTTGTTACCACATAGAACATGAGACAGCTAAAACTTTAGACAAACATTTTGATACTTATGTGGGGGAGATATTTCATAGTTCCTAAATCAAAAATTTAAATTAAAACCAACCAGATGGAATTCTGCCTTCACTCTTAGCGATAGAAAAAAAATACATACAATTTGGAAAAAAACACAACAGTAGTTTGAAATCTTTGCATGGACCAGCCGCACAAAGTTCAAAAACAGGCCTGAAAATGTTTTTATTTTATTTGTTAATCTATTTTTCTTGATCCCACCAAAATAAGTTGGTTACATTGGAAGAATTATCAGAGGAAACTACAACAGATCTAGTGTTGGTGGACCCAGCCTGCCTCTCAGCATTGGATCACCAGTCACTGCTATCCCCTCGGGCCAGGTGTACATAAATGCGGTTCCTTCCGGACTGAAACCACCCCCTGTACACCCCCTCCCGCTCTACCATAATAAACTTCTGAAACCACAGCTGAGATACACATTTCATGCACTGTGCCATACTGTCTGACTGTGGGAAATCTCTATTATTTCCCGTACATGAACCCGTAGTGTCCATGGCAATTCGAATTGGCTTATCGTCTTACCCCCGCGTCCAGGGAAACCGTCGCACCTAAATTCGGAGATCACCACCCAGGTGCCTGCTTTTGCGGTGAATCGTCAGACTACAGCTAGTCCTTCAACTAGAAACCTGAACGAGGGCGCCATCACCCCCCCGGATCAGATCTCTACCCCTCACAGTGTATGCATACACAAACGCATTGCGCTGTACGACCGTACACTGCGTCGCCAGACAACACTACACAGAGCACTTATGCCTGCTCAATAATGTGGCTTTTCTTAAAAAGAAATAAAAATAAAATGGGGACAGCCGTGTTCTCAGTAGTTACATGATCAACCTAATAATAAACTAACAATCTGGGCATGAACAAAAATAATGTACTACATACTGCAAACTATATAGTGAATATAAAACAAGTTTTTTCTTAAAACCAAAGTCTTTTCTACAAGACTCAGCTAAAGCTATAAAAACCAAAACAAATGAAGACTAAAAATGACCCACACCACTAAAAGTACAAAAATTCAGTTAAAGCTAGTCTTGTTATCCATTGAATTTATAGACACTTAATAGTACAATAACTTCAATGCCTTCTTCCAGACGCAAGTCAAAAAAAAGCCCCTCCTGTGGATACATTAGGCATGAACTCATCAAACTGGTTCATTTAAATATCAATGAAGAGGAAGAGCCTAGATTTTCAAATGCAGGCTTAAACAATACAAGCCTAAAAAGAACAATGAATTACCATTTGAGACACTCCCATAAACTTGCAAAGCTAGTTTCATTATACACTGAAATCCAGTGCAGATTCCAATGTAAACCAAAATTCAATACAGAAAATGCAAAAGCTTTACTTTGAGAGTTGAAAAGCACAAAATCCTTCAAAATGTGATTTCTCCTGCATAAAAGGCTAACAAGATCAAACTGCCCCTCTAAATCAACTTTCTAAAACAGGACAGACCGTACTATTTACCTCGCACTAAGCATTGAAAATCTGCCCCAAAGGCTGAACACAGCAGATACAACAAGATGGCAGATGGTAGCAATCAACAAAAGGCCAGACTTCAGCAAGATGGAGTTTTTCCCGCCAAACGAAAACAGCTAGCCTATAATAGCTTACATTAAATGAGGCCTAGAAACAAGCATGACAAGGGCTAGGCTACAACATGGAGAATTTTTTTTTCCCGCCAAAACTAGCACATGGTTTCACACACAAAGGAATGATGTTTGCCCCTTCCCCTATAGGAAGGCCCAGCCCAGCAACTTAAGACAAAATACACTTCTTGTCCCCCCCAAAGTTACTCACTTACTGTGGCATCAACTTCCATAACAAGCCAACCCTTCTCCCCATGCATAGCCAAACAATTTACTTATAAACTGCTCAGCCAGCCACATTGTAAGATGCACCTAAAATGCCACATTTATACTGACTAATTATATCCAATACACAGTTCGTTACTTACACCACATACACACATTCACACACATAGACACGATCACACACACACACAGACATACATACATACATACATACATACACACACACAGACATACATACACACACACATACCATCACACACACACAGAGACATACATACATACAGACATACACATACGATCAAAATTCCAGCATTATACTGAAAGACAAAAAACATTTGTTCTTTTTGCAAAGCTGAGTTTTCCCAATGCATCAGGCAGAGAAAACGCACCCCTTTTGTCTCAGGACAACAAACGTGTCTTGGACGGTGCTCCATTTTCCCCCTTTCTCTGCCTGTGAAGAGGCAAAGCTCTGTTTGCCCTTTAAAGACCTGGCCCGCCATTTACTGTTGTAGATATTTCGCCACACTCTTGCGCTAATAAGCGCCTTTCAATCTTATGATATAATGCACCCTCTGATCGTATGCCTCCCTGGATCCCCAGCTCCCAAAAACAGACATTACCAGCAGCTTCACGTCATCCACTCAGCATAGCATCCAAACCTCACCAGCCAAGCATTCCATCTAAGCCCCTGGATTCCCATTGCCCAGTAAACAGCCATCAACAGCAAGTATTCTTACAGCCTCATCTTTGCCTGGTCAGCCAGCCATCCTTCTGGCACAGTCCCCAGCATGGCCTTTTTATTATCACAAAAGCTTTCACAAACAGGAAATGCCTGCCTCCAACAGCAGACACTCCCACAATACAAAATGACATCACAGGAAGTGACATGGAGTAAACGGGTAGGGCACTCACAAAAGGAATTGCACATGATTAAATCAGACACATGGAGACAGATGACAATCTATAAAAACACACATCCTAGAATAAAATGTCCACATACATTTTATACAATATAATTTCCACAACAGTACATTGTGGGGACGATATTGTACAAAGCAGGTATAGATAACATTGATAACACATATATAGGTGGTAAAACAGTGTATTCATTTTAGAGCGACAAATCGTAAGAGCGTAAAAGAGTAAATATGGTCATAGCACTCACGTGTGTGTTGATGCAGAGATGGGAAGGGTTGTTCCCCCTTTATAAAAACAGGGTATAGAAAAAAGCGTCGGCACAACAAAGGGTGGTTAGGTCGCAAGCAAGATCTCACTTTTCACATAGGCAATAATATATTTTGTTCTCACGTGGAGAGTGGTCTAAGTGTATCGAAGCTTCAAGATACTATGAGATCAAAATGTCCCCATGGGGTATAATTGCGAATTTGGAGAGGCTGGGAGGAGTCGAGCGAGTGAGGACCTTGGTTCTGCTGGGGTCAACAAAACAAACCCGATCAAACCTCTGTAAAAAAGAAGTAACAATTATAAGTTGTGTAGTAGCTACTAAGTAGTGTAAAGCAGGGTAAAACTTATACCCACTTTACTTGTAAACATATATTATTCAGGGAAGGCAGGTAAACCCACATTTACTTGATACGGGTAATATGGCTTAAAGGTGGTTCTTAGATATGAATTGTTGGCTAATGACTCCAAGCAGACGGGCTCTATATTAATGCTTGAGCAGACAATATTTATGTGCTATATCACTGAGGCATTAAGAAAAACCTATGGAACATAAAGTAAATTTCCATCAAAGGAGTAATGTGACGGAAAAGTAAGGTATATTGTCCATGGAATAGTAGTCACAGTAAGAACATGCCATATATATTAACCATAGAGTACTAGTGAGCACATACCTTGTATATTAAACAGAGAGTATAGCAGTTTGTTCCTCTGGTGGTGCTGTCAGAGGTTTGGAGGTTTAAACTGTGTGGTTATATACGTGTAATCACTCCCCCAATCAGCTGTTATCCAAAACAGCTGGTTGGTAAGGGGTGGGAGGTTTGTGGGGAGGGTCGGCCCCCTGAGCGGTGTGCGCGCGGTCCCGTCCAGACATAACATGTATGTCGTAGGACGCGGCCCCGCCCACTCCCCCCGCCGGCACGTACGGCCTCAAAGTTGGAGCGCGCATGCCCAGTGGGTGGAGAAGGATGGCGGGTAGCTCCTCCCACGGGTATCGCACCACCGATAGGATGAGGCTGAATAGGGAGGGAGGGCGTGGGATACGGCCTCCCTTCCCGTCGCCGCACCGCCCCGATGGGCGGGCGGCTTACGTGCCGGGCAGTTCCACGGGTCCAAGTGCCCACTCGACATGCAGCCATCTATTGGAGAAATAAAACATTGTGAGATTTCTGTCATTTAGTGTTGCAATAAGGCAGAGAATGGTACCTAAAAGTATCTAGGACAAAAGGGAGGATATTAAGCCTAGTAGTTAGCCTCTATAGAGTGCATAGAGTCTCCCCCTAATAATAGGGGGGGAGGAACTTATATATCCAAGCAGAAAAGTGAGAGATGGCAGAGTCCCAACATGACATTCCTTGTGTGCCGGTGCCTATTTATAATACAGTGTATACATTGCAGTATATACATTATAGTATTCAACACATTGGTATAATCCTACACATTTTTTACATATAATGGGTTTACCCCACTCCATATATAATCTGTCACAGAATGTGCAGAGGTACATGGAGTAGGTATACAGTACTCAACCTAAATGCAGATATAATACAATGGTTGTTCAGAGAGATACAGGCAGATATGTATATATTCAACGTATGTCATTTAATTCAGCTAACTGATCAGGGTTCATTTATATCCTAGGTTGTAGATAAATAAAGTTTTTGATCCTGGATCGGATCCATCCGAACCCGAGGGGGGGGGGGACTGGAATAAGTCCCTCCTTCAACTCGAGTCGAAATGGATCTACAAGCTCCGAGCCACTCAGGCTCCAGGATTAAACGAAACTATCTGGTTTAAACCCTTTTTGGAGGGCTTCGCATCGGGGGGTATGGAAAAATAAACACCAATGCAGTCTAACACGCATTGGTTAATAATAACGCAGATGCTAACAATTACATCTATTATATTTATCTACAACCTAGGATATAAACGAACCCTGATCAGTTAGCTGAATTAAATGACATACGTTGAATATATACATATCTGCCTGTATCTCTCTGAACAACCATTGTATTATATCTGCATTTAGGTTGAGTACTGTATACCTACTCCATGTACCTCTGCACATTCTGTGACAGATTATATATGGAGTGGGGTAAACCCATTATATGTAAAAAATGTGTAGGATTATACCAATGTGTTGAATACTATAATGTATATACTGCAATGTATACACTGTATTATAAATAGGCACCGGCACACAAGGAATGTCATGTTGGGACTCTGCCATCTCTCACTTTTCTGCTTGGATATATAAGTTCCTCCCCCCCTATTATTAGGGGGAGACTCTATGCACTCTATAGAGGCTAACTACTAGGCTTAATATCCTCCCTTTTGTCCTAGATACTTTTAGGTACCATTCTCTGCCTTATTGCAACACTAAATGACAGAAATCTCACAATGTTTTATTTCTCCAATAGATGGCTGCATGTCGAGTGGGCACTTGGACCCGTGGAACTGCCCGGCACGTAAGCCGCCCGCCCATCGGGGCGGTGCGGCGACGGGAAGGGAGGCCGTATCCCACGCCCTCCCTCCCTATTCAGCCTCATCCTATCGGTGGTGCGATACCCGTGGGAGGAGCTACCCGCCATCCTTCTCCACCCACTGGGCATGCGCGCTCCGACTTTGAGGCCGTACGTGCCGGCGGGGGGAGTGGGCGGGGCCGCGTCCTACGACATACATGTTATGTCTGGATGGGACCGCGCGCACACCGCTCGGGGGGCCGACCCTCCCCACAAACCTCCCACCCCTTACCAACCAGCTGTTTTGGATAACAGCTGATTGGGGGAGTGATTACACGTATATAACCACACAGTTTAAACCTCCAAACCTCTGACAGCACCACCAGAGGAACAAACTGCTATACTCTCTGTTTAATATACAAGGTATGTGCTCACTAGTACTCTATGGTTAATATATATGGCATGTTCTTACTGTGACTACTATTCCATGGACAATATACCTTACTTTTCCGTCGCATTACTCCTTTGATGGAAATTTACTTTATGTTCCATAGGTTTTTCTTAATGCCTCAGTGATATAGCACATAAATATTGTCTGCTCAAGCATTAATATAGAGCCCGTCTGCTTGGAGTCATTAGCCAACAATTCATATCTAAGAACCACCTTTAAGCCATATTACCCGTATCAAGTAAATGTGGGTTTACCTGCCTTCCCTGAATAATATATGTTTACAAGTAAAGTGGGTATAAGTTTTACCCTGCTTTACACTACTTAGTAGCTACTACACAACTTATAATTGTTACTTCTTTTTTACAGAGGTTTGATCGGGTTTGTTTTGTTGACCCCAGCAGAACCAAGGTCCTCACTCGCTCGACTCCTCCCAGCCTCTCCAAATTCGCAATTATACCCCATGGGGACATTTTGATCTCATAGTATCTTGAAGCTTCGATACACTTAGACCACTCTCCACGTGAGAACAAAATATATTATTGCCTATGTGAAAAGTGAGATCTTGCTTGCGACCTAACCACCCTTTGTTGTGCCGACGCTTTTTTCTATACCCTGTTTTTATAAAGGGGGAACAACCCTTCCCATCTCTGCATCAACACACACGTGAGTGCTATGACCATATTTACTCTTTTACGCTCTTACGATTTGTCGCTCTAAAATGAATACACTGTTTTACCACCTATATATGTGTTATCAATGTTATCTATACCTGCTTTGTACAATATCGTCCCCACAATGTACCTATCATGTTGAACTCATATATATATATACCTTTTACATTCAGGTATAAATTATAGACTCTACACTACGACCACTGAAGAAGGAGGAATCTACCCACTCCGAAACGCGTCTGGTCTAATGTTACATATAAGGCTATATATACTGTCTTGATGCAATTTTATCGTGCATGTCATATATGACCCCTATGTTCCTTTTTAAAATTTCTATACTTTAATAAACATTTTTGTTACTACCTTTACAATTTATACATTTTTCTTTGGGAAAGCATAGTAGTGCCAATCAAAAGTCCACAAACCCAGGGGAAAAACCCCTTTTTTGCTGTTCTCCTTTATTATGACGCAATTGAAGGGTTTTATACACATGATTACGTAGGTATCACATTAATATTACAATTTTACGTTTATGGTAACAAGGGGCGTATCATAGGCAGGCTAATTCTAATCAGGACTCGAAAGAATGTAAACATGTACTGAAAACATTATTAGTGCCGTGTACACAGTGAGGGCAGTGTGCAATACATACAAAATAGAATACAATTATATACAGAACTTACAAATTTCCATTACACTGGTTAGTTAGTTTGTTTTTTATAGCATCAGGCACCCGCCGTATATTACCCAATAAAGGTTTAACCCCCTGATTGGCCGCCGGGTGATATAAGTTAGGTTTTAGCCTCAGTCAGGGTCTGAGTCGCCCCAGGCGGCATTCAGATTAGTGCCAGTAGTGCTAACACCCATGCACGCACCATAAACCTCCCTTAGTATTATACTGTCTAAACGGATCAATATCTGATCAGATCGATACTAGCGTCCCCAGCAGTTTAGGGTTCCCAAAAATGCAGTGTTAGTGGGATCAGCCCAGATACCTGCTAGCACCTGCGTTTAGCCCCTCCGCCCAGCCCAGCTCACCCAAGTACAGTATCAATCGATCACTGTCACTTACAAAACACAACACACATAACTGCAGCGTTTGCAGAGTCAGGCCTGATTCCTGCGAACGCTAACAGTTTTTTGGTAGCGTTTAAATCAGTCGCTGACAGTCAGGAGCTTTTTTACCTGTGAGTCTCACTAGTAGGGATGAGCTTCGTATTCGAGTCGAACCCATATTCGACTCGAACATCGTCTGTTCGCCCATTCGGCGAATCCCGAACGTTATGGTCCATTCGCGCCAAATTCGAGTGGCGCGTCACAGCCCATAATTCACTGCGGCATCGCAGTGCATTGCTGGCTGATGATTGGCCAAGCAAGCACTATGACCTGCATGCTTGGCCAATCACAGCGCCGTCTGTCTAGCGAGCCGTAATTGGCCAAAGCCAGGGTGGCTTTGGCCAATTATGGCTCAGGGGGTTTAGTACACACCCCACACTATATAAGGCCGTCTGCACGGCAGCCTTGTGTAGTGTGTTGCGGCGGCGGACAGAGATACACAGAGAGACAGTGTGATTTCATTTCATTTTGAAGCTGTTGCAAATACAGTGGGTGTATTGTGCCATCTGCACAGTGTACACCTGAAGCTACCCCAATAGCTGGTGTTCTGCACATCCTATCCGTAGGCAGCTGTTGCAAATACAGAGGGTGTATTGTGCCATCTGCACAGTGTACATGCCTGAAGCTACTCCAATTGCTGTTCTGCGCATCCTATCTGTAGGCAGCTGTTGCAAATACAGTGGGTGTATTGTGCCATCTGCACAGTGTACATGCCTGAAGCTACACCAATTGCTGTTGTTCTGCACATCCTATCCGTAGGCAGCTGTTGCAAATACAGTGGGTGTATTGTGCCATCTGCACAGTGTACACGCCTGAAGCTACCCCAATTGCTGTTGTTCTGCTCATACTATCCGCAGGCAGCTGTTGCAAATACAGTGGGTGTATTGTGCCATCTGCACAGTGTACATGCCTGAAGCTACCCCAATTTCTGGTGTTCTCATAATAATAATACTACAGGCAGGCAGTTGATTCTGCTAGCTGCAGTATATCAGTATATACGTCCCAGCTTTGTGCAGCTACATCTCCCTGCAGGCCATTAGTATGTCTGGAAGGCCAACAAGGAGAGGCAGACAATCACAAGGCAATAAAAGAGGGCAAGCAGGCTCTGTGTCTAGAGGCAAAAGTGCTGGTCGCGGACACGGTGCATCCTCATCAGCACGTGGCCATGGGACACGCTCGTCCTTTTTTTAGGCAGCTGGACGCATTGAGCCGCAACATGCCGAAGACTTGGTAGAGTAGATGACCAAGCCGTCCTCATCCTCCTCAGTCTTCATACTCTCTCACCCAGGCTCAGGGTACTGGCAAAGCAGCTGCCAACGCGGCCTCTTCCCTAGGCTCAATGGCATCAGTCACTCCTTCCCTAGCCCCACCATGTCCTCCTGAGGAGTCCCCCGAACTGTTTGAGCACAGTAAAACACTGCAACACCTCACAGAAATTCTAGTTGGAGTGCAGGAATGAGCCCTGCTGCAAAGTATTGCATC
Source organism: Lithobates sylvaticus (assembly GCA_028564925.1). Classification (NCBI taxonomy): domain Eukaryota; kingdom Metazoa; phylum Chordata; class Amphibia; order Anura; family Ranidae; genus Lithobates; species Lithobates sylvaticus. The sequence goes on from CM053031.1 coordinate 156,439,697, forward strand.
GTAAATTGTAATTACACGCCCCTGTTAAACATGTGCATGTAATTACAATTCTTGATATGATATTTCACAGCATGGCCTGTTCCATCGCCCACCAAGAGTAACTGTGAGGGCTTACAGTGTTGTGGCAACACCAACACCTTAGGCCCTGCAGAGCATATAGGGCAGACCCCTACTTTCAAACATCCAACTTACAAATGTCTCCTACTTGCAAATGGAAGGAGACAACAGGAAGTGAGATGAAATCTACCCCTAGGAAGGGAAATTCTCTCCTGTAAGAGTTGATATGGGAAAAACGTGTCTCCTTTCCACTGATGCTTTATCCCAATCCTTGTTTTACTAAAAAAAACACATTTTTAAAAAACATTTGTCATTGGGACAGAAAGTCCGGTGCAATCTTCTGAAGAGGTGCACAGACAGCAAAAAAAATGTTACAGGGGTGATAACCCTTCCCTATGTTTTCAAAAAAATTTTTGACTGGAGCTACACTTTAAAAACGTACCAGTTCAAAATTACAAACAGATTCTACTTAACAACAAACCTACACAGTCCCTGTCTTGTTTGCACCGCCTGTATACTGCTGTTCAGAGTATATAGGGCCTGGGGGCCCCACACCTTTCCTTTTTTTAATTTGGGTACAGGGTTCCCCTTAATATTCATACAAGACCCAAAGGGGCTGGTAATGGGCAGGGGGGGTACCCATGCCATTTTCTCAATAATTTTCATCCATATTGCCGGGACCAGACATTACATTAAAACTGCAAGCAGTTTGAAATTACTATTTTTCCGTTAGAAATTTCATTTTATGCAGGGGCTGTTCTAAACATGGCAAACACTTGCCACTTCACAGACATACTATATACACCCCCCCAGGCACGATATTTAATCCCCAAACCCTTTTTAGGACAATAACTTGCATATTAGACTTTAAAATGAGCACTTTTGATTTTGAACGTTCGAGTCCCATAGACTTTAACGGGGTTCTAAAGTTTGCGCAAATTTTCGGTCCGTTCGCAGGTTCTGGTGCGAACTTAACCGGGGGTGTCCGGCTCATCCCTTCTCACTAGTGTACCGGTGAATTTAGAGACCAAAATATCAAATCAAAGGTACACTAGTGAAGAGGCCTACACATTATTGAGCATGAAAGATAGTGAAGAGGAAGTCACTCATCTGTCAGATTCAGGCTCAGAATACTATCTCGTAAACAGCAGCGGCACCCTGACAGATATCTCTGATGACGGAGTTGTGGTCCCTGCCAAGGTCAGGCATACCAGACCCTGTTCTTCTTTTTTTTTTTCAAACAACGTTTTTATTGAATATTTTTTAACAGCATACATAGTATAATCGTATACATAACATAACATACATTGAAATGCAGAGGTAGTCAATAAGGCTTCTGGTTGCATGTGTACGTACGTGTGTAACAAAACATAAGGTGCATAAAATCTGAGTCATAAGAAACATATGGAGGCAAACCTATAATACGGTCTACCTGTACAACCACTCTTCCCTGAAATATTATGAATGTTTGCAATCTCTTTGTTGAAAGGAAGTGGACTTCTCTCCATTCTCCACGTACACTATGAGTGTGTCTCAGCGACAACTATGGCCAGTGTTGTCAAATCCGCTCCTTTTTCTACTCACTTGTTGCTTTACCCTGCAGCTCCGGGAAGGTAGAGAGGTATGAGGAAAAAGGTAAAATAAAAATAAGCTCTAGAAAGGGAGGTAGAAAGAGGGTGAAGTAAAGGGGGGAGGAGAGAGTAGAGGGGTGAGGAGAGGGGTAGGGGAGGGGGGGAGAAATATGAGCATATCTGTAGATTGTCAGACAGAGTGGGGGTGGAACGTCCCACCAACTACCCTCTCTGTCTATAGATAGCTTTGTATTACGTGTATTACGTGTAGTACGTGTAGTACGTGCTGACGTCACCACGCCATTGAGGACGGGTTTTTCTGTTTATGTTGCCGGCCGGCTTCTATTTTATGCCTGAAACGATCTTCTTTTATGTAAGTGTAACCTTTAAATTTTTTTACAATAAACTTGTCAAACGTACTCCACCATGGTCTGCTGCTTTCTCTCCCTTTGGGTAAATTATGAGCCACTGAGCTTAGGAGACTGAGTACCGATCTTTGAAGTGGACCAGGACCTTTTGCTACCAACTACTGGCCTATTTTATCTGGGAAACTATATGCATTGATTATCGGTAGTCTCTGGTAAGGAGCCCCTCTGTGTGGTGACGGGACACGTGTCAGTCGTTTTGCTTTTTGGATCACTGGTGTATGTGTTTGATACTTCTTCTTGCTGGGATAAATGCCAGTTGTTTGTTTTCTGTTGTGTTTTGGTAAGCGCAATATTCAAATGGTGGAGGAGTTTCCTACTTTGAACACGCTTTAATTTTTTCATTTTTTTTATTTTTGTTTTTTCACACTGGGTGTTCTAAATTAATGTCCTTTTATTTTTGTGTAGAAAAGTGTTGTATATATATTTATATATAGCTCTTTTTTCATATTTTTGACAATATTACGCTATGTCTGCTCCCCTTTTTTCTTTTGGGTAATAACCACTGGGGGCATACGCCACTCTCGAGTATCTTATGTTCCGCGTTCCTGAACCATCTAAAGGCCCAGGCTGGGTATAAGCCAACTGCGGAATTGTTGCTTATTTCTGGTAAGCATATCACTTGGAAGGCTGTGTTATTGATTTGCTGAAAACACTTTTATCACCTCCGAACCTTCCTGGAAGGATTTAGTCTACTGTACACCAATACACCTTGCCCCTTTTTTTGAGGACTACTAATAGCGAACCTCTAATCTGGGACTTTTCAAATCTATTCACAATAATTGTCTAATATATTCACTATTGGGTAAATATTTTACTCACTGTATATTTTGTATTTATCTAAAAACTTTTTTGTAAGCAATTTTTGAAAAAATTGTTTATTTATTTTCTGTATTGTTTTCACTTGATTGTGACATTCCTGGTCAACACTCATTTGTTATTAGCGCAACTTCTCTTTTTTATCTTGTATTACTATGATTCAGATATTTTCCAGGTATGGTGCGATCAGTGATTTGTTCCTTGAGCCGTGTGTCAGTCACAGCGACAGTGCTTATAGGTCAAGAATCAATCGCTACTCTGCATCAGTGTTTGATATTGTAATGATTTTCTGAAGGTGAGCCACGTCTCCCAGGTGGCTGCAAAGCTAGAGATTCTGTCCTGTGAAGTTTGTATCAGCTCCTCCATCGTCTCAATGCGGTTGATACGATGTATCCAATTTTTGGTTGAAGGGGGGGATTTAGACCTCCAATGTACCGGAATACACAGCCTGGCTGCGTTGATCATGTGTATGGCTAGCGACTTACAGTATTTCTTTTGGGGAATTTTAGATAAGTGGAGGAGATATTGCTCTGGAGAGAATTTCAAGGGTAGTAAGGAGGTAGCAGTAGTCAGTTTGTGCACTTTCCTCCAATATGGCTGGATTAGTGTGCACATCCACCAAATGTGGAGGAACGTCCCGGTTTCCTTTTCGCACCTCCAACACTGATCAGACACTGTTGGGAATATTTTGTGAAGTATTTCAGGGGTTTTGTACCATCTTGTTTTGATTTTATATCCATTTTCTTGGGTGTTCACATTAAGAGACCCTTTGTTAATAAATAAGTGAACGTGATACCATTCCTTATCTCCAATCTCTCTGCCCAGCGTCGCACCCCAGAATGTATGGTCTGAGTGTAGTTCAGCGTAGGGTTCTCCGAACATGGAGGCGTAAAGCATTGAGATTATGTGATTCTGGGGAGCCGAGCTCGAGCACAGAGATTTGAACACCGTGGGCGTTTTCGTGTAACCCTTCCTTCTTTCAGGTTCGTCTAATGCCCCGTACACATGGTTGGAAATTCCGATGGAAAATGTCCTATCGGACCTTGTTGTCGGAAAATCTGACCGTGTGTGGGCTCAATCGGACTTTTTCCGTCGGACTTTCCGACGGAAAAAATTTGAGATCCTGCTCTCAAATTTTCCGAACTGACTTCGTGACCGATCGTGTGTAGAAAATTCTGACGGACAAATGGCCACGCATGCTCAGATCACATTAGGAGACCAAACCTATTGGCTATAACTTCTATGTAGTTCCGTCGCACGAAACGAACATCACCATGTTCAGAATGATCGGATTTTCCGACAGCTTTGTCCGACCGTGTGTATGCAACACCAGTGTAGGACAAAATCCGTCGGAATAAGTCAGACGGATTTTGTGGTCGTAATTTCCGACCGTGTGTACGGGGCATAAGAAGTGTTTTAGCTGGATGTATGACCAGAAGGGGAATGATTTGGTGTTGGAAATTGCTGCTAGATCACGCTGTGGAACAAACTTGTCCCTATGAAAGAAATGTTTTGCAAGCATCTCTGTGTAGGGCCATTCCTGTGCTAGGAAGGTACTTTCTAGTCCTGGGGGAAAATCGGGGTTGCCTCTAATCAGGGTAATTGGGCACTCAGGGGTCAACAGTGCTTGTACTTTACAGGCCCTATTAAATTCATGGAGGGTTGCTCCAATGAGGGGATGTGGACCCTGTTCTTCTGCTGTTGTTGAGGTGCAAGAACCACAGGATTCTCGTATGGAGCAGAGAGTCAGTACTAGTGCCGTTCATCCTTCTGGTGAACTGGCAAGCATCAGTGGCCTAGTACACCCAGGTCGTAGACAAACCAGCCCTGCAGTTACACATGGTGGCGTGGCGAGTCCCATAAGTGCAGTTCAAGCTGGTGTGGTGGCTAGCACAACTAGTATCCCGCAGCCACCAAGAAGAAGACAAACACAGGCCATTGAGCCCATAGTGCCCTTCCTGCTGCATTCGACAATCCTAATTGGGAGCCCACAACTTCTGCAGCACCCTTACTTCCCCCATTCACTGGCCAACCCGGAATTCAGATGGAAACAGTTGATTTTACGTCACTTAATTTTTATTCGCTGTTTTTCACCGAAGATCTCTATAGATCTATTGTGGACCAAAGCAATTTGTATGCTGGTCATTTCATTGCCGCTAATCCCCATTTGACCCTTGCCAGAGATTGTAAACCAATTACGGTTTCCAAATTTAAGACCTTTTTGGGCCTATCCCTCCTCATGGGCATAACTAATAAAAGTGAATAGCGGTCATATTGGTCCACTGATCCAATTCACCATATGTCCGTGTTCTCTGCCTCCATGGCCAGGGCACGATACGAGCAGATCTTGCGGTTCATGCACTTTAACGGCAATGAACTCTGTCGTCCTCGGGGTGACCATGGACACAATCGGCTCTACAAAATTTGGCCCCTCGTAAACCACTTCAACCAACGGTTTTCAGCCTTGTTTACTCCCCATTAGGTTGTCTGCATTGATGAGTCCCTGATTAAGTTTTCTGTCTGCTTGTCTTTCAAACAGTATCTTCCCAGCAAGCATGCCAGATATGGGGTTAAGATGTATAGGGGGCGTGGCCTGGCTCGGATCCGTGATGGACGCCTAATCCCTCGGCTCCCGGACCCTAAGGTCTAGCTTTCTGACTGCAGGCAGCATCAGCGGGGCGTAGTATGGAAAGCACATCCCGGAGTGCCCCAGCAACCAGATCCCGGTCCCCCAGGACGCAAGGTACACAATCGGGCCGTCAAATACCGGAGATCTTCCGGCCGCGGCCTAGAGACAGCACGCAGGACTCACAGGCCTCAGAGCCGCGCTCCTCGAGTAGGAGTACTGCCCGCTCACGCAGCCGTAGCCCCCCAGCGGCGGAAATGACGGCGGCACCCGCGATCAGTATGGCTGATCTGAGGTCTGTGGCTGCTGACATTAAACAGTCATTGTCAGCTACAATAGCGGAGGCCATCCAAGACCTCCGCACAGACATACAGGCTATATCCCTGAGGGTGGAGGATCTTGAGGAAACGCAGACCCGCCATGATACCTCCCTCTGCCACATACAGCAAGTGACGGAATCCCATGCTGTACACCTCAGAGACATCAATAGACACATGGAAGATTTGGATAATAGGGGGAGGCGCCGGAACCTCCGGGTAAGAGGACTCCCCGAATCCATAGATGTGAATGTGCTCACCCGCACGATCACCGATTTATTTAATGACCTGCTGGAGAGGGCCCCTGACACACCAATCCCCATGGAAAGGATGCACAGAGCCTTGCGACCTAGAGGAAGGGACACAGATCCCCCTAGAGACGTGATCTGCTCCCTCACTGATTTCCTCACAAAAGAAGAAATTCTGCGGAAAGCCAGAGGCAGAGCTCGCCTCACATATAGAGGTACTGAAATAAAAAATTTCCAGGACTTATCCACCATTACACTTCAGAGGAGAAGGGAATTGAGACCCCTGCTGGATGTCCTGAGATCACGCGCAATAGTGTACAGGTGGAAGTTCCCTTTCTGCCTATCTGCCACAGCAAATGGCCGTTCTGTTAACCTCAGAGTTCCAGAAGACCTAGAGCATTTTTGCACCTCCCTCAACATCCCTCTTGTCGCCCTGCCGGATTGGTACAGTGACTTCCGTCTTCCCCCGTTGAGAAGAGCAACTTCCATGGATGATGTGATCGAAGCGGGCAACTTCAGCATCAACCGCCGTCGCAGAGCTCATCCTCCTCCGTCACCCTCAAACGCCGCGGGACCGCTGCGAAATGGTAGCCCTACTGCATCTCCGGATCATCGCAAAGCACGCCATACATGAACAGGTACCTAACCCTCCGATTACTGGATGGGTTGGTCTGACACCACTTGTTCTTATTCCACATTGCCTCCCCACACAGTTACCTGGTACACCTTGAACTTCCTCCACGGGAACTATGAACTGCATACAATAGTATAATAATCTTCCCCTTTCATGAGGGCCCCCCCAGAGAAGACTCAGGGCCAATACATATACCGCCCCATAGAAATACCTTCACCTAGCCACAGAGGATCTCGATTTCAACAGGTGAACCCCCCCTCCATATGGTTTTTTTTTACCCCCCAGTTACAATATGTAACCCCCATCCATACTTACCTAGGAGTTATTCCCTACAGCTGATACCAGATGATCGATCCAAATGTTCAACCAGGTCTGGACTTACACTTTCAGTAAAGGTGACTCTCCTCTCAGCACAGAGGCAGTGCTGTATGACATTGTCAAACCCACTCACCTCTGTCAACTTTCAGACAGATGTGCCGTATCCTTTTCCTGCCCCGAATGACCCTAAATTAGGAAATGCACTGCTCTGTTCTCTCCGAATTGCCGCTATATAATCCCACCCCTGTACACTTGATATGTCATGTATAATCACTTAAGCGCTCTCTTTACAGGTTGCTGTACAAAGTTTATAGGATTGGAAATATGACACTGTGATATACTAAAACCTGATTTTATTACCTTGGTGAGGGAACGTTGTGTTGAAATATGACCATTGTCTGTCAAGGAGAGTCACTTCAGACCACCCCATCACTCGAGGGCACGAGATACCATACCTTGACTCATTATATATGCACTCCCCACTTAACTTGTTAGAGAGCAGACCTTCGGAGGGGCCGCTACCGCTACTGGCACTAGTCAATTCCACTGTAAACAGCACGCAGGATATTTTGAGGTGTAGAGGGTACGAATATCCTGAGGTAAGGGTGTGAGTTGCACAAAAAAGAGGTAGGGATGGGGGGGATGAAATAGAATTAGGGAAACAATGTCTTCAAATGGGGGGGGGGGGAAATGGCGAGCATCCACTTTTTACTTTAGTTTAGAGGAGCATGCAATTCTGACATACGGAGTAGGACCGCTGCTTCCAACACGAAGCACCTGTCCTACTCTTTACATTAACCAGACCACAGGCCCTCCCTCTCACTCCGTATGTGCAAGTGATGTACACTTTGCCTATCCATATGACTTGGACTGTTATCTCCTTTTTTGGGTCTGGAGGTGCCTTTCTTAATGGTAATAGCACAGAGGAGGGTGCTCAAAAGATTCCTCTTCTTAATATATTGAGCTTACATACCTTGTCTCTACACTGGCTTGAGACTCTCTCACTAGCTATCCTTTATCCCTCGCATGCTGAGTCATCACACAGGATGCCATCCTGGCCTTCCCTACGAGTTAGAGGATGACCCACCATGCAGTGATCCTGTATCCAAAGGGGCCCTCAGGTATTTTTTAAGCACATCATCTATAATATACATATGCACGTTCCCGTGGAACCCATCGTTAGACAAGTTTGTCTCCTCATAATCTGTATACAACTGTTGTTGATGTTACATTGTGGTTATATACTTTTCATACCATGTGACGCTATATCTTGCCGAAACATCTCATATCTACTGACACATATACCTAGCGGGCACATACCATACACCTCCCCGCAGATCCCGGGTACTGACCACTATATCTTTTGTACACCCAGCCCCCACCTGCCCACATCTAACCTAATATGGCCTCTTGGGACCGTGAGATTATCTCCCTCTAGGAACCGTTCTCTACCACTCCCACACACAGTGGTCTCTGTGAGATTCCACTGACCTCTTCTGGTACCTTACACACCGGGTCGACCAGTGGTCTGACCCGCCACCAGATCATACTCACTTACCTACCTACCCCCCCCCCCATACCTCCCCTGAGTTTTTCACCACAAGCTCTCTTACCTATATAGATCCCTTTACCTTATCCCCACCCCACCTGCCTCTCGCCCATATCTTTTCTTCCGACCTAACCCTAAAAAACCATCTCCCATAGGTGGTCCGTCTTGACTCCCTTCCCGGATAGGCTCCCCCTTAACACCCTAAAGACGAAGTGAGGAGGGGAGAAAAAAAAAAATTGAAAAAAGAAAAAAAGGGGGGAACACACAAACAAAAAAAAAAAAAAAAAAACATTAAAGATATACAAAAGAGGATAGCCACAGATACCCCAACAATATAACCAGCTCACTATGGCTGCAATTAACCACAGTTCCTCTTGTCCTACCCTTAAACTGATCTCCCTAAACGCAAAAGGCTTGAATATTCCTGAAAAACGTTCAAAAGTTCTTGCCAATATGCGTAGCATGAAAGCTGACATAGTCTTCCTGCAAGAGACTCATTTCTGCTCAAAATCCAGACCAAAATTGGCCAATTTCTTTTATCCACACGACTTCCACGCTACTAATCCGGAAGCCAAATCGAAAGGTGTCTCGATTCTCCTGTCTAAAACTGTTCCCTTCCAAGTGGCAGACACGCTAGCAGATGAACAGGGTAGGTTCTTATTCTTAAAAGGGACATGGAAGGATAAACACATAACCCTGGCCAATATATACAGCCCTAACTCATCCCAAGTCCCGTTTTTCCGCGACATCTCTCAGCGCTTAGCCACCTTTCAATCGGGGATACTAATAGTAGGCGGAGATTTCAACGTGCCCCTGGAACCCATCATTGACACATCCTCGGGTACTTCCCACCTGCCATACAAAGCATTGCGTCAAATCAAACTAAGCCTTCAAAACCTCCTGCTTCATGACACGTGGCGCACGTTACATCCCAAGGAGAGAGATTATACATTCTTTTCTAACCCTCACAATCGCTACTCCAGGCTGGACTACTTTTTCCTGACCCAGAGTGATCTTCCATTCTTATCTAGAGCCACCATAGAGCCCATGACTATATCAGACCATCATCCCATCTCAATCTCGCTATCCTTACCAGAAAAAATTAAACGTTCACAGACTTGGAAACTGGACCCGACAATCCTATCAGATATAGGAAGACAGGAGGAAATTCGTCTCTGTATAGAAAACTACTTTACGGACAATGATACGCCAGACACGACCAGCATGACACAATGGGAGGCACACAAATGCGTTGTCAGGGGAAAACTTATTTCGATGACAGCTAAAATCAGACGGGAAAAACGCAAGACTCTTTCGGACCTATACGCCAAACTACAAACGCTGGAGACGTTACACAAACGCACACTAGCCCAGAATTTACATCAGGAACTTATAGATACCAGGTCTCTAATTCAGGAGGAGTTGGGCAAGATTACACGGAAAAAATACATGCTCACACATAAGCTTTTTTACGAATTTGGAAACAAAAGTGGTCACCTGCTAGCCCAAGCACTTCGAACTAGGAAAGCCAAAAACACAATTCACAAACTTCACTCATCCAAAGGGGAGGTTTACACGAAAAACACGGATATAGCCGCTGAATTCGAAAAATTTTACTCAACACTATACAATATTGGGGACACAAATCCCACAACCAACACACCCACCTCTAGGGCAACTGATATCGCACAGTTCCTAAATCAACATTGCCCCAGGACCATTTCCCAAGAGGTGTCTGATTCTCTGGAAGGTCCGATTACCCGACAGGAATGGGATACGGCTTTAAAACAACTGAAACCGGGCAAATGCCCGGGCCCGGACGGACTATCTGCTTGCTACTACAAAACTTTTAAGGACTACCTAGATGCCCCATACAGGAAGGCTTTCAACTCAATCTCTCCAAACAGCCCTCTATCCCGAGACATGTTGGAAGCGCACATAGTGGTTCTTCCCAAAGACGACAAAGACCCTACTCAAGCAGCTAACTATAGGCCAATCTCTCTACTCAACGTAGATCTCAAAATTTTTTCAAAGATACTGGCCAACAGGATATTGCCACTCCTCCCCTCATTAGTCTCCAAGGACCAAGTGGGATTTGTCCCTGGCCGGGAAGCCAGAGACAACACCATAAAGGCCATCAATCTACATCATTGTATTACGTCATCAAACCAAAAAGGCTTCTTTCTCTCTCTGGATGCGGAGAAGGCATTCGACAGGGTTGCATGGGACTATATGGCAGCTGTACTGCACTCTATAGGTCTGGGTCCACGCATGCTTGATCTCATTCTATCCCTATACTCACACCCTACAGCGAAAATTAGAGTGAACGACACCCTGTCGAATGCCTTCTCCATCCATAATGGTACGAGACAGGGCTGCCCACTATCCCCGATACTATTCGTCCTCACCCTTGAACCTCTTTTGAACAGCATTAGAATCAACCCTGACATACATGGTATACGGACATCTCATAGGGATTTCAAACTTGCCGCCTTTGCGGATGACATATTAATGTTCCTTACACAACCCCATACTACAATCCCGGTAGTTCTAGCAGAATTCAAACGCTTCAATGTACTGTCCAATCTTAAGATCAACTTTTCCAAATCTTTTGCACTCAATGTTACACTGCCCCCTCAAACAGTAGCTCTTTGCAAGGAAAACTTCCCCTTCCACTGGAAATCTGATGCAATCACTTATCTGGGCATTCAACTCCCTGCCAAGCTACAAGATCTTTACACAAAAAACTACCTTCCTCTGCTGAATAAGTTAACGATGGACTTGACTCACTGGAATAAGCCGCTGTTCTCGTGGTTTGGCAGGGCAACGATCCTGAAAATGAACGCACTACCAAGGGTTCTCTACATACTTCAAACAGCGCCTATCCACATACCCCCCACCTTCTTCAAATCATACAGAAGCCTGTGCTCCAAATTTCTCTGGGGAGGTCACAAACCGAGAATAAGCTATACACAACTCACACTGCCTAAACATTTAGGGGGAATAGGACTACCCGACATTCATAATTACTACAAAGCTGTCCATCTGACACGCATTATCGACTGGAACGTTCATGACTCCACAAAAGACTGGGTAGTTCTGGAAACATCCCTTACGCCGCTTCCCCTTGCATCCCTACCATGGATCAAAAACTGCCTGTCATATCAAGATGTGGGTCTACACCCGCTGATCAAACCCACTATCCACTCCTTTGTTAACATATGTCACAATACATCTCTTTCATCCATTCCGGGTCCCATGACTCCGTTACTAATGAACCCCAATTTTTCTCCGGGTATGTCTAAATGCTTTCTGAAAGACCTATGGCCACAATCCCGAGCCCTAGCTCACCACTTCTATGCCCGTGAACGGCTACTTTCTGCTTCCCAATTAGCCACAATACATGACAAACCTTCCATTCCGACCTGGAAGTATAACCAGATTACTCACTTCCTGAGCTCCCTAAGCAAACAGGCCCCATGCCATAGACCGCTGTCACCCTTTGAAAAACTATGTGTACAAATGGCTCCCCAAACGCACCTCATATCCACAACCCATTCCCTTCTCTTTGCGGACCGCCGACCTGACGGCTCCACCGCGTGTATTGCTTGGGAGAGGGACCTCTCCATTACTTTATCAGAGGCAGACTGGACCAACATACACACGAATATCCACAAGGGTTCCATGAATGTCTCAACACAGGAGAACGGTTACAAACTCCAGACGCGTTGGTACCGCACCCCGTCCTTGTTACATAAATTTAACCACGATATTCCTGACACCTGTTGGAGGTGCCTCGCAGACAGGGGCACATTATTGCATATTTGGTGGCAATGCCCTCACATACAGAACTTCTGGAAGGAAGTTCACCGTATCACTAACCATGTTACGACCTATGACTTACCCTTTACCCCCTCTCAATTCTTACTCCATCACACACGCCTTTCTCAATCGGCTTACCACAAATCTTTGGCAATGCACATGATTAATGCGGCGAAACACTGCATTCCTGTTCACTGGAAATCCCAAGCCATTCCCACCCTTAAGGAATGGTTTAGGAGAATCAACAGAATGTCTGAAATGGAGGAACTCGTTCACTGCTCCCGTGACACCCCACAAAAATACGGACTCAAATGGGCCTGTTGGTTACATTTCCAAACGACCACAGAATTCTCTCACTTAAATACTCAACCGACCTAACTCTGCATAAATAAGAACCATAAAGTTGAGAACGTAAACTGGTAACACACCGCTCTCTATCTCTCTTGCAGGAATACTGTACTCCCAATCAGGTAAAAAACATACACCCTCCTCGCTTGCTGGTGGTATCTACACAACTATTGGGATAAACACATCCTGTCTGGGGAGGGAGGCAGGACGAGACCACCACCACCCTTTTACCCAATCCTTGTACCTCCCACCTCTATTCTCCTCTTCCCCTCCCTTGACATTCCCACTCAGCTACTCACCCTATCCCCAATATCTGGATAGGGTCCACGTCTGACAACATCATACCGTCATACTGAATGTATCTTATGATAATTGAACTCCCCACATAGGGAAACGCTTACATGACCCGTACGGTCACTTTCCCCTGTGCCTAACCTTAAGGGTAGAATCATCACCACACTACACACACTTGACCACATGTCTCCCTTATGGCACCAATCCAACCTTCCAGCTTGTACACGGGTCACTTTGCTCCCTATTTTACACGGGTATGCTTAATATGCCTCATAATCTCCGGAGTCAACAATAAACCAGACACTTCACTATTCTTTACTTAATGCTGTATGCCTATGTATGTAGGCCTATGTTGGATTCTTGTTCCTGACTCTCTTTCTGTTTATATGTTCCAGCTTGTTTGCCTTTTCTGGGGAAAGTCTTCCCTTTTGTCTATACTAACGTTATAATATGCACAATATGCTTGATGTTATGTCAATCTGTTTGATTTTTCAATAAACTTCTTTGAAAAAAAAAAAAAAAAAAAAAGATGTATAAGCTCTGTGACAGGGCCACAGGCTATACATATAGTTTTGTGGTTTACGAGGGAAGAGATAGTCGCGTAGAGCCAGAGAACTGCCCAGATTACATAGGGAGCGCTGGTAAGATTGTGTGGCACTTGGTGTCACCCTTATTCGGAAAGGGGTACCACTTGTATGTGGACAATTATTACATGAGTGTGCCACTTTTTAGTCACTTGTTTGATCAAGGAATTGGCGCATGTGGCACCATGCAATCTAAATGCTGGGGCTTACCCCAGCGGCTTGTAGATTCCCATCTTAGGCTGGGGGAGATAACCTGCTTGAAGTGTAATAATTTGCTCAGGTATCAGGAAATAAAACCAGTGGCTATAAACATAGCAAACATAGAGATAATGCCTAGGTAAAGTGCATCAAAGGAGATTGGCGGTGCATCCAATTAAACATAAAATGGTGTGCCAGTGATTAAAAGGATAAAATCCTGAATAAGTAGTATTTAATAGCTCAATTCCCATCAGTGATTGGGGTTTTCCATACCGGAGATGGCTTGTTTCGGATGGGGACCTCTATACATTTGGGGTATTTAATCCCTGAGGGTTGCTCATAACCTCGAGGGAGATGTTTAGTTGAGTGGGACTAGGCCCGGAGCGGATTTCATGCTCCTCCATCTACCTCAATGTTGAGGTTCTTCCTTAATGTCGAGGCAGATCCTTGCCCACCGTTATGTTGGAATTCTTCAAGATTTTTTGCCCATGTGGGAACTGCCAGGTCGACTCCCACTCCATCTGGACTGGTGATATCTAAGTGGAGGATATTCTACAGTTCCCTTTTCCTTCTTTTTCTGCTCTCTCCACTTTGTTCATTTTCGCAATTTATTTTTCCTATTTTCAGACACAGAGGAAATTCTCCAAATAAACATGCTCTGCTTCCTGTTACCCAGGTCATCTTGCTCTTATACTTTTCAGGCACATCCCCACTTCAGATGGTAGGTCTCTGCTAGATGATGAGCAGTGTCCTCTCTCTGATCCATGATGCCAAATGACACTTACAAGTACCCCATACGAATTGCTTCCCATAAGGTAGGCCTAAATTCCCAGTTGAAACATCGTAAAATGTTTCAAACCTACCACTCACAAGACTTAGATGGGCTTTTATTACAAGAGACACACTTCCCAAAATGATATAAACGCTCTTATATTCATCAAAAATATCCTCAGTTTTACCTCTCAAATGCAGAGGAGAAAACTAAATGGGTGGGGATATTTTTTCTAGACAAACTTCCTTCTCCCTCTCCAAAGAGATTATAGACCATAAGGGTAGGTTCCTTCTCCTTGCAGGAACCATTGATGGTTCCACTTTCACCTTTGTATCCTATTATGCTCCGAATCGTGGGCAAGCGGAATTCTTTTCATCCATGATTAAGACTCTCTCCCCTCACTTTACAGGCATGGTGATCATGGGGGTGACTCAAATTTAGCCCTAAATCAGATCCTTGACAGATTGGGAGATGGACACTCTCGTCCTCTGAAACATAGTACTCGTATAGCTAAGCTTCTTCGCTCTCATGATTTGGTAGACATATGGAAAGAATTTAACCTCTTAACAAAAGATTACACGCACTTCTGCACCATTCTTTCTCCAGGATAGATCACATCTTCCTTTCTGCTACTGCTATTCCATGTATTTCTAAGTCATTAGTCAGAGATTCTTCACTGTCTGACCATGCCCTGGAGGGTCCTTCTGATGGCGCATCAATGAAGCCTTGTTAAGTGACCCAATACAATCCGCAATACTGGTGCTCAGGGCATTTTTTGAGATGAATGATACAGAGGGAATTTCTCCTGCAACATTCTGGGCCACACAGAAAGCTGTCATTAGGGGTAAACTTATCCAGATTACCTCTCGGGACAAACAGAAAAAAGAGCTGAAATTGTCAATCTTGAAAAATAATTCTTAAAGATTTCCAAAAACAATAAATGACACCCCACAGCCAAATCTATCGCCCATTTGGAATCAGCATGTCTATCACTTAATATTGCACTCACCACTGAGGCAGAAAAGGACCTCCATTGGACTAATGCTCTGAGCTATCTACTGAAAGACAAAATAGGCCCCAGACTATCTAACAGGTTGACCCCCAAGTCACGATCTTTCTCCTTTCCCAAAATTCACTCCCTTACAGATACCCTCACTCAGAATCCAGATATAATGGCCACCTTTCACAAATACTATTTAACATTATATATAGAAGGCACTCAATCCTCTTCTGAAGCATTGAATGACTTTCTTTTTTTTTATAGTTAAATCTTTATTTATTTTCTCATTTCCAAAATTGTTTAACATTGCCGTAGAAAAACATAAATACAAAAACAATTGTTTTTCACCAATTAAAAACAGTTTACTCAAACACCAAATCCTATTTTACCCGGAGATTACTAAGTGGAAGCATCATGTAGCCAGTGTCCTACCAACTGTATTTTGTATATTCAGCCAGTTTTTCCTTTAGTATTGCTCCTTGCTACTCTCCCCCCCTCCCTCCCCCCCCCCATCCCTTCCCCATCCTAATACACAGATATATGTGTGTCTGGGTGTACCTGTTCACCAAAAGATTTTTTCTTTTCTTTTTTTTTCCTCCAACTAGGGTTTACGCATATTTTCAGTGATCTATACTCCTTATCTTTCCTCTTCTAAGTGGCTGACGTTTCTCTTTCTCGTTGTCTTCCCCGTCTGGTTGTGGTATCTTGGTTATTGCCCGTCTACACAGAGGGGCCCAATTTGGTCATCCATCGAGCCCACATCCTATCATATTCATTGAGGTTACCTCTTTTTATGAATACTATTCTTTCCCGACATAAGGTCTCATTTATTGTCTTAATCCAGTTGTTTACTGCAGGGGATTCCTTTGCTTGCCAGTTCATCGCAATCATTTTCCTGGCTTGAAACAGGCCTCTTAGGATTGCTATTGTGGTGCTTTTCCTCTCTCCCCTTTCCCTTCTGTATCCCAGTACACACACACCTTAGCTTCATTTTCTAATTTGGTCGCAAATATATCTCTCAAGATGTTGGTCACTTCCTCCCAGTACCCAAAAAGTTTAGGACATTTCCACATCATGTGCAAGAGGTCCCCCACCTCTTAACATCTGGGACATTTGTCATCAAGACTCCTGCCAAACTTAAATAAACGTTTGGGTGTGTAATATGCCCTATTCACCAACATCAGGTGAGATATCCTCTGCGAAGGGGAAACTGATACTGCCGGGGCATCTCCAATATTCTTCTCCACTGGTCATTTGTTATTATTCCTATGTCTTCTTCCCATTTTGATTTTACGTTTTGAAGACTTCCTCCTGTATTAATTTTGTGGGCTATTAGCCCATATATCTCTGATATCAATCCCTTGGTAGGGCCTAAATGCTGTATACTCTGCCATAAGGTGGTCTCATTCCATATCAAGGGTTGATCCAGAAATTGGGCAACAAGGGCATGTCTTATTTTTAAATAGAAATAAAACGTACCCTGTGGTATGTTAAACTCGTTTTTCAGCGCACCACATTTTTTGAGGGTGTTACCTGTGTATAGTTGCCTCAATCTTTTAATTCCCTGGTGTTCCCACTGTCTTTTTTTTCCCAACTGAAGGACTTCTTGTAGCTTATTGTTATCTCATAGGGGAGTATAATCGGACCTCCCATTATAGCCCATATGTTTTTTAATTGTTATTCAGAGTTTATCTATCATTTTTATTGTAGGATATTTGACACGAAAGGAGTCCGCCTCCAGAGCTTCTATTATTGTGTTATGTCTGGCCTCTATCAACATTACTTTTCCATTTGGAGTACCCCCCTCCGGTACTCCACATCCAATAAGTTGTTGTAGCTCAGATGACCAATATTAACGCTCTGAGTGCGGGACCGCAAATCCCCCTTCCCCTATTGGGAGTTGCAGTGTACTAAGTCGGATTCTAGCCTGGCCCCCCTTCGAAATTAATTCCCTAAAGAGGGTCTCAATTTTTTTAAACCACTTCCTGCCTATCCATACCGGGGAGTTGTGTAATATGTACAAAAGTTGTGGCATCCATATCATTTTGATTAACCCACATCTCCCCGCTACCGACAGTGGAAAGCGCTTCCAAACTCTAATTTTGTTTTTGAATTTAGCCAACAGTGGTACAAGGTTTTCACTTATGTACTGATTGGGGTTCTTTGTTAAAATTATCCCCAGATATTTCATCCTATCCACCACCGCTATCTGGGGCATTCCTGGTATTGTTACCTGACTGGTTGTATCTATAGGAAAAAGTTCTGATTTTTCCCAGTTAATCTCTAGGCCAGTGAACGTTCCAAATTCCTCCACTATATTCATGGCTTTTATTAAAGAGTTACCGATATCTCCCAAAAATAGCAGCACATCGTCCGCATAAAGTGTGATCTTTTCTTCGCCCCCCACCTTCTTCTTAAATCCTGTTATCTCGGGGCTGCTTCTTATGGCGATGGCCAAGGGTTCCATTGCCAGGGCAAAGAGCAGGGGGGACAACAGGCACCCCTGTCTTGTCCCTCTCTCCAATTCAATCACATCCGATATCACATTGTTGATTTTTAATCTGACAGTGGGCCCCTCATAGAGCAACCTTATCCACCTGGTGAATGAGGGACCAAGCCCGAACTTTTCCAAGACCTTCCATGTATCCCCACTCCACACTGTCAATTGCTTTGGTCACATCTAGAGTCAGTATCGCCCCTGGACCCCCATTCACAATCGGATTTTGTAAATTTAAAAAAGCTCTTCTCTTCAGATCTGCTTGATCTGAGTGAATCATTCTTACAATAATTTTGTTCAGCCTAACTGCCAGAACCTTGGCCAAAATCTTTGCGTAGGAACAAAGCAAAGAGATTGGTCTATATGCTGCTACGTCCAACGGGTCCTTTCCATCTTTATGCAAGATTATAATTGTTGCTCCCCTAAACGCATCCTCCAGTGTATTTAGCAGTTTCGTATTGCTTGTATGTCTCAATTGGGAGCCCGTCTGGGCCAGGGGATTTCTGATTTGCCATATTATCCACTGCTTGTTGCAGTTCTACAAGAGTTATTGGGGCCTCTAGCTCTTCTCTCTCCTCTTGTGTGATAGATGGAATCTCCAATCTCCCCAGGAAATCCTACATTGCTCTCCCTGCTCCAACTTTCTGAGCTGTATAAAGGTTTTTATAAAAATTCCTAAAGAGCTGGGCTATTCCTGTAGAGTTGGAGATAATTTCTCCTCCTTCCCCTCTTATAGACTGAATCGTAGTTGATGGAGAGTTAGACTTCACCAACTGTACTAGCATCTTGCCCACTTTCTCTCCAAGATCACTTGCCGCTGAAGGAGTCTGCTTGTTTCAGCCTTCCTCATGGTTACCAGTTTGTACTCCTGTTGCTTATCAAGCCATATCTTTTTTTTTCCTCTAGTGTATCCATTATATAATGGTTCTCTGCTTCTAATGTCTCCTTTCGGATTCTTTCTCCTGCTACTCTGACATCTTTATTAAATTTAGCTATCTGCTGGATCAGTATTCCTCTTAAAAATGCTTTTAGGGTGTCCCATATTACACTCAGGCCTGCAGTGCCCTTATTAAATTCCATAAATTCCCTTAGTTTGGGAAGGACTCCATCTGCCTCTTTAATTAGTTCGAACCAATTGGGATTAATTTTCCACTCCCTCTGACTTTTTTTTTCCCCCTATTTTTACTGTTGTCACTATTGAATGACTTTCTTGACGGGATTCCCCTCCCCAAACTGACATCCGCACACTGTTCAACCCTTGAAGATCCCATCACGGAGTCAGAGGTATTAGAAGTCATTAAAAATCTTAAGAATATATCAGCCCCTGGACCTGATGGGTTCTCCGTTTTCTATTACAAGACATTTTTTCCAGCCCTCTCTCCATATTTTACAAAATGTTTCAACTCTCTTTTGAGGGGTACTAATGTCGATAACGACTCTTACTCAGCTTACCTATCAGTCATTCCTAAACCAGGCAAAGATGCTTCAGAGGTTAGCAATTATAGACAAATCTCTTTGATCAATAATGACCTCGAAATTCCAAATTTTAGCTAATAGACTGTCAGCATTTATTGATCGATATGTACATAAAGATCAGGTGGGATTCATCCTGGGGAGACAGGGGCCAGATCAAATACGAAGACCTATAGATGTCATCTCGCTCCTACATTGGGATGGGGGCCTCCTCAAGAGGGTTTTTTCTTGTCCATCGATTTACAGAAGGCCTTCGATACAGTGAAGTGGCCATATTTATTTGAGGTTTTGTTCAGGTGGGGTTTTGGGCCTCATTTCCTAGGGATCTTTAGGGCCTTGTATTCTAATTTAAGCGCACCTGTGAGACTTCAGACCCACTATTCAGAGCCATTTCCTATATCAAACGGCACAAGACAGGGCTGTCCTTTGTTGCCCTTGATCTTTGCCAACGCAATTGAGACATTGGCAATTGATTAGGAGCCACCCAGACATCCATGGGGTACAATGTGGACCTCATAAGACTCATAAGTGCGTGCTATTTGCTGATGATTTAATACTCTTTGTTATATCTCCTTTGATTTCTACACCAAACATTCTGTCTTTACTAAATAAATTTGGGAAGGCCTCGGAGTTACAAGTTAAGTTTTCTAAATCTATGGCACTCAACATCACAACTTCGACTCTACTTCTTGAGAGATTGAAAAAACATTTCCCTTTCCATTGGAGCTCAACTTCTCTCTCTTAATTGGCGGTCAACCTAACAGCTGATGTGGGACTTCAATATAGTGCTAATTTCCTTACGACCTGCAAAAAACTGAGCTCTGATCTGGATACATGGTCTAGATGTGATCTATCCTGGTTAGGTAGAGTTAATTCTGTCAAAATGACCCTACTGCCAAAGTTATTTATACCTCTTCAGATCACTGCCTATCCCAAATCTAATATCCCACCTTAATAAATTCCAATACTAAGTCATCAAATTTGTTTGGAGCTCTAAAGGCCATCAAAGCCCTAGGAGTGTTATCTTCAGATTATGAACTTAAGGGGGCTTGGGCCTTCCAGATTTATGGATGTACTACCAGGCAGCACAACTAGCCCAAATTTCCATAGTCTATGCACGGGGTAATAGACCTGATTGGGTCAGTATGGAGAGACAATGCATTCCTAGACACACCATATATTTTCTTCTCTGGTGCCCCTCCAAAAGCAGACTGCCTATTTTAGCACCCACCCTTTGACACTCTATGGCCTTATGCAACACGCTTTACTATAATCCCCCACTCACATCTGAACTCAGCCCATTAACCCACCTTTTCCCTAACTCTCAATTTCCACCAGGACTCGATATTAAAGCCTTCCAGAGGTGGTTAAATAAAGGGCTGTTTATGATAGGGCACTAACTTTGAGCCATGGTGTCAGCAAGCTGGAGATGCCCCAAGCAGAGAAAATCAGATCATCACAAATCCATAATTTTTTACTTTCTTTATGGAAGGCCAGACCAGACTCATCAAGGATCACCCCATACATACATTGGTGTTCTGGGATCATGGATCAGAGAGGGGGCATATCCTTGATATACTCCTCATTGGCAGAGACTTCAGGAAAACCCTCCTATGCTCTACTTTGTGAACAGGACTTGTGAATAGACCGGGGCACAGATACTGTACCTGGTATAACCTTTAAAGGTGTTGTAAATGTCTCCCTGGTAGAGGCTAGTGTTAAAATTATAATACGCTGGTATCATGTTCCTTTTTGCATAGCAAAGATCTACCCGGGAGAATCCCCCCTCTGTTTTAGGGACTGTGGATATCTAGGTGATCTCCTCTATACCTGGTGGCACTGTCCCCGCACAAGGGGTTTCTGGAACAAGATTTTCCATTTGCTTTGGAAACTCACAGGACTGGCAATCCCTAAATCACTGCTAATCACCCTATTAAAAGAAAAGGTAGACAAGAAACCCATATGCTCTCAAAAATTTATACACTTTATGCTTTTGTTGGCTAAGATCACCATTGCCCAGGCCTGGAAACAACCAGCTGTGTCCTTTCTGGCAGCAAAACTGAAAATTTCTTGGATAATGACCCAAAAAAAAAAGCAATTAGTATTCGCCAAGATACAGTTTGTAAATTTTGGACCCCTGGGCCAATCAAATTCTATCATCTTCCCAAATACCAATTAACTTCCCCGAATGATACCCCCTCTGTGTCTTTGCCCTTCCTCTATGTACCCCTCCCTGTCCTTTTCTCTACTTTTTCTTTTTTTTCCTTCTATGTTTCCATACTCTTTATTACTATTTGATTTTAATATCTGGATTGCTCCAGAATGTAGTCGACAACTGGGTTTTACTCAATTTTTGTTTATGTTGACGGATGTTGGGGATTTGTGGGAGATCATTACGACATTAATCTCTGATAGTTGCACATGAGGCATGAAATGCTCTTAGACTTGACAGACCAACCTTTAAAATTGTATTTTTCTTCCCATGTTTCACCTAGAGGTCCAAGTTATTTGTAGTATCATGCCCCCCATCGGTAACTTTACCAGGTTATGATTGATGTCTATGTATTTCTATTATGAGGTCTCACTATTTGTGGATGTGCATCTAGATGGTCGACTGTTCTAATGTAAACACTCGTCCCCTCCCGCTTCTAGTACCTCCAGTTTTGCTATGTCCTAAAATGTCTTTATTTGAAACTCCATTTTATACAACATTTATATGAAACACTCCCCAAGGCAACATTTTGTTACTATAATTGTAGTTCACAACATTTTTCCCAGTTTGATGCATTTTCCCTCCTGGTTTATCTTGCAATCCTCTTGTAAACCGGTACCTCTCTCTTGAATATGCACTTCTTGTATCTAGTTGTTTTCAAATGTTGGCTTCCTTTATAAGCCTTATTGTATATCCTTTGTTATTTTTATAACTTTGAATAAAAATATTGAAAGTAAAAAAAGATGGAGGTTACCATTTTTCCCTTACAGCTTTCAGAATTTGTAATAGACCCCTCAAACCATAGATTTTTTCAATAGATTTTTATTGAGTTTTTGACAAGACAAACATTTGGTAACGTTGACATAGTACAAGTACACTTAAGTTGTCAATATGTCTTATCATAGTGTAACAACAGGTTAAACTTATAAAGGTATGAACATGCTATTCAACACGGTAATTTGCATCGATCAGAGTAGTCAATCAAATTTGAATGAAAACAGATATAATGAAGCAGGTGGCACTCTCAATGTCTATTTCTGTTACTATAATTCTAAGGATAGTTTAATTTATACCAGTCTGTCCAGGTTTTCCATGTTAGTGAGGCTGGTGAAAGACGGTTTTGTGTACTAGCGTACATTAGCTCATAATTGGCATGGGTATTGGTTGTCAGTATTACTTCCTGTATTGAGGGGGTTGCTTGTTCTTTCCAATGGTGTGTTAGTACTAATCTGGCACTCATGAGGATGTGGGATAGCACTGTCCTGTGTTCTCCTGGGATTGTTTCAATGGTTAAGGAAAGGAGAGCTTGTTCTGGGGATAGGTTTACTACGTATTTTAGAACTTGTCTAGCAATTTAGAACACTGTTTCCCAGTATTTTTTAATCACTGGACAAGGCCATAGGGTGTGATAAAGGGTTCCCACCTCTCCACAAAGACGCCAGCATAGGGCAGTAGACTGGGGTGCAAATTTTGCAAATCTATGTGGAGATAAGTACCAACGGAGTGATATTTTATGTGATAGTTCCCATAGGTTTACACTCCTGGTTGAGGCGAAGGTCGCTTTAAAGGCTTTTTGCCACTGTTCTGAAGTAAAGGTGGTCCCTATGTCTTTTTCCCATGAAGACATTGCTGATGTTTTGGTGTATACATCTTTGTTATTTAACATCCCATAAAACAGGGAGATCCCTTTGGATTTAGAGTGTATATTATTATAAAATTGGGATATGTTCCATGGGATAGTCAGCTGATTATAGGGATTTGCATGGAGGAAGTGTGTAATTCGAAGGTAGGTATATAGGTCCTGTGGGGTCAGGCCATATTCTATTTGGAGGGATCTAAAGGTCTTTGGTAATGGTCCAATCATTAAGTCGTCGACTACTTTTATACCTTTTCCTATCCACTGTTCTATGTGTAGGTCAGGGATATTCATTCATAGGCTCTGTATTGGTGTTGGTAGGGTTATTGTTTTCGTCTGTTGGAAGGGGAACTTTACCAGGATATCCCATGCTTGTAGGGAGGCTACTATAGTTGGAGATAGAGTTCTGTTTTTTAGAGGTATATGGCGCTGTTGGAAGAGTAGATGATACAGGTCATAATGGTGGAGTTGGGCTTTTTCTGCTTCAGTCCATCTATTACTTTCTGATGTAGGGATCCAGGTCTTAAGTTGCGTGAGTACAGTGGCTAAGTAATAATCTTTTAGATTGACCATTCCTATTCCCCCTACTCTTCTGGATGTAACAAGGCATGCAAAGGCACATCTTGCTCTCTTCCCTTGCCACATATAATGATTAATTATTGAGTGTGCTGTATTGAAAAACGTATTAGGTATGGGTATTGGAAGTGTTCGGAACAGGTATATTAGTTGGGGTAGGATAGTCATTTTAAAGGCCGCCAGACTTCCTGTCCAGGAAAGCTCCGCCTTTGCTAGTCCTTGAAGTTTTCCTTTCAGTTTATCAAGAAATGGTGCATAATTGGACTTGTACAAGTCTTCTGTATTATGTGTAAGGGTAATGCCTAGGTATTTAATCTCTAGTTTTTCCCATGTATAAGGATAGGTAGCAGCAAGTTTTTGTTGTATTAGTGGTGACACATTCAGACTTAAAATGTAAGATTTTAATTAATTTACTTTATAATAGGACAGATTACTAAACATTTGTAATGTATGATATATCGAAGCCAAGGAATTCTCCACCTCTGTGATCATTAATATGACATCATCAGCTAAGAGGCTGATTGTGTGAGTCGAGTTGTACATTTTGATTCCTGTTATGTGGGGATGATTGCGAATGTGACACGCCAGAGGCTCCATGAGTAAATTGAATATTAGTGGCGATAGGGGGCATCCCTGGCGTGTCCCATTCATGATGGCAAAGGGGGTTGAGAGGACCCCAGATGTGAAGACTTGGGCTGAGGGAATAGTATATAGGGCCATAATTGCTGAGAAAATAGGGCCTGAGAAGCCAAATGCCGTCAAAGTTCTGGCTAGATATCCCCAGTGGATGCGGTCGAACGCCTTCTCTGCGTCTAGAGCAAGAAGCAGAGAAGGCTTTCCTGATACATTTGCATTATGTACGATGTTAATTAATCTCCTAGTGGTGTCAGAGGTTTGTCGTCCCCTGGTGAACCCTGATTGGTCCGGGTGGATGAGCTTGGGTGTGATGTCTGTTAGTCTTTGGGCAATAAGTTTGGCGTATACTTTTAAGTCGTTATTCAGTAACGAAATAGGTCTGAAATTTTGTGGGGTGGATGGATCCTTCCCTGGCTTGGGTATGGTTATTATTAAAGCACTAAGCATTTCTGAGGGGAAGGAAGCAGAGGCAGCAGCATCATTGAAAACTCTCTGGAGGTGGGGGGCTAAAATGTGGTTGAATGTTTTATAGTACTCCCCTATAAAGCCACCAGGGCCAGGGGATTTATTGGATGGTAAGGAGGCTATATTTTTGGTAATCTCTGGGAGGCTGAAGGGTAGATTCAACTGTTGAAGTTGATCTTCTGTCAATTGTGGGAGGGGCAATTTGGTTAGGAAGTTGGTAATCATTTCTGGATCGGGTTGAGGGGTGGATGGGTCTTTATTCAAATTGTACAGGGAGCTATAATATTCACTGAAGGCATCTGCAATGTCTTTTGGATGATATTGTTTTACTTTAGATGTAGGGTGGACAATGTATGGAATTTTTGTTTTGTATCTGTACCCTTGTAGGCGTTGGGCAAGAAATTTCCCCAGCTCTATTACCACTAGAATAGTAGTGCATTCGCAGTCTTCTGGATGATTTCTCAAAATCGCCCAGAAGACATATTCTAAGATCATGTCTAAGTTTTGAGACAGCTTCTGTTAGGGTGGCTGTGGGGTGTTGTTTATTCTGAGTTTCCAGTGAGCGGATGCCATCAGTGAGTTCTGTTATACGTTTCTGCCTCTGCTTCCTCATACCTGCACCAATTTTAATAAACATGCCCCTCATGTACGCCTAGTGGGCGTTCCATAAGGTAGTATAATCAGATATGGAACCAATATTAATTCTAAAATATTCCTTTAAGTGGTTTTCTAAAGCTTCTTTAGTTTCTTTCTTTTGAAGAACTTAGGGATTGGCCCTCCAAACCGGGTTTGTCCTGGGTGAGAGTGATTCTGCTATAGTTATAGTCACTGACGCGTGGTCAGACCAAGTAATGTTGTTGATTCTGGAACTATTAGTACGTGCCAGGATGGTTTCATCTACCAGGAAAAGGTCAATTTGTGAGTAGGAATGGTGGGCTGCTAAAAAATAGGTAAAATCTCTTTCTCCAGCACGGCAGCAGCACCATACGTCGTAGAGGTTGTGTTTATGAATTGTGTCCTGGAGAGAGGTACCTGTGCGGGTGACCTTGGTCGTGGTGTCTATAGCTTTGTCAGGAGCCAGGTTAAAGTCCCTGCATAGTACCAAAGATCCTCTTTTAATGTCATCGATTTTCCTCAGGAGTTTGTTAAGAAATTTTAGTTGATGGGAATTAGGTGTGTAGATATTAGCGATTGTATATGTCCTGGAATTAATGTCACAGATTAATATAAGATATCTGCCATTGGGGTCTTTGATTTCTTCATGGAGTTGGAACGCAATTGTGTCCTTGATCGCTGTTAGAACTCCTCTTTTTTTTGTGTCAGCACTAGCAGTGAAAATGAAGGGGTAGCTTCTGTGTGAGCATTTGGGTTGCGCATCAGCACAAAAGTGCGTTTCCTGTGCACAGATGATGTCAGCGTTATATTGTGCTGCCTCATTCCATAATGACCTTCGTTTGGCTGGATGGTTGATGGATAAGAAGGACACTCCCATGTGAGTTGTATGTAGATGCTTTGTCGTTGCTTCGTTTTCAGTATCAGCAGTGCACAAGGCAGGTACATATCATCATTAGTGACAGTGTTATGGTTTGTGAGACATGAGGTAGGTGAAAGATGTTTGTGCTGGGTACTCACAATTAGATGAGGTTTCCTGGTAGGTTTGCTGGGCAAGAGGTTATTGGTGTAGTTTGTGGTCTCCTGGCTCCTGAAGTGTTCCTTGCGTTGTTTATGTAGATCTGGTAGAAAGATTTGAGAGGTTCTCTGGCGGAAACTTCCGTTAGTACATTGAGAGTGGCTATGATGAATAGCGAAAAGAAAGAAAAACATGAGGTATGAATGAAAATGAAAACAAAACAATGCAGTAACAAAGAGGATCATATTGGACGCAATGTTGCTGATCGGTCCAATATTTAAACTGAGTATTTGAACGCAACTGGGTGCTATTTAAATGCGTTTAGGGGTCAAGTTCGTGGTAATGTGGGTGTTCTCTCAGAACAACGGGACTGGTATAGTCCCCGGCTTACTTATCATGTTCAGGTATGCTTCCTGGAGTTTTTTGCAGTAACTGTCTTTCATTCTACATCTAGCTGCTGCGCTCTTCTGTTATGGCTGGTATTGTTATCCAATTCAGGGATAATTTGCCATTCTTTGAGCAATGCTAGGCCTTTTTCCAATGTGTGGACAATGAATGTTTTACCATCTTTGGTGATGGTGATGTTAGTTGGGAATCCCCATCTGTAGGTGATCTGATGATTTCTCAGGGCTTTAGTGATTGTGACCAGACTTCGTCTTTTTTTCAGAGTATATTGGGATAGGTCTGCATAAAATTGGAGATGTTGGTATTGGGTAGGGATGAGGTATTTTTTCTGCATAGTCAGCATGAGTTGTTCCTTGGCGTGATAAAAATGCAGCCTCAGTATCACATCTCTTGGGGTCTGGTTGGGGAGATAGGACGGTTTGGGGAGGCGATGGATCCTGTCTATAATGACGTCCATTGCTGTCAGGTCAGGGAGGAGTTCTGTGAACAGTGTAGTGGCATAAGCTCTCAGGTCATTTTGCTGTACTGTTTCTGGAATACCTCTGATTTTCATATTGTTCCTCCTACTTCTATCTTCCATGTCCGCCATCTTTGCTTGCATGGTCTCTATCTCCCCCTCATTCTCTTCTTGTGCATCCACAAGATCATTAATTGTAGTGGCAAATTCCCCCACTTTACACAACCTGTCTGGTGCTGCGTAAGGAAACTAACATGTCCTTAAGGACAGTGTCCATGACAGGTTGGTTGGTCGTGGGGAAGCTCTCTATTCTTTCTGGCAGATCTCTGGTGTCTTCTCCAGAGTTTGCCTTGTGTCCGCACACCGGACTGCATCCAGGGCCATCCAGCCTGAATCTAGCTTTGGCAGGGCTAGCCGATTGTGGTGTGTCAGGGCAGGAGTGCGGGCTCTTAGGAGAGCTCTCCTTTCTAGGATGGGAGGCCAATGGAGAAGGAGAGGGATGGGGCCTTGTGTTTAGGGCCAGGGTTGATGTGGCGCCGGCGCCATCTTGCCTACCTCCGTCCTGCCGATACTTATAAAATGAGATAATTTTCTGTGGTTTCCGTTCCACCTTCATCTTGGTCATGATCATCCAGGTGTTGGGAATGTCTGGCACTCGATTAGAGCTGTTGGATGTCTCCGGGTAGCCGTTGTGTGCCGTTCTAGGCTCCGTCGCTGTGGAGCTCCGGTCTGAAGCGGCCATCACTGTCCGCGGCTAGCCACGCTCCACCATAGATTTTTTAAAAGCACGTGACCTATAGAATAAAAAAAATGTGCTACTAATTTATTTTAGAACCCTGCAATAATTGTGCAAATGTTCAAAAAATACACTAAATTCATTATTAGTGCACACAAACAGAACATAACAAAATTCCTTCTAATTTTCTACTAAAGTATCGTTCACATGTGGCATACTAAAGTGTATTTCCTTGAAGGGCCATGCTTACCTGCATGGAGATGCATAGGTGTTCTGTACATCCCCATGCAGGCAGTCTGTTACCCATGTATTATATTTGAGATTTACTATCTCTCAGATATAATTTGGGTTAAATGAGATTTCTTTGACCATGAGTGAAAGCTTTAACACAATACCAAAAATATATTGGCATATAGTAAAGAGGGCTAGACTAATACACACAATCTATCTATTTGTACAGGGAAAGGGTAAAAATCATGGATTTCATGGACATAAAGACATAAGACAAACATATTTAGTTACAAGTACAAGGCATACATTTCCCAAAGTTACCAGGCTACCCCCTACAAAGGTTCCATTCCTGTGACTGCTCTACCAGAGAGTGTGTGTTTCCCTCCCATCCAGTCTGTGTATATCATTACAGGCTGATGCCTCATTTGTTGGCATGGCATGGCTCTGATTGGTGGGCCTCTCTAATCCTGGGTAGGGATGAGCCGAACACCCCCAGGTTCGGTTCGCACCAGAACCCTTCGAACCGACCGAAAGTTCACGCGAATTTTCGAACCCTATACGTTATAATGGACGCGAACGTTCAAAATCAAAAGTGCTAATTACAACGGCCAATATGCATGTTAATGTCATAAAACAGGTTTGGGGACCCGGGTCCTGCCCCAGGGGACATATATCAATGCAAAAAGAACTTTTAAAAACTAACGTTTTTTCGGGAGCAGTCATTTTAATGATGCATAAAGTGAAAAAAAAAAAAGTGAAATTTTCCTTTAAATATGGTACCTGGGGGGGTGTCTAAAGTATGCCTGTGAAGTGGCATGTGTTTCCCGTGTTTAGAACTGTCCTTGCACAAAATGACATTTGTAAAGGAAAAAAATAAGCCATTTAAAACCACTTGCGGCTTTAATGTCATGTCTTGTCCTGGCCGCCATATGGCTGAAAATCCTTGAGAAAAATGGCATGGCTACCCCATCACCCCCCCCCCCACCCCAGCCCCTTTGGGTCTTGTATGGATATTAAGGGGGACCCCGCACCCAAACTAAAACCCTATACCTACAACCCTATATACTCTGAACAGCAGTATATAGGTGGTGCAAACAAGACACGGACTGTAGGTTTGTTCTTAAGTAGAATCTGAACAGGTACATTATGAAGTGTAGCTCCATCCCAAAAAAATAAATTTTTAAGCTTTTTGGAGAACATAGGGAGGGGTTATCACCCCTGTAACATTTGCTGTCTTTGCACATCTGTTCAGAACATGTCACCTCACTTTCCGTCCCAATGACAAATGTTTTTGGAAAAGTGGGGTTTGAATTGAAACAAGGATTGGTGATAACGCATCAGTAGAGAGGAGATACCTTTTTCCCAAATTAAATCTAACAGGATAGAATTTCCCTTCCTAGGGGTAGATTTCCTCTCACTTCCTGTTTTCTCTTTCCGTTTGCAAGTAGGAGTCGTTTGTAAGTTGGATGTTTGAAAGTAGGGGCCTGCCGTATATACTCTGCAGAAATTTGCCCTATTAGATGTTGGTGTAGCCACAAGACTGGTGGGCACAGGAATGGGCCCTGCTGTGAGTTATTAGATCAAGATTTGTAATTGCATGCACCTGTTGAACAGGGCAGAAAAATTGGGCCTTTGGTGGTGGTGGTGGTGGACGGTGTTGCCACAAGGCTGTAAGCCCTCATAGTTACTCTTGGTGGGCGCAGGAATGGGCCCTGCTGTGAGTTATTAGATCAAGATTTGTAATTGCATGCACCTGTTGAACAGGGCAGAAAAATTGGGCCTTTGGTGGTGGTTGTGGTGGTGGTGGTGGACGGTGTTGCCACAAGGCTGTAGGCCCTCATAGTTACTCTTGGTGGGCGCAGGAATGGGCCCTGCTGTGAGTTATTAGATCAAGATTTGTAATTGCATGCACCTGTTGAACAGGGCAGAAAAATTGGGCCTTTGGCGGTGGTGGTGGACGGTGTTGCCACAAGACTGTAGGCCCTCATAGTTACTCTTGGTGGGCGCAGGAATGGGCCCTGCTGTGAACTATTAGATCAAGATTTGTAATTACACGCCCCTGTTAAACAGGGGCTGAAAAATTGTGCCTTAGGCATTGGTGCTGGTGCCACAACACTGCAACCCCTCACAGATACTGTACTCTTAGCACAGCAATGAGACCTGTTGCAAAGCATTGCCTAAAAATTGTAATTACACGCCCCAACAGGGGCTGAAAAATTGTGCCTTAGGCACTGGTGCCACAACACTGCAACCCCTCACAGATACTGTACTTGGAGCACAGCAGTCACACCTGTTGCGAAGCATCTTTTTAAAAAATTGTAATTACACGCCCCTGTTAAACAGGGGCTGAAAAATTGTGCCTTAGGCATTGGTGCTGGTGCCACAACACTGCAACCCCTCACAGATACTGTACTCTTAGCACAGCAATGAGACCTGTTGCAAAGCATTGCCTAAAAATTGTAATTACACGCCCCAACAGGGGCTGAAAAATTGTGCCTTAGGCACTGGTGCTGGTGCCACAACACTGCAACCCCTCACAGATACTGTACTTGGAGCACAGCAGTCACACCTGTTGCGAAGCATTTTTTTTAAAAAATTGTAATTACACGCCCCTGTTAAACAGGGGCTGAAAAATTGTGCCTTAGGCATTGGTGCTGGTGCCACAACACTGCAACCCCTCACAGACACTGTACTCTTAGCACAGCAATGAGACCTGTTGCAAAGCATTGCCTAAAAATTGTAATTACATGCCCCAACAGGGGCTGAAAAATTGTGCCTTAGGCACTGGTGCTGGTGCCACAACACTGCAACCCCTCACAGATACTGTACTTGGAGCACAGCAGTCACACGTGTTGCGAAGCATTTTTTAAAAAAAATTGTAATTACACGCCCCTGTTAAACAGGGGCTGAAAAATTGTGCCTTAGGCACTGGTGCTGGTGCCACAACACTGCAACCCCTCACAGATACTGTACTTGGAGCACAGCAGTCACACGTGTTGCGAAGCATTTTTTAAAAAAATTGTAAGTACACGCCCCTGTTGAACAGGGGCTGAAAAATTGTGCCTTAGGCATTGGTGCTGGTGCCACAACACTGCAACCCCTCACAGATACTGTACTTGGAGCACAGCAGTCACACGTGTTGCGAAGCATTTTTTTTAAAAAAATTGTAAGTACACGCCCCTGTTATGTGCCTTAGGCACTGGTGTGGTGGCATGGACCATTGAGGAGGAGGAAGAGGATAGTCAGTGAACATAACAGGACAGTCACTCAGCATCAGCATAGGCAGTCTTGAAGGGATGTGAAATTATAAATTATTCCGTTATATCCGCTTCAGGTGCCTGGTAGCTGGTGGTGATCCAAGACTGATTCATTTTGATGAAGGTCAGTCGATCAACCGAGTCGGTGGACAGGCGCACCCTATGATCGGTGACAAATCCTCCAGCAGCACTGAATGTGCGTTCGGAAAGAACGCTGGAGGCAGGACAGGCCAGTAGCTCAATTGCATACTGTGCAAGCTCTGGCCAGTGATCCATCCTCAGGACCCAGTAAGCCAGAGGATTTTCGGTGGGAAAGGTGTCCAAGTATGACCTTGCCCCAAGGTATTCCTGCACCATGTATATCAGACGCTGGCGATGGTTGCTGGAACCGATCATACCTTGGGGCTGCGGACTAAAAAATTGTCTGAACGCATCTGATTGTCTGATCGCACCTTCCCCAACGCTCCTTCTGCTACTGACCAAAGCCTCAGCAACTCGTCGTCCAGGACCAGGAGTTTGTAACCTCCCAGTTTCTGGGAACGTGTTGCACAGACCTTTCTGCAAGGCCTCCCTGAGATGTCTCATCCTCTGCTCCCTCTGCGACGGCAAGATAAGGTCCGCAACCTTACCCTTGTACCGTGGATCAAGGAGAGTGGCCAGCCAGTAATGGTCCCTCTCCTTGATCCGAAGAACATGAGGATCCTTCCGCAGGCTTTTCAGGATCAGGGAGGCCATGCAGCGTAGGTTAGCTGAGGCATTCGGTCCGGAGTCTTCTGGGTCACTGAGGATGACATGATCGCCAGCCACCTCCTCCCAGCCATGTACAAGTCCACTGGTTTGTTGGGACTGTACATCATCCCTAAAAGACTGCTGCTGCTGATGCTGAGTGCCAGGCTCCACCTCCATGCACACACAATCCTCCTCCTCCTCCTCATCCTCATCCTCTTCCTGTGTGATGGGTGGGACAGAAGGGACACTGTCCGGATAAAGGGGGCCTTGAGAGGCAAGGAAGTCCTCCTCTTCCTGCCTCTGTTCTGCCTCAAGTGCCCTGTCCATTATCCCACGCAGCGTATGCTCCAACAGGTGGACAAGAGGTACAGTGTCACTGATGCATGCACTGTCACTGCTCACCATCCTCGTGGCCTCCTCAAATGGTGAGAGGACAGTGCAGGCATCCCTGATCATGCTCCACTGAGGTGGGGAAAAAAAAAACAAGCTCCCCTTACCCTGTCCTGGTGCCGTAGTTGCAAAAGTTTTCATTGATGGCCCTCTGCTGCGTGTGCAGTCGCTGCAGCATGGCCAACGTTGAGTTCCACCTGGTGGGCATGTCACATATTAGGCGGTTCTTGGGCAGGTTCAGCTCCTTTTGCAGCTCAGTCAGCCGAGCACTGGCATTATAAGATCGGCGGAAATGCACACAGACTTTCCTGGCCTGCCTCAGGACATCCTGTAAGCCTGGGAACCTGCCCAAGAACCGCTGCACCACCAGGTTGAGGACGTGAACCATACAGGGCACATGGGTGAGCTGCCCCTGTCGCAGGGCGGAGAGGAGGTTGGTGCCATTGTCAGAAACAACCATTCCTGGCTTAAGCTGGCGTGGCGTCAACCACCTCTCGGCCTGCCCCTGCAGAGCTGCCAGAACCTCTGGCCCAGTGTGGCTCCTGTCCCCCAAACACACCAGCGCAAGCACGGCATGGCATCTTTTTGCCTGCGTACTTGCGTAGCCCCTTGTACGCCTACGGAGCACCGCTGGTTCTGAGGACAGAGCACTGGAGGAAGAAGAAGAGGAGGGGGTGGAGGAGAGAGGTGCATCACAACCAGTAGCAGTAGTAGCATTTTGGAGGCGTGGTGGCGGAAACAACCTCCAACACTACTGCACCTTGTCCTGCATCCCTCCCAGCTGCCAATAGAGTGACCCAATGGGCCGTGAAAGAAAGGTAACGTCCCTGTCCATGCCTGCTGGACCATGAGTCAGCGGTAATATGCACCTTACCGCTGACCGCCCTGTCCAGCGAGGCATGGACATTGCCTTCCACATGCCGGTAGAGAGACGGAATCGCCTTCCGTGAGAAAAAGTGGCGTTTGGGAACCTGCCACTGAGGAACCGCACATTGAACAAACTCACGGAAGGGGGCCGAGTCTACCAACTGAAAAGGCAGCAGTTGAAGTGCTAGCAATTTAACCAAGCTAGCATTCAACCGCTGGGCATGTGGATGGCTGGGTGTGTACTTCTTTTGACGGTCCAGCAGCTGGGGCAGGGAAATTTGCCTGCTACAATCGGACGTCGGTGTACTGCAAGTACTTGGTTGTGACACACCTAATTCTACACCTTCAGTCCTCTCAGAGCAGCTTTCAGAGAGGACTGAAGATGTAGTGGGGATGTTGATCCCAGCTGATGAGGAGCAAGGAGAGGTCCTCTTAGTTCTTTGGTGTGGGTCTTTTATGTGTGCTTGCCAACGAGCTGCATGGCAGGTCGACATATGTCTGCTCATGCTTGTGGTGCCCAAGCGGTTGATGTTTTGGCCACGCGAGATACGCTTGAGACAAATATTGCAAATAGCAGTGGTGCGATCTGATGCACTCGTCTCAAAAAAGGCCCACACCAAAGAACTTTTCTGATAACGTGCAGAGGCAGCGCCCTGCACAGGCGGAGCTCTGCGGTGTTGTACAGTTGCTGTGCTGGCCTCTAGCTGGCCTCCAGGGGGCATCCTGCCTCGTTGGACATGTGACGCCGCATCCTCCTCCTCCTCGTCCTCATCCTCTCTCCCTTCAGGCACCCACGTGGAGTCAGTGACCTCATCATCCCCTCCCTCTTCACCACTAGAGCAAACCTGGCAGTAAGCTGCAGCTGGTGGAACAGTACTGCCAGATTGCTGTCCTTCAGCATCCCCTCTCTCTGCACGCACACTACTGACTTCCTCAAGCTGGGTATCATCATCCGAGCCTTCGAATCGTTGGGCATCCTCCTGGAGCATGTACCCAACACTGTGCTCAAAGAGTTCGGGGGACTCCTCAGGAGGACATGGTGGGTCTAGGGAAGGGGTGGCTGATGATGCCATTGAGTACGCGTTGGCAGCTGCTCTGCCAGTACCCTGAGCCTGGGTGAGAGAGGATGAGGAGGATGAGGAGGGCTTGGTCATCCATTCTACCAAGCCTTCAGCATGATGCGGCTCCACATGTCCAGCTGCCGAAAACAAAGACGCGCGTGTCCCATGGACACGTGCTGATGACGATGCACGACCACGTCCATGGCCACGTCCACTAGAAACAGAGCCTGCCTGCCCTGTGTTCTTGCCTCTGCACGCTCTGCCTCCCCTTGGCGGTCTTCCAGCCATTGTAGTCGGTAGTCCTGTGGGTGCTGCAGAGAAGAAAATATAGGAGCTCTGTGTGATGCCACTAACACACTAGAAGTCCTATGGGTGCTTCTGCAAAGAAAATATAGGAGCTCTGTGTGATGCCACTAACACACTAGAAGTCCTGTGGGTGCTGCTGAGAAGAAAATATAGGAGCTCTGTGTGATGCCACTAACACACTAGAAGTCCTATGGGTGCTTCTGCAAAGAAAATATAGGAGCTCTGTGTGATGCCACTAACACACTAGAAGTCCTGTGGGTGCTGCTGAGAAAAAATATAGGAGCTCTGTGTGATGCCACTAACACACTAGAAGTCCTATGGGTGCTTCTGCAAAGAAAATATAGGAGCTCTGTGTGATGCCACTAACACACTAGAAGTCCTGTGGGTGCTGCTGAGAAGAAAATATAGGAGCTCTGTGTGATGCCACTAACACACTAGAAGTCCTATGGGTGCTTCTGCAAAGAAAATATAGGAGCTCTGTGTGATGCCACTAACACACTAGAAGTCCTGTGGGTGCTGCTGAGAAGAAAATATAGGAGCTCTGTGTGATGCCACTAACACACTAGAAGTCCTATGGGTGCTTCTGCACAGAAAATATAGGAGCTCTGTGTGATGCCACTAACACACTAGAAGTCCTATGGGTGCTTCTGAAGAAAATATAGGAGCTCTGTGTTATGCCACTAACACACTAGAAGTCCTGTGGGTGCTGCTGAGAAGAAAATATAGGAGCTCTGTGTGATGCCACTAACACACTAGAAGTAATATGGGTGCTTCTGCAAAGAAAATATAGGAGCTCTGTGTGATGCCACTAACACACTAGAAGTCCTGTGGGTGCTGCTGAGAAGAAAATATAGGAGCTCTGTGTGATGCCACTAACACACTAGAAGTCCTATGGGTGCTTCTGGGAAGAAAATATAGGAGCTCTGTGTGATGCC
Source organism: Lithobates sylvaticus (assembly GCA_028564925.1). Lineage (NCBI taxonomy): Eukaryota > Metazoa > Chordata > Amphibia > Anura > Ranidae > Lithobates > Lithobates sylvaticus. The sequence continues at coordinate 156,475,778 of CM053031.1, forward strand.
ACTAACACACTAGAAGTCCTGTGGGTGCTGCTGAGAAGAAAATATAGGAGCTCTGTGTGATGCCACTAACACACTAGAAGTCCTATGGGTGCTTCTGCAAAGAAAATATAGGAGCTCTGTGTGATGCCACTAACACACTAGAAGTCCTGTGGGTGCTGCTGAGAAGAAAATATAGGAGCTCTGTGTGATGCCACTAACACACTAGAAGTCCTGTGGGTGCTGCTGAGAAGAAAATATAGGAGCTCTGTGTGATGCCACTAACACACTAGAAGTCCTATGGGTGCTTCTGCAAAGAAAATATAGGAGCTCTGTGTGATGCCACTAACACACAATTGAAGTCCTATGGGTGCTTCTGGGAAGAAAATATAGGAGCTCTGTGTGATGCCACTAACACACTAGAAGTCTTATGGGTGCTTCTGCAAAGAAAATATAGGAGCTCTGTGTGATGCCACTAACACACTAGAAGTCTTATGGGTGCTTCTGCAAAGAAAATATAGGAGCTCTGTGTGATGCCACTAACACACTAGAAGTCCTGTGGGTGCTGCTGAGAAGAAAATATAGGAGCTCTGTGTGATGCCACTAACACACTAGAAGTCCTGTGGGTGCTGCTGAGAAGAAAATATAGGAGCTCTGTGTGATGCCACTAACACACTAGAAGTCCTATGGGTGCTTCTGGGAAGAAAATATAGGAGCTCTGTGTGATGCCACTAACACACTAGAAGTCCTGTGGGTGCTGCTGAGAAGAAAATATAGGAGCTCTGTGTGATGCCACTAACACACTAGAAGTCCTATGGGTGCTTCTGCAAAGAAAATATAGGAGCTCTGTGTGATGCCACTAACACACAATTGAAGTCCTATGGGTGCTTCTGGGAAGAAAATATAGGAGCTCTGTGTGATGCCACTAACACAGTAGAAGTCCTATGGGTGCTTCTGGGAAGAAAATATAGGAACTCTGTGTGATGCCATTAACACAGTAGAAGTCCTATGGGTGCTTCTGGGAAGAAAATATAGGAACTCTGTGTGATGCCACTAACACACAATTGAAGTCCTATGGGTGCTTCTGGGAAGAAAATATAGGAGCTCTGTGTGATGCCACTAACACACTAGAAGTCCTGTGGGTGCTGCTGAGAAGAAAATATAGGAGCTCTGCGTGATGCCACTAACACACTAGAAGTCCTATGGGTGCTTCTGCAAAGAAAATATAGGAGCTCTGTGTGATGCCACTAACACACTAGAAGTCCTGTGGGTGCTGCTGAGAAGAAATATAGGAGCTCTGTGTGATGCCACTAACACACTAGAAGTCCTATGGGTGCTTCTGGGAAGAAAATATAGGAGCTCTGTGTGATGCCACTAACACACTAGAAGTCCTGTGGGTGCTGCTGAGAAGAAAAAATATAGGAGCTCTGTGTGATGCCACTAACACACTAGAAGTCCTATGGGTGCTTCTGCAAAGAAAATATAGGAGCTCTGTGTGATGCCACTAACACACTAGAAGTCCTGTGGGTGCTGCTGAGAAGAAAAATATAGGAGCTCTGTGTGATGCCACTAACACACAATTGAAATCCTATGGGTGCTTCTGGGAAGAAAATATAGGAGCTCTGTGTGATGCCACTAACACAGTAGAAGTCCTATGGGTGCTTCTGGGAAGAAAATATAGGAACTCTGTGTGATGCCACTAACACAGTAGAAGTCCTATGGGTGCTTCTGGGAAGAAAATATAGGAACTCTGTGTGATGCCACTAACACAGTAGAAGTCCTATTGGTGCTTCTGGGAAGAAAATATAGGAGCTCTGTTTGCTGCCACTAAAACACTAGAAGTCCTATGGGTGCTTCTGGGAAGAAAATATAGGAACTCTGTGTGATGCCACTAACACAGTAGAAGTCCTATGGGTGCTTCTGGGAAGAAAATATAGGAGCTCTGTGTGATGCCACTAACACACTAGAAGTCCTGTGGGTGCTGCTGAGAAGAAAATATAGGAGCTCTGTGTGATGCCACTAACACACTAGAAGTCCTATGGGTGCTTCTGCAGAGAAAATATAGGAGCTCTGTGTGATGCCACTAACACACTAGAAGTCCTGTGGGTGCTGCTGAGAAGAAAATATAGGAGCTCTGTGTGATGCCACTAACACACTAGAAGTCCTATGGGTGCCTCTGCAAAGAAAATATAGGAGCTCTGTGTGATGCCACTAACACACTAGAAGTCCTGTGGGTGCTGCTGAGAAGAAAATATAGGAGCTCTGTGTGATGCCACTAACACACTAGAAGTCCTATGGGTGCTTCTGCACAGAAAATATAGGAGCTCTGTGTGATGCCACTAACACACTAGAAGTCCTATGGGTGCTTCTGGGAAGAAAATATAGGAGCTCTGTGTGATGCCACTAACACACTAGAAGTCCTGTGGGTGCTGCTGAGAAGAAAATATAGGAGCTCTGTGTGATGCCACTAACACACTAGAAGTAATATGGGTGCTTCTGCAAAGAAAATATAGGAGCTCTGTGTGATGCCACTAACACACTAGAAGTCCTGTGGGTGCTGCTGAGAAGAAAATATAGGAGCTCTGTGTGATGCCACTAACACACTAGAAGTCCTATGGGTGCTTCTGGGAAGAAAATATAGGAGCTCTGTGTGATGCCACTAACACACTAGAAGTCCTGTGGGTGCTGCTGAGAAGAAAATATAGGAGCTCTGTGTGATGCCACTAACACACTAGAAGTCCTATGGGTGCTTCTGCAAAGAAAATATAGGAGCTCTGTGTGCTGCCACTAACACACTAGAAGTCCTGTGGGTGCTGCTGAGAAGAAAATATAGGAGCTCTGTGTGATGCCACTAACACACTAGAAGTCCTGTGGGTGCTGCTGAGAAGAAAATATAGGAGCTCTGTGTGATGCCACTAACACACTAGAAGTCCTATGGGTGCTTCTGCAAAGAAAATATAGGAGCTCTGTGTGATGCCACTAACACACAATTGAAGTCCTATGGGTGCTTCTGGGAAGAAAATATAGGAGCTCTGTGTGATGCCACTAACACAGTAGAAGTCCTATGGGTGCTTCTGGGAAGAAAATATAGGAGCTCTGTGTGATGCCACTAACACACTAGAAGTCCTGTGGGTGCTGCTGAGAAGAAAATATAGGAGCTCTGTGTGATGCCACTAACACACTAGAAGTCCTATGGGTGCTTCTGCACAGAAAATATAGGAGCTCTGTGTGATGCCACTAACACACTAGAAGTCCTATGGGTGCTTCTGGGAAGAAAATATAGGAGCTCTGTGTGATGCCACTAACACACTAGAAGTCCTGTGGGTGCTGCTGAGAAGAAAATATAGGAGCTCTGTGTGATGCCACTAACACACTAGAAGTAATATGGGTGCTTCTGCAAAGAAAATATAGGAGCTCTGTGTGATGCCACTAACACACTAGAAGTCCTGTGGGTGCTGCTGAGAAGAAAATATAGGAGCTCTGTGTGATGCCACTAACACACTAGAAGTCCTATGGGTGCTTCTGGGAAGAAAATATAGGAGCTCTGTGTGATGCCACTAACACACTAGAAGTCCTGTGGGTGCTGCTGAGAAGAAAATATAGGAGCTCTGTGTGATGCCACTAACACACTAGAAGTCCTATGGGTGCTTCTGCAAAGAAAATATAGGAGCTCTGTGTGCTGCCACTAACACACTAGAAGTCCTGTGGGTGCTGCTGAGAAGAAAATATAGGAGCTCTGTGTGATGCCACTAACACACTAGAAGTCCTGTGGGTGCTGCTGAGAAGAAAATATAGGAGCTCTGTGTGATGCCACTAACACACTAGAAGTCCTATGGGTGCTTCTGCAAAGAAAATATAGGAGCTCTGTGTAATGCCACTAACACACAATTGAAGTCCTATGGGTGCTTCTGGGAAGAAAATATAGGAGCTCTGTGTGATGCCACTAACACAGTAGAAGTCCTATGGGTGCTTCTGGGAAGAAAATATAGGAACTCTGTGTGATGCCACTAACACACTAGAAGTCCTGTGGGTGCTGCTGAGAAGAAAATATATGAGCTCTGTGTGATGCCACTAACACACTAGAAGTCTTATGGGTGCTTCTGCAAAGAAAATATAGGAGCTCTGTGTGATGCCACTAACACACTAGAAGTCTTATGGGTGCTTCTGCAAAGAAAATATAGGAGCTCTGTGTGATGCCACTAACACACTAGAAGTCCTGTGGGTGCTGCTGAGAAGAAAATATAGGAGCTCTGTGTGATGCCACTAACACACTAGAAGTCCTATGGGTGCTTCTGGGAAGAAAATATAGGAGCTCTGTGTGATGCCACTAACACACTAGAAGTCCTGTGGGTGCTGCTGAGAAGAAAATATAGGAGCTCTGTGTGATGCCACTAACACACTAGAAGTCCTATGGGTGCTTCTGGGAAGAAAATATAGGAGCTCTGTGTGATGCCACTAACACACTAGAAGTCCTGTGGGTGCTGCTGAGAAGAAAATATAGGAGCTCTGTGTGATGCCACTAACACACTAGAAGTCCTATGGGTGCTTCTGCACAGAAAATATAGGAGCTCTGTGTGATGCCACTAACACACTAGAAGTCCTATGGGTGCTTCTGGGAAGAAAATATAGGAGCTCTGTGTGATGCCACTAACACACTAGAAGTCCTGTGGGTGCTGCTGAGAAGAAAATATAGGAGCTCTGTGTGATGCCACTAACACACTAGAAGTAATATGGGTGCTTCTGCAAAGAAAATATAGGAGCTCTGTGTGATGCCACTAACACACTAGAAGTCCTGTGGGGTGCTGCTGAGAAGAAAATATAGGAGCTCTGTGTGATGCCACTAACACACTAGAAGTCCTATGGGTGCTTCTGGGAAGAAAATATAGGAGCTCTGTGTGATGCCACTAACACACTAGAAGTCCTGTGGGTGCTGCTGAGAAGAAAATATAGGAGCTCTGTGTGATGCCACTAACACACTAGAAGTCCTATGGGTGCTTCTGCAAAGAAAATATAGGAGCTCTGTGTGCTGCCACTAACACACTAGAAGTCCTGTGGGTGCTGCTGAGAAGAAAATATAGGAGCTCTGTGTGATGCCACTAACACACTAGAAGTCCTGTGGGTGCTGCTGAGAAGAAAATATAGGAGCTCTGTGTGATGCCACTAACACACTAGAAGTCCTATGGGTGCTTCTGCAAAGAAAATATAGGAGCTCTGTGTAATGCCACTAACACACAATTGAAGTCCTATGGGTGCTTCTGGGAAGAAAATATAGGAGCTCTGTGTGATGCCACTAACACAGTAGAAGTCCTATGGGTGCTTCTGGGAAGAAAATATAGGAACTCTGTGTGATGCCACTAACACACTAGAAGTCCTGTGGGTGCTGCTGAGAAGAAAATATAGGAGCTCTGTGTGATGCCACTAACACACTAGAAGTCTTATGGGTGCTTCTGCAAAGAAAATATAGGAGCTCTGTGTGATGCCACTAACACACTAGAAGTCTTATGGGTGCTTCTGCAAAGAAAATATAGGAGCTCTGTGTGATGCCACTAACACACTAGAAGTCCTGTGGGTGCTGCTGAGAAGAAAATATAGGAGCTCTGTGTGATGCCACTAACACACTAGAAGTCCTATGGGTGCTTCTGGGAAGAAAATATAGGAGCTCTGTGTGATGCCACTAACACACTAGAAGTCCTGTGGGTGCTGCTGAGAAGAAAATATAGGAGCTCTGTGTGATGCCACTAACACACTAGAAGTCCTATGGGTGCTTCTGCAAAGAAAATATAGGAGCTCTGTGTGATGCCACTAACACACAATTGAAGACCTATGGGTGCTTCTGGGAAGAAAATATAGGAGCTCTGTGTGATGCCACTAACACAGTAGAAGTCCTATGGGTGCTTCTGGGAAGAAAATATAGGAACTCTGTGTGATGCCATTAACACAGTAGAAGTCCTATGGGTGCTTCTGGGAAGAAAATATAGGAACTCTGTGTGATGCCACTAACACACAATTGAAGTCCTATGGGTGCTTCTGGGAAGAAAATATAGAGCTCTGTGTGATGCCACTAACACACTAGAAGTCCTGTGGGTGCTGCTGAGAAGAAAATATAGGAGCTCTGTGTGATGCCACTAACACACTAGAAGTCCTATGGGTGCTTCTGCAAAGAAAATATAGGAGCTCTGTGTGATGCCACTAACACACAATTGAAGACCTATGGGTGCTTCTGGGAAGAAAATATAGGAGCTCTGTGTGATGCCACTAACACACTAGAAGTCCTATGGGTGCTTCTGGGAAGAAAATATAGGAGCTCTGTGTGATGCCACTAACACACTAGAAGTCCTGTGGGTGCTGCTGAGAAGAAAATATAGGAGCTCTGTGTGATGCCACTAACACACTAGAAGTCCTATGGGTGCTTCTGCAAAGAAAATATAGGAGCTCTGTGTGATGCCACTAACACACAATTGAAGACCTATGGGTGCTTCTGGGAAGAAAATATAGGAGCTCTGTGTGATGCCACTAACACAGTAGAAGTCCTATGGGTGCTTCTGGGAAGAAAATATAGGAACTCTGTGTGATGCCATTAACACAGTAGAAGTCCTATGGGTGCTTCTGGGAAGAAAATATAGGAACTCTGTGTGATGCCACTAACACACAATTGAAGTCCTATGGGTGCTTCTGGGAAGAAAATATAGGAGCTCTGTGTGATGCCACTAACACACTAGAAGTCCTGTGGGTGCTGCTGAGAAGAAAATATAGGAGCTCTGTGTGATGCCACTAACACACTAGAAGTCCTATGGGTGCTTCTGCAAAGAAAATATAGGAGCTCTGTGTGATGCCACTAACACACAATTGAAGACCTATGGGTGCTTCTGGGAAGAAAATATAGGAGCTCTGTGTGATGCCACTAACACAGTAGAAGTCCTATGGGTGCTTCTGGGAAGAAAATATAGGAACTCTGTGTGATGCCATTAACACAGTAGAAGTCCTATGGGTGCTTCTGGGAAGAAAATATAGGAACTCTGTGTGATGCCACTAACACACAATTGAAGTCCTATGGGTGCTTCTGGGAAGAAAATATAGGAGCTCTGTGTGATGCCACTAACACACTAGAAGTCCTGTGGGTGCTGCTGAGAAGAAAATATAGGAGCTCTGTGTGATGCCACTAACACACTAGAAGTCCTATGGGTGCTTCTGCAAAGAAAATATAGGAGCTCTGTGTGATGCCACTAACACACTAGAAGTCCTGTGGGTGCTGCTGAGAAGAAATATAGGAGCTCTGTGTGATGCCACTAACACACTAGAAGTCCTATGGGTGCTTCTGGGAAGAAAATATAGGAGCTCTGTGTGATGCCACTAACACACTAGAAGTCCTGTGGGTGCTGCTGAGAAGAAAATATAGGAGCTCTGTGTGATGCCACTAACACACTAGAAGTCCTATGGGTGCTTCTGCAAAGAAAATATAGGAGCTCTGTGTGATGCCACTAACACACTAGAAGTCCTGTGGGTGCTGCTGAGAAGAAAATATAGGAGCTCTGTGTGATGCCACTAACACACAATTGAAATCCTATGGGTGCTTCTGGGAAGAAAATATAGGAGCTCTGTGTGATGCCACTAACACAGTAGAAGTCCTATGGGTGCTTCTGGGAAGAAAATATAGGAACTCTGTGTGATGCCACTAACACAGTAGAAGTCCTATGGGTGCTTCTGGGAAGAAAATATAGGAACTCTGTGTGATGCCACTAACACAGTAGAAGTCCTATTGGTGCTTCTGGGAAGAAAATATAGGAGCTCTGTTTGCTGCCACTAACACACTAGAAGTCCTATGGGTGCTTCTGGGAAGAAAATATAGGAACTCTGTGTGATGCCACTAACACAGTAGAAGTCCTATGGGTGCTTCTGGGAAGAAAATATAGGAACTCTGTGTGATGCCACTAACACAGTACAAGTCCTATGGGTGCTTCTGGGAAGAAAATATAGGAACTCTGTGTGATGCCACTAACACAGTACAAGTCCTATGGGTGCTTCTGGGAAGAAAATATAGGAACTCTGTGTGATGCCACTAACACAGTAGAAGTCCTATGGGTGCTTCTGGGAAGAAAATGTAGGAACTCTGTGTGATGCCACTAACACAGTACAAGTCCTATGGGTGCTTCTGGGAAGAAAATATAGGAACTCTGTGTGATGCCACTAACACAGTAGAAGTCCTATGGGTGCTTCTGGGAAGAAAATATAGGAACTCTGTGTGATGCCACTAACACAGTACAAGTCCTATGGGTGCTTCTGGGAAGAAAATATAGGAACTCTGTGTGATGCCGCTAATACAGTACAAGTCCTATGGGTGCTTCTGGGAAGAAAATATAGGAACTCTGTGTGATGCCACTAACACAGTACAAGTCCTATGGGTGCTTCTGGGAAGAAAATATAGGAACTCTGTGTGATGCCACTAACACAGTACAAGTCCTATGGGTGCTTCTGGGAAGAAAATATAGGAACTCTGTGTGATGCCACTTACACAGTAGAAGTCCTATGGGTGCTTCTGGGAAGAAAATATAGGAACTCTGTGTGATGCCACTAACACAGTAGAAGTCCTATGGGTGCTTCTGGGAAGAAAATGTAGGAACTCTGTGTGATGCCACTAACACAGTAGAAGTCCTATGGGTGCTTCTGGGAAGAAAATATAGGAACTCTGTGTGATGCCACTAACACAGTACAAGTCCTATGGGTGCTTCTGGGAAGAAAATATAGGAACTCTGTGTGATGCCACTAACACAGTAGAAGTCCTATGGGTGCTTCTGGGAAGAAAATATAGGAGCTCTGTTTGCTGCCACTAACACACTAGAAGTCCTATGGGTGCTTTTGGGGTGCAATGCTGTGCTAACAGCACTGCGGTTGGCACTACTGAAATACTGTACTAACAGTAAAACACGCACCAGACTAATCCCCAGCAGCAGCTAAAAACACACTAACCAGCAGCAATGGACGATCAATGACAGGTAGCAATGGTTTAGCAAATAAATAGCCAATGGTTTAGCAAAGTAGAGCAAATCTTTCTATATGAATGAATCTAGCAAAGACACAGAATCAGCCTGATCTCTCCTAAAGCCGGAACTCATGTGACCGGCGCCGACGGCGTGGCGGCCTTTTAAATGGTGGGGTGTGTACTAAAGCCCCTGAGCTGTAATTGGCTACAGGCGTCCTGCCTGTAGCCAATTATGGCTCTCCGAGTTTCCGGCGCTGTGATTGGCCAAGCATGCGGGGTCACAGTGCATGCTTGGCCAATCATCAGCCAGCAATGCACTGCGCCGGCCGCGCCGGCCGCAATGCATTGCGGGGCCGCTCGCATCACACGAATGTGATGCGAGCGGCCAAAATAGTTCTGGGCTCGCCGAGCGAGCGAACGCCCGGTGCTCGATGCGAACATGGGTTCGCATCGAGCACCGGGCCCATCCCTAATCCTGTGTAAGGACTGTCTACAATCTCCAATCACTATACTTTGCATAAGTCAGCCCCCTTTAATGCAAATCCTTGTCCCAGACTATTTTGAGCAAGAAACTTATGTAAGTAAGGGAAATGCAGTATTCATGATGGACTGGCCACGGGCCCTCATTGCATATTCAAACATGGGATCCTTTGAAGTGAGTATGTGTAGAACAATGAGGTCTGGGTCGCATTGTTTATATACACAAGCTTAGGCACCAAATTGTCTGTCTAACAGACACTTCTGTGAAGCTATGTTACACGCCCCACTTAGATACAAGCTAAATTAAATATATTCATAATTACAATATTTTACAGCTATTAATGGAGATTCCACATAAACTAAGGGAACAAGTCCCATTTATGTAATTTGGGATGCAATGGCTGCACGGCATAGCCGCTGCTCCCAATCCGTGTTGGTGTGGATGCAGGACCCCAAATGCAGACAGTGTGAGCTCAGGGACATGAACTTGGATGTTAAATTGGGAGCAATGGCTTTGTATGTGCAGTTGCTAGATCCCAAATTACATCAATGGGACTGCCTGTACAGGGATGTGGGGAACACATATGCGTCCCTGTACAGGTCAACACGGTCTTACAGGGGTGTACGCTGTGTATACCCTGTTTGATTAAGGCCTTAAGCCCCTTTCACACAAGCAGCCTGATCGGGTCTGCCTGTTTGTTTTTCAGGCAGACCTGATCGGACCACCTATTGTTCTCTATGAAGAGGCGGATGTAAATGGACATGTGCTTGTGTACACCTAGCTGCATTTGATCCGATCCAGTCCACCAAAAACAGATGGATGAGGGTCCGTTCCCCATCCATCTAGCAGATCTGATCAGATAACATTCAGATGGAAACGGACAGGCGGTCGGTTTCCATCCAACCACCCTATAGAGAACAGCGGGCTGTGGGGGACCTGCTTTACGGAGTCTGCTCCATGTAAAGGGGGACTTACTAAGTTTTTTTAAATAATTTTTTAATATTTGTACTTTTTTTTTCTTTGGTGAAATATCAGAGGTCTCTTTTTTGAGACAGAGAAAGGGACTGAAGATAGTCCTTTTCTCTGCAGCACATTACATGACTCCAAAGGGTTAATTAACCACTTAAGCCCCAGACCATTTGGCTGCCTAAAGACCAGAGAACTGGTAATTGCACAGTCATGCAATGCTGTACCCAAACAAAATATGCATCCTTTTGTTCACACAAATAGAGCTTTCTTTTGATGGTATTTGATTGCCTCTGTGATTTTTATTTTTTGCCATATAAATGGAAGACTGAAAATTTAGAAAAAAAATGATATTTTCAACTTTTTGTTATAAGAAAAATCTAATAAACTCAATTTTAGTCATATATTTAGGCTTACATTTATTCAGCCACATGTCTTTGGTAAAAAAAATATCAATAAGCGTATACTTAATAATTTGCACAAAAGTTATAGCGTCTACAAACTAGTGTACATTTTCTGGAATTTACATAGCTTTTAGTTTATGACTGCCTATCTCATTTCTTGTGGTGCTAGAAAATGTACCATAGTTTGTAGACGCTATAACTTTTGCGCAAACCAACAAATATATATACGCTTATTGACATATTTTTAACAAATATGGCATGTGGCTGAATACATTTTGGCCTAAATGTATGACTAAAATTGGGTTTATTGGATTTTTTTTTATATCAAAAAGTAGAAAATATAATTTCTTTTCCAAATTTTTTGAAAGCTCTATTTGTGGGGAAAAAAAGGACACAAATTTAGTTTGGGTACGACATTGCATGACCGTGCAATTACCAGTTAAAGCAGCGCAGTGCCAAATTGTAAAAAGTGCTCTGGTTATTGAGCAGCCTAATCTTCCGGGGCTAAAGTGGTTAGTCTGTTTGAGACGTATTGTGTGTGGCAATAGTAAAAACAACTTTACTTTTGTAGTAATGAAAGCGGACAATAATGTCTCTTGGGGCCAGGAGGTGGTTTGGGGGCCAGGGATCTGTGTGCTCTGTCAAAGCACCAATCTATATCTGGGATTTGAGGTGCCAGTGTAACAAACATGCCAAGGGGATATACGGACGCAGATCTTTGTCACTGATAGATTCAGGAACACCACATATTCTTGAGTTTTGACGGCGTTCCCTATTTTTTTAATCTTCCTGCTGTAATTGGAGTTGGGAAACTGTGTGCTTAATGGCTGCACTGTCTTCTTCAAGGAGATGCACATATTGATCAAGCCCATCAAATTTGCTTTCCAAAGTATCAGTGAGTTCCCCCAGTTGATCAATCTCACCTCTAAGCTTCTGTGAAATTTTTCCAAGCTCTTTAGTGATATTATGAGTCAAGTCTTGCAGCAGAGTTTGTAACTTTAGTTTCAATACATTTTTATTTAGAAATAATAACAACAAGATTAAACAAAGGAAAAGGAGAGGTTATGACAGGTAGTAATCACAACATAGAAATTTGTCATTATTGATGCACTTACTATGTTTATCGATTAAGTTTCGTCTTAATTATGTTCCACGTATAATCATATAAAAATAGAGCAGTAGGACAGGATTATTCTATTGGTGCAATTAGTACAATGCAACTCATCCCATGCGACGCCCCATTGGGAACACTCTGCGTTACGGTGGACTGATGCACATTCTTCATTTTTAATATTCCCCCCCCCCCCCAATCCTACTGCTCCTTCGCTACCCTCTCATGCATTCCAGATGAGGTTATGTAAGACTCTTGCTATAGTCCATCTCTATGTGTAATTATCAGTGTAGAGAGTAGAGGTTTAGAAATATTTGTACTATGGGGCGTGGCCTGACCTCGGAAGAGAATGGCAGCTTGAACGGAGAGCTCCTGCGGACGGAGAGACACAATTGCCAATACAGGAGGACTTTACCACAAAAAACACCCCGTGAATGATGGGAACCTCTTCCCGTGGCTCCTCTGCTTCTCGCTCCCGTTCCCCAAGGGAAACCACCGGCCGCCTAACCCAGAACATCCCAAAAATGTTCCGGACCCAGGCAAGCAATATGGCGCCGACACGAGGTACCTCGCGGTCCTCAGGCCTACCTCAAAGCTCAACGGTCCGATCCCCACCTGAAGAAGACGGGATTGTGCTCACACCCCAACAACCACCCAGCCTGCATGATCTACGCTCCATAGCAGCGGATATTAAAGACACCCTCACTACGGCCCTCACGGCAGCAATCTCAGACCTCAGGGTGGACCTACAGTCAATTGCAGGAAGGGTCCACGAAGTGGAAAAGACAACAGTAACTCATACCACAGTGCTCCGCCGGTCATGCCAGGTCCTTGACTCACACACCTTACAACTGAGAGACTTAAATCGCCACGTCGAGGATTTGGACAACCGCTGACGCCGCCACAATCTCTGCATCCGAGGACTGCCCGAAGCGATCGATGCCGACAACCTACAACAAGAAGTATCCAGCCTCTTTAACTCTATTCTGAACAGGCCCCTTACTACCAAGATTGGCATGGAGCGCATCCACAGAGCCCTTTGCCCGCGAGGGAAAGAAACCGATCCACCCAGAGATGTGGTTTGCTGTATCATCGACTTCCAGCTGAAGGAAGAAATCCTCCGCAGGGCCCGCACGGTTGAACGGATCTTCCACCATGATGCTACCATCCACCTCTTCCAGGACCTTTCCAATATCACCCTCCAACGCCGCAGGGAACTTCGACCGGTCCTGGAAGTGCTCCGTGCGAAGGCTATCCCATATAGATGGAAGTTTCCGTTCGGGCTCTCCGCCTCCTCATCCGGCCGCACGGCACTCCTCCGAGTGCCCGAAGACCTCCGTCACTTCTGCACTGTTCTGGATATACCCTACACTGACGCGCCGGACTGGTATGCAGAGTTTCGTCCACCCGCCGCCAAGAAACCGACTCTCGATGACGACTTCATGGAGACGCAAGATTCAAGACCCCGAAGACGGCGTTCCCCCTCCGACCACCGGGCGCATCCTCAAGCACCAAGTCGGAACAGGGACACAAGCCCGACTACCCCTCCACATCCCAGGAGAACCTGCCGAGACCACTAGCCGCCCTTGCCGGGATGTTCACCGCAACCCCCGGATCAGATAAGTAACTTTTACCCCCCTCCCTCCACACCACTTACCTCCCGGCTCCCACACTAGCAGACCGCTGTATCTTTCCCCCACAAAATGGCCGACTACCGCCGGCCCAACGGCATGCCTACAATGCGGAACTCTGCCCCGCAATATCTTCCACATACCAGGAACCTCAGACGAGACAGAACACATCCCCGCTCGACCCTACCAGTCTCCCTTCAACTCTCCCCTTGGTTGCCCTAATCCACACCGCAACCGGTCACAAGATGTTTTTGTTTTTCCTCAATTTTTCATTTTATTTTTTACAAAGGTTTCGGAAGCTTTTATGACATTGTGCCCAACGGCCCTGCTTTTGACCCTCCCGCCATTTTATGGCTTTGCGCGCCATTTACTGCAATGGTTCAGTGATTGCCCCGTAACACTAGGAACTCTGTCTGCATGGGATCTAAACACTGACGATGTCCCTGTGGGTCTGGCTATAAACTACCTCCTTCACATGCAATTCACTCTTTTTTTAAATGGTACCTGGATGAGACTTTTTTCTTTTTTTATTTATTTATTTTTTTTTCTTTTTTTTTTTTAAAGTTATTTGCCACTGAACGAGATCGTGCCGCTGCTGCCGCGTCACTACTGTGCGCACTACCATAATATATATACTGTACTTGAAGTATCTTAGGTCTAGCATGTTGGTGGTACACATTGATTACTTTAAGCCGGGGTAGGGATGTGAACAGCTACACAGAGATCACCTCATAGCTCGCCTTAGACATAGGGCTCCTTATGCCCCCTGGGATCACTACTGCTTATCCCCAATGCAGGCGCTCCCATATTCCCTGCTCTAGCCTAAGGCACTGGCCACGTTACTGAATGTGCTGATCTGCACGCCCACACTGAGCCGACGGCCATAGCCTGAAAACCTCTGCGCTTCGTATTACGCCCCATACGTATTCCGAAGCCCCTCCTCTGCCACAATCTATTTGGCGAGTGCTACCCACCCCCACTGATCGTTCCTAATCTTGAGGTTTCTGACTGCCCCAAAGGGGTTATGAGGATGGGTCCCGCAAACTGTTCACATCCCACCCGGTAGGTGATGTTTCTGCTAGGCTACCTAAGTTCCACTATGGCTATACCTGTTTATGAACTATACAAAGATCACACGATTGTTTACTGCCTCATGTAATGTATGCATTGTATCCATCCCGTGTATCGTACATACATCGTACCCCCGGTCTCCCACCCGCACTGTAGTCGCGATGGCCCCGCCTATAACCTCAGGGTTGTCTGATTGTACAAACAGGGCGCGGTGGCTACACCTACCACAAAGCGGTGGAACACAGGCCCAGGATACCTGATGAACCCCCCCTCCGCTTATTGGGAATAGCCCCCTCCCCCTTCCCGCACGATTATGGGCTACACCCCCACCTCTCACTGACAATGTCTGATTACACCCTTTACGCTATGGCCGATCTGACCTTACTCGACCCCCTGCCTAGGCCTCGCTAAAACACACAGAGCGTAACGGAGGTATTCCTGGGCATTGCATTTGCCACGACGGCCCGGAGCCTATGCTAACCCACGACTCCGTTCTGACAGGACACACATCCTTACACCCCTACTTCAAGACAGGGCAGTCTTGCACACCACACATAACTCGGCTGTCACCCTTTATATGAATATATGTACGATAATCGGCTGGCCGCATAACCTCCCTCTGGGTTCAATAATGTCGTTATTTGTTTTATTATTTGTTTTTGTTTTGATATTTCCAGTACTAACTGGACGCATACATGCTCATAGTTCCCATCCCCACACGTGGACGGTCACGTGACGCTAACAGAAAACATATGCTTTCTTGATGTCACTTATATGCCCTCACTGATATTAGTCAGCAGGTGTTATTCTATAATAGACTTTCCTGTGTCCTCACAGGTGTTTGCTGCCTCACCCGGAGACAGATAGAGGTAGCATCCACTTATTTCGCTTTCAATGCTTACGATCTGCCACAAGCGACTGGATGTGGGTACTCATCCAGTCGCCTGTCGACAGTAGACCCAGCAACCCCATCACCGTTCACCTGTCGTTACGATAATCAATACACGACAGTACTGCTCTTTCTCTCACTAAGCCCTCACGCAAACCTGAAACTGCTGAACCTCACACGACATTGCGCCACCATCGCAAAGTTCACACCTGCACATTTCCGCCCAACACGCAGCATCCTTCCCACAATCTGTTTTTTTTTTTTTTTCTTCTCTTCGCACATGCCCTTCATCCCCAAACCACACCAGTCAGTCAGTGCCTACTTCCTAGACGACGAAACGATGGACGGTTTCAATGCCTACAGGCAGACTCCTGGCGCTCCAACGCCAAACGGTTCTCACACCACATGTCCCCTCTCCTTGCTGATCGTGTCGAGCCCCGTCTAAGATACCCCAGTCTGATCACGTCCCTAGGCTTTCTCCTATGACGACATTCACCCCACACCCTTGGCGATAGCTCCGCATACTTATTCATCCCCATCCTATCCACCTGTCCTCCTTACTTTCTAGATTCCGACATGTCTCTCCGTCTGGCACGCTATGCCTATACCTGAATCAAAACCCGCTTCACTCTCTACCGATTTCGGTCAACCCCCACTCAGTGACCCCTTGACTAATCTCTAAACCTTTCTTCAATATCCAAGGCCACTGAACCACTTTGGAAATTACTGGACACAGCCTACCTGTCTCCTCGGGTACACAAGCTGGTTCTTGTGACCTTCCGAAGTAATTCTCCTTTACCCATCGGACAATCCCTTCTATCTGGTGTGAGTGTTACCAGGCCCCTGCTTCCCTCATTCCAAGTCCTTGGGACCCTCACCTCTTTTATATCACTCCCCGTTTTGCTCTGTCCAAATCTTAGTGGTTTTCTTAGTGTACCTCGTGGAGTGGTAGGGTATTCATACAAGCCTGCTTCCATTACGCTCCGTGTCCGACAGCTCACTTTACCCACACACCACTCCGGACGACATACCAAGTCTAGGCTTCCTCATTCGGGATGTCGACTCCTAATCAAGGACACACTGGCCTAGAAACTAGGGTGGTTTCTCTCAACGTTTGCGGACTTAATACCCCCGAGAAGCATTCCCAAGTACTGATATCCCTCCACAGATATAGGGCACTATATGAAACCCATTTCAAGTCGACCTCAATCCCGAAACTCACTAACGCACGTTATCAAGACCAAAGGTGTGTCGATTCTGATTGCTAAACACTGTCCTTTCCAGGTCACAGACACCTGTATCGACAAAGAGGCTCGTTTTTTATTCATTAAAGGCTCGCTTTACGGTAAACCAATCACTCTAGCAAATATCTACGCCCCCAACACAGGCCAAGTTTCTTTCTTTACTTCCACCTTAAACCGACTCGCCACCTTCCAAGTGGGGATGCTTATACTCGGAGGTGATTTTAACACCCCCCTAAATACACCCCACGACACATCGACAGGCTCCTCCACTATGCCTTACCGAGCGCTTCGATCAATTAAAACTTGCTTACAAGAAATGGCACTACACGATACGTGGTGTACGCTTAACCCAAATGTGAAGGACTTCACATTCTACTCGTCCCCTCACAACCGTTACTCCAGACTGGGCTACCTTTTTATCTCTCAGACCGATCTCCCTACATTGACCTCCGCCATAATTCACCCCATGTACATCTCAGACCACCACCCCATCTCCATGACTTTAGTGTTGGCAAAAGCCCCCCCCCCAGATCTCGGATATGGCGCTTGGACCCATCCCTTCTTACTGACGAAATCACTGTAAACAATATCTCAACGCGTTTGGATTTTTATTTTAAGGAAAACGCTTCCTCCGAAATCTCTCCAATGATGGCTATAGCGGCTAAGCGGAACAAAGATAGACAAGCGTATATAACAAAACTAACTAACACTATACAGATACTGGAACGGACGCATAAACGCTCCCTGGCCCTAGATATCCTAACCGAGCTGCTCTAAGCACGTAAGGACCTACTAGACATGCTTAATATGCAAATTAGAAGGAAATATATTCTTGCCCAAAAAACATTTTACGAATATGGTAACAAATCGGGCAAGCTCCTGGCTAGAGCACTTAGAGCCAAGAAGGCCTCCACGACGATACATCATATCACGAACCCCCAAGGTCACAAGATAGTGGCAAACGATCAAATAGCCCGACAATTCGTTCAATACTATACACGCCTCTACAATCTACACACTACAGATCCCCTCAAAGACGACACTTCTAGACGGGCGCTTATTAGGGAATTCCTTACTGAATACAGTTCCCCTCCAATATCTGACATTGACCCGGCCAATTTAAACAAACCTATCTCACCGCTGGAAATGGACATGGTCCTCAAACATCTGAAACCTGGTAAAAGCCCAGGCCCGAACGGTTTGACATCAGCTTACTACAAGACTTTCTCTAACATACTGAAACCACACTTTTTAAGCGCCTTCAACTCCATCTCCCCTGACAATCCCCCTCCGAGAGACCTGTTAACGGCCCACATCACTGTAATACCTAAACCCAACAGAGATACAGCATTGGTGTCCAACTATCGACCAATTTCCCTTCTTAACGTTGATCTCAAAATATATGCAAAAATACTGGCCAACTGCCTCTTGCCTCTCCTGCCCGGCCTTGTCTCGCTTGACCAAGTCGGCTTCATACCTGGTAGAGAGGCAAGAGACAACAAAACCAAAGCCATCAATATCACTGGTTGTCCTCCTCTACCCAAAAAGGCTTTTTCCTTTCCTTGGATGTGGAGAAGGCATTCGACAGAGTGGCCTGGGACTATATGGAAGAAGCCCTCAAAATAATCGGGATACGAGACCGTATGCTCCACTTCATCATGGCACTTTATTCGTCCCTGACAGCCCAGGTTCGTGTCAACGGCCATCTGTCGGACGCCTTCTCCGTATCCAACGGCACTCGACAAGGTTGCCCCTTGTCCCCCTTAATATTTGTTCTCACACTGGAACCACTGCTCCAACGCCTCCGTGCTAACCCTGACATCAAAGGCATGAAGATCCTAACTGACACGTACAAACTCGCTGCCTTCGCAGATGATATCCTCCTGTTCCTTACCGACCCTCACATCTCCCTGCCTAATTTACTCACAGATTTCCAGACCTTTCACACGCTCGCGAACCTCCAAATCAACTTCTCGAAATCGGAAGCTTTAAATGTCTCCTTGTCTACAGACACTTTAAAGTTGTGCCAAGCAAATTACCCCTTCAAGTGGAACCGAGATGCCATCACCTACCTTGGCATCTCCCTTCCCTCCCACTTATCGGATCTATACATCAAAAACTTTATTCCCATTCTTCAACGTATTCAAAAAGATCTCAAAAATTGGTCAACAGGCATCTTTTCTTGGTTCGGCAGGGCAGCCATCCTAAAAATGAACATTCTCCCTCGAATTCTATATGTTATGCAAACCATCCCTATAAAATTGCCTCATACCTTCTTCTCCTCCTACCGAGCAGCGTGCACTAGCTTTCTGTGGGGTAAAGATCGCCCTAGACTCAGCCTTGATAGGCTATCAATTCCTAAACTGAAAGGAGGGATTGGTCTTCCAGATATCACCAAATATCACTGGGCCTGCCATCTGACGAGAATAGTGGATTGGAATGTACACACGGGCTCTAAAGCGTGGGTAAGCATCGAAAACAAGCTCACACCAATCCCCATTCACCTCTTACCTTGGGTTGACACAAAAGACGTTCCCCAATCCTGTAAAACTCACCCACTCATTGCCTGCACTCTTCGAACATTTCGAAATGTATGCAGAAACCATCGCATTTCCACGATACCAGGTCCGCTGACACCCATCAGACACAATCCGAGATTCCCCGCTGGCATGTTAAATTCTTTTCTGACCGACATATGGCCGCACACTGATATACAAGCCAGACATTTCTTTTCCAACTCCTCATTTATTGACCATGCCGCAATCCCAAGACGAGACACTGACCAAGCTTGCCCACTCTGGACGTATCTGCAAATTAGACACTTTCTTGACCACCCAACCAGACGCGCAGACTTTAGCAGACACCTAAAGCCGTTTGAGACACTCTGTACTAAAACGGAACCACAACGACACATGATTTCCGAAATTTACTCTTTGCTTTTCTCCGATTCAAACGCAAAATCCAACATTGCCACACAAAGGTGGGAAAGGGATCTTGCTTTGAACCTCTCAGAATCAGACTGGGAACGTATTTACACCAACATCCATAAGGGATCCACAAATGTCACCGCGCAAGAAAATGGCTTCAAAATCTTTGCTAGATGGTACAAAACCCCTTCCAGACTACACAAAATATCCCCGGCCGTACCCCCGGAGTGTTGGAGATGCTCTAACGGGGTCGGCACGATGTTACATATTTGGTGGACATGTCCTTCGCTCCAACCCTTCTGGAGCGAGGTCCATCGTCTTACCACACAGATATCGACATATCACTTAGATTTTACACCGGCGCAAATGCTTTTGCATCACTCCTCCATCTCTTTCAAACATTATCATAAATCCCTTGCGCTACACATGCTGAACGCAGCTAAAATGTGCATTCCCACTCTTTGGAAAACACCAACTCCCCCAACGACCGCGGATTGGCTCCGGCGTGTTTCCAGGATTGCTGAATTGGAAAGCTTAATACACCAATCGAGGGACATGCCCGCTAAATTCAATACTATATGGTCATGCTGGCACCACTTCACTACAACTGACAAATATAAAATAATATTGTCCCCTGACTCTACCGCTCCCTCAGACCCTTGAGTACTACACTAAGAATCCACTCCTCCCCCCACCCCATTTAACCCATTCTCATTTTCCACCAACGATATCAGGCTACAAGCCCTTCCCGATTTAACTGACCATCATTTTCCCAAGATCTGTATCTCAAATGCTCTCTTCTCTCCCCCCTTACATGCCTGATCCAACACACTATATCCCTGACCAGTTCCTTTAAGTGACAATGTCTCCCATGAGTGAGACTTCTGTGGAGGCTAGTGGTCCGAGACCGCGTCCACAGAACTCCTGCACCATTTCTTCAATAACCGAGACATGAGGTAGATCGTCCATCCCATATGGATGATTGGTAACTCCAGACAACTCCGTCCGTTTTTTTCTGTTTTTAGGTTTGTTTGATTCTTCATCCAATTTAGGGCTCTAGGCCCTGCTGTTAGTAGTGATGTGGCAATTCTAGGATTTTAACCGTAGTCTCTACGAACAGCCACAATGACTTATGTTTACTCTTCAGATGTTACCTCTGTTTATTGCTGCACGCATTGGCCCAGTTAATTGATGTCCATTTGTACTGATGTACTAAAAAGAAATGGATGGGCAAGTATTTGATAGAGGGTAGTCTATCGCTTCTCAAGTTTAAGACAAATGTAAATTATGTTGGCCTAGTGTGCAGCAACACAGCCAATACCCCTGAGAGAAGCTTGTACAGATAGACATAGAGGTATATGTGCAGTCAAACAAGGTAAGTTTTATTGGGGCAGTACGCCCAAAAGCAAAGAAAAATATATGAATATACAAATTTGCATAGAATCAAGATATACATGAAACCGCATATAACCATATACAAGTACAAATAATGCAATAGTTGCAAAATAACTTGCGATGTGACAGTAGTCTTTAGGAGAATGCCGACATGTTTCGGACGGAGGTCCTTTTTCAAAGGCAGTTAAACATCCTGTGATTTCACAAATATACTGTATAAGACAAAGTGAACATTAGTATACATATTGTGTTGATATCGCCACAAGAACCTGTCATTTGCCGCTTAGTGGGCATGGTACTCACTTGCAGAGCATTACGGGAGTTCCAGCCAAAATGGGGTGCCAATATATGGTCTTGGAGTGTTCACAAAGTATAGGTGATCTATGCTGATTAAAAGCAATGGGCTGCTGGGCACTCGATTGGCTGCAAGATCTCAGGCCAGGCACCAGATAGGTGCCGTGGCTTAATGAACCTTGGCCGGAGTGGTTAAAAGGCTGAAAAAATATACAAAAGTATAAAGTTGTATTATAGACTCAAGGAAGTATCTGGATGTAAGAGGATCAGTTTAGATGATGGAGTATCAAAAGTAGGTTACCTTGTTCTCAAAAGTCCTGTATGTGGATGGGTCAAAACGCCAGCAGGGAAGTAGTATGTCTGTTCCGGCCATTGCTAGGATATAAATAGGGTGGGTAATTGCTAACAGCTGTGTGAGCCGCCACGTGGTGTTGGCGTGCTCAGCTGGTGGCTAATTAGCAGGCCAAGGTGATGGGGAAGGACAACCGTAGGCTGTGTGTATCCCCATAGAGATCCCTGAGGAGGCGGCGCTGTGCGCCGTCCCGTACTCAGGGGGCGGGGCCGCGCACAGCGTCGCCACGTCACCGACGTGGGCAGAGTGTCCCCTCCCCGCCCGCTGGAATGCAGGCAGAGGGCGCAGGGAGGAAACATGCGCCTCAAGGGGATAGAGCGTGTGCACGCGCGGAACAGGGTCCGCGCATGCGCGCTGTCTTACCCACGCCGGGCAGCCAAATTTCGAGTGCATGCAGAGACAAGCCAACATTGGGTTTAGAGGGTACTGGGTGGGTGTTACCATGCATTGAGTTTGAGCATAGGTATGGTTTACGCTGGAAGGCATAATGGTATGTGCAAGTGAGTCCAGGCGCACACAGGCGGTTAGCGCCCCCTGTCAGGAGGTAATGGGTAGTACAATATTATAGCATATACATTCACAGCCAAATGTAAGAGGTTATAAGAGAAAAATATGCATATAATTGTACAACATTGATAGCAGTGTAATAATGGCAACAGTGGTAAACAAGGTTATGAATGATAACATTATATACATACTGTCATATAGAGCTATACAAATAGATAACGTATGAAAATGGCAAGGTAAGACCCGGGAATGGGAATTTGGATGGAGGCCCATGGTGGCCTCTATAGAGGCTAAAGGTCAAGTTTGCATACCCCGGATTCAAACCCTTCGAGATAGGGCTTGAAATTGAATGCCTCGTTGAGGCCAGGGGGGGATGTGGCATTTAGGTGAAATATCCATCTGAGCTCACTTTGTAGCAGAGCTTTATTATAGTCACCACCCCGATTGGGTGGGGGGATATGGTCAAGTGCTTTGAACACTATTTGGGGGGTTGAATCTTGATGGACAAGTGCACAGTGTCGCCCTAGAGGTAGATCAGGGTCTTTTTGATTGATGCTGAGGGTATGACGGTAAATACTTTTCCAAAAGGGTAATTTGGTCTTTCCAACATAAAAACATCCGCATTCACATTTGAGTAAATATACAATGCCGAGCGGCACCTTGTCCGTTGGGTAAGGTGTTTGATCTGTTAGACTTAGATAGATATCTACAGTATTTGCAATTTCCACAGGGGAAAGTGCCTTTTAGCTGTTTATGTGATTTATAGGCTGAGGTGTATTCACTTCTGATTAATTTGTCACGAAGGGAAGGGGCTCGTCTGTAGGTAAGAAATGGATGTGTGGGAACAAAGGGAGAGAGAGAATGGTCTGTGGTTAATATATGCCAATGTTTGGAAAGTATCTGGGTAATTAAGGGATGTCGTTCACAGTAATTAGTTATGATTCTCAGAGGAGCATTGGTCTCTTTGGATTTAGAAGGGAAGAGTAAGGAGGTACGTGTTTTTGATTTGGCTTTTTTGTATGTAGTTTTAAGAACTGTGTGTGGATATCCACGTGCTCGGAGTCTATTGCGTAGGATAGAGGCCTCATACTCAAAAGAGGTCTCGGTCGAGCAGTTGCGGCTGGCACGGAGGTATTGGGCGTATGGGATAGATTTAAGAAGGGGTTCAGGGTGAAGGCTAGAAGCAGCCAAAATGGTGTTTCCTGCCGTGGGTTTGCGGTATAAGTTACTTTGGATGTGCCCCTCATGATCTTTAATGAGAGTGAGGTCCAAAAAGCAAATAGATGTAGGACTGTATGTCATTGTAAATTTAAGGTTAAGTCGATTGGACGTATTGAGATAGGTTAAAAAGTCATGTAGGGTTTGGATGGGTCCCTGCCATAGAATAAAAATGTCGTCGATATAACGATGAAAGGTCACAACATGTTTGGTATAGATAGTGGCAGATGGGTCTGCAAAGAGTAGACGTTCCCACTCCCCCAAGTACAGATTGGCGTAGGCCGGTGCGCAACAAGTGCCCATGGCCACGCCCTGTACTTGGAGGTAGTGGGAACCGTCAAAAGAAAAAAAATTGTGGTTTAAAATGAAATTGAGAGCCTTGACAATAAATGTAGAGAGATGAATGGGGTATAGGGAGGTAGTGGAAAGTATGTGTTGAATGGCCGAAAGTCCCAAAGAGTGGGGGATCGAGCTGTATAGTGCCTCAACGTCGATCGCGACGAGAAGAGTGTCGGGACCGACCTTGAGGGAGGACAGCCCTTGTAGGAGATGAGTGGTATCACGTATGTAGGATGGTAATTGTATTACCAGTGGTTGAAGCAATTTATCAATGTATCGGCTGAGGTTGTCTGTGAGGGAGCCTCTACCAGAAACTATAGGCCTGCCTGGTGGTCTGGGCAGGTTTTTGTGCACCTTGGGGAGTGCATAGAATTTAGCTGTACGGGGGAATTTGGTCCTAACGTATTCAGTAGTGTGTTTGTCGAGTACCCCTTGGGTGGAAGCGATGTCAATGAGTGTGTATAGTTCTTGTTGTGCTGAGGAAATAAAGGATATGGGGATCTTTTTATACCATTCCTTGTTTTGCAGAATGTCTTGGCACATTTGGACATAATCAGATCTATCAAGAATAACTATATTTCCGCCTTTGTCGGCGGGTTTTATGATGATCAAGGGGTTAGTTTTGAGATTTTGCAGGGCGAGGTGTTGATTGTATGAAAGATGTTTTACCTTGGAACGGTTAGGGTAGATTTTTAAATTTTGAATTTCCCGTGTCACTGCTTGTAGGAAGAGTGCTGCTCGTGGGTTGGTGCTTGGAGGTGGAAAAAAGCTAGATTTCTTTTTAAAACTGATTTTTGGAGTGGGGAGGGATTGAGTGGGGGGATCTTCCTCAGCATAAGCTAGGATAGTGTCCAAATCAAGAGTGTCTATTAGATTAGAGTTATCACTTTCCTCCAAAAGCTCGGTCAGCTGTTGGAGAGCAGTGGTCTCCAATGCGGTGTGTAAGAGAGAATCTGAAAAGGGATTGGGGGTGTGAATGCTGTGTAGCAATAATTTGCGAACGAAGAGGTGAATGTCTTTAATGACAGTGAATTTATCTAAATGGGATACAGGGCAAAAAGTAAGTCCCTTTTCCAGGACAGTGATTTCATGGTTGGTGAGTGTGTAGGTAGATAGGTTCATGATATTGCATGAAGGGGTGTTCACCTGGGTGTTCTCTTGGGTTTGTTTGCATTGTTGTGTTGGATTTTTTGTGTTGCGCGCATCAAGTCTAAAAAATCTGGGTGTTGGGAAGAGGAAGGTAAAGAATGTGATCTAGAGGTCTTCGAGATTGAGGGAGTGGCCGACGGGTGTCTAGCCGGTGAGTCGTCGGCAAGTCCCCCAAAATCGGAGACGTCGTCGCTGGATAGGTTAGGCGTGCGGCCTCTTTTGGGGTTACGTGGACCCCGTGTGGAATTGGGTCTAGGTGGTACATGTGAGGCTAAAGTGTTTCTGTCAGCAGTGGACCTAGGGGGCGGTGGTTTGGAGGCAAAGCGTGCAGAGGCCGATGGGCGTGCTGCACGGTTGGCTTCCTGCCATTTATATGCACGTTCCTCATGAAATGCCTTTTTGTCACGGAAGAATTTTTTGTCCTTCTGTGATAGGGTATCATGATTGAATTTGTCAAAACGTGTTTTTAATTGAAGGTCTAGAGTTTTGTATAGTGGGTGATCCAAGAATTGGGTCAGTTGAGTATTAATTGATGCAAGTTTTGCATCAAGAAGAGACATTTGTGTCTCATATTCCTGAATCAATAGTTTCATTAAGTCAATCGAACACTGTTTGAGGACATTCTCCCAGGCCTGCTTGAAATCCGGGCAAATGTCCTGAAACGTGGGAAAAATTTGTACCCTGAGGCCAAAGGGGTTGATACCGTGAGCAATATAGTCCTTAAAGGATTTAATGTGCCAAAAAAGAGAGGCTTTTTTTTGGACAGTATGTGTAAGGTTTAGAAATACAAATTTAAGTTGCGATTCAATGTATTCATTAGACTGTGTTGTAAGGTATTAGTCATACGGGTCTCCCATTCATCTCCAGGAAAAATTGCCATGGTGGTTGGAGAGGGAACAGGGGGGGGATTGTTTTTGACAGGCTCAAGTTGTTGGTAATATATATATGCAAAGAGATAAGGTCAGTAATGACATTCAAAGGAAATGAGCATAGGTACAGTTTAAATATACATATAGGTCTGAGGTGGCTTGAACTATCAATTAGTTGCCCGAGTAGGGGATTTATATAGGATAACCATAAATGAATACTAAAAAGAAATGGATGGGCAAGTATTTGATAGAGGGTAGTCTATCGCTTCTCAAGTTTAAGACAAATGTAAATTATGTAGGCCTAGTGTGCAGCAACACAGCCAATACCCCTGAGAGAAGCTTGTACAGATAGACATAGAGGTATATGTGCAGTCAAACAAGGTAAGTTTTATTGGGGCAGTACGCCCAAAAGCAAAGAAAAATATATGAATATACAAATTTGCATAGAATCAAGATATACATGAAACCGCATATAACCATATACAAGTACAAATAATGCAATAGTTGCAAAATAACTTGCGATGTGACAGTAGTCTTTAGGAGAATGCCGACATGTTTCGGACGGAGGTCCTTTTTCAAAGGCAGTTAAACATCCTGTGATTTCACAAATATACTGTATAAGACAAAGTGAACATTAGTATACATATTGTGTTGATATCGCCACAAGAACCTGCCATTTGCCGCTTAGTGGGCATGGTACTCACTTGCAGAGCATTACGGGAGTTCCAGCCAAAATGGGGTGCCAAGATATGGTCTTGGAGTGTTCACAAAGTATAGGTGATCTATGCTGATTAAAAGCAATGGGCTGCTGGGCACTCGAATGGCTGCAAGATCTCAGGCCAGGCACCAGATAGGTGCCGTGGCTTAATGAACCTTGGCCGGAGTGGTTAAAAGGCTGAAAAAATATACAAAAGTATAAAGTGGTATTAGACTCAAGGAAGTATCTGGATGTAAGAGGATCAGTTTAGATGATGGAGTATCAAAAGTAGGTTACCTTGTTCTCAAAAGTCCTGTATGTGGATGGGTCAAAACGCCAGCAGGGAAGTAGTATGTCTGTTCCGGCCATTGCTAGGATATAAATAGGGTGGGTAATTGCTAACAGCTGTGTGAGCCGCCGTGTGGTGTTGGCGTGCTCAGCTGGTGGCTAATTAGCAGGCCAAGGTGATGGGGAAGGACAACCGTAGGCTGTGTGTATCCCCATAGAGATCCCTGAGGAGGCGGCGCTGTGCGCCGTCCCGTACTCAGGGGGCGGGGCCGTGCACAGCGTCGCCACGTCACCGACGCGGGCAGAGTGTCCCCTCCCCGCCCGCTGGAACGCAGGCGGAGGGCGCAGGGAGGAAACATGCGCCTCAAGGGGATAGAGCGTGCGCACGCGCGGAACAGGGTCCGCGTATGCGCGCTGTCTTACCCGCGCCGGGCAGCCAAATTTCGAGTGCATGCAGAGACAAGCCAACATTGGGTTTAGAGGGTACTGGGTGGGTGTTACCATGCATTGAGTTTGAGCATAGGTATGGTTTACGCTGGAAGGCATAATGGTATGTGCAAGTGAGTCCAGGCGCACACAGGCGGTTAGCGCCCCCTGTCAGGAGGTAATGGGTAGTACAATATTATAGCATATACATTCACAGCCAAATGTAAGAGGTTATAAGAGAAAAATATGCATATAATTGTACAACATTGATAGCAGTGTAATAATGGCAACAGTGGTAAACAAGGTTATGAATGATAACATTATATACATACTGTCATATAGAGCTATACAAATAGATAACGTATTAAATGGCAAGGTAAGACCCGGGAATGGGAATTTGGATGGAGGCCCATGGTGGCCTCTATAGAGGCTAAAGGTCAAGTTCGCATACCCCGGATTCAAACCCTTCGAGATAGGGCTTGAAATTGAATGCCTCGTTGAGGCCAGGGGGGGATGTGGCATTTAGGTGAAATATCCATCTGAGCTCAATTTGTAGCAGAGTTTTATTATAGTCACCACCCCGATTGGGTGGGGGGATATGGTCAAGTGCTTTGAACACTATTTGGGGGGTTGAATCTTGATGGACAAGTGCACAGTGTCTAGAGGTAGATCAGGGTCTTTTTGATTGATGCTGAGGGTATGACGGTAAATACGTTTCCAAAAGGGTAATTTGGTCTTTCCAACATAAAAACATCCGCATTCACATTCGAGTAAATATACAATGCCGATCGAGCGGCAGTTAACAAAATGTTGGGGAAAGAATTGTTGTCCGTTGGGTAAGGTGTTTGATCTGTTAGACTTAGATAGATATCTACAGTATTTGCAATTCCCACAGGGGAAAGTGCCATTTAGCTGTTTATGTGATTTATAGGCTGAGGTGTATTCGCTTCTGATTAATTTGTCACGAAGGGAAGGGGCTCGTCTGTAGGTAAGAAGTGGATGTGTGGGAACAAAGGGAGAGAGAGAATGGTCCGTGGTTAATATATGCCAATGTTTGGAAAGTATCTGGGTAATTAACCTTATACATACTGTCCAAAAAAAAGCCTCTCTTTTTTGGCACATTAAATCCTTTAAGGACTATATTGCTCACTGTATCAACCCCTTTGGCCTCAGGGTACAAATTTTTCCCACGTTTCAGGACATTCGCCCGGATTTCAAGCAGGCCTGGGAGAATGTCCTCAAACAGTGTTCGATTGACTTAATGAAACTATTGATTCAGGAATATGAGACACAAATGTCTCTTCTTGATGCAAAACTTGCATCAATTAATACTCAACTGACCCAATTCTTGGATCACCCACTATACAAAACTCTAGACCTTCAATTAAAAACACGTTTTGACAAATTCAATCATGATACCCTATCACAGAAGGACAAAAAATTCTTCCGTGACAAAAAGGCATTTCATGAGGAACGTGCATATAAATGGCAGGAAGCCAACCGTGCAGCATGCCCATCGGCCTCTGCGCGCTTTGCCTCCAAACCACCGCCCCCTAGGTCCACTGCTGACAGAAACACTTTAGCCTCACATGTACCACCTAGACCCAATTCCACACGGGGTCCACGTAACCCCAAAAGAGGCCGCACGCCTAACCTATCCAGCGACGACGTCTCCGATTTTGAGGGACTTGCCGACGACTCACCGGCTAGACACCCGTCGGCCACTCCCTCAATCTCGAAGACCTCTAGATCACATTCTTTACCTTCCTCTTCCCAACACCCAGATTTTTTAGACTTGATGCGCGCATCACAAAAAATCCAACACAACAATGCAAACAAACCCAAGAGAACACCCAGGTAAACACCCCTTCATGCAATATCATGAACCTATCTACCTACACACTCACCAATTATGAAATCACTGTCCTGGAAAAGGGACTTACTTTTTGCCCTGTATCCCATTTAGATAAATTCACTGTCATTAAAGACATTCACCTCTTCTTTCGCAAATTATTGCTACACAGCATTCACACCCCCAATCCCTTTTCAGATTCTCTCTTACACACCGCATCGGAGACCACTGCTCTCCAACAGCTGACCGAGCTTTTGGAGGAAAGTGATAACTCTAATCTAATAGACACTCTTGATTTGGACACTATCCTAGCTTATGCTGAGGAAGATCCCCCCACTCAATCCCTCCCCACTCA
This sequence comes from Lithobates sylvaticus, assembly GCA_028564925.1. Classification (NCBI taxonomy): domain Eukaryota; kingdom Metazoa; phylum Chordata; class Amphibia; order Anura; family Ranidae; genus Lithobates; species Lithobates sylvaticus. The sequence goes on from CM053031.1 coordinate 156,505,196, forward strand.
AAAAATCAGTATCAAAAAGAAATCTAGCTTTTTTCCACCTCCAAGCACCAACCCACGAGCAGCACTCTTCCTACAAGCAGTGACACGGGAAATTCGAAATTTAAAAATCTACCCTAACCGTTCCAAGGTAAAAAATCTTTCATACAATCAACACCTCGCCCTGCAAAATCTCAAAACTAACCCCTTGATCATCATAAAACCAGCTGACAAAGGCGGAAATATAGTTATTCTTGATAGATCTGATTATGTCCAAATGTGCCAAGACATTCTGCAAAACAAGGAATGGTATAAAAAGATCCCCATATCCTTTATTTCCTCAGCACAACAAGAACTACACACACTCACTGACATCGCTTCCACCCAAGGGGTACTCGACAAACACACTACTGAATACGTTAGGACCAAATTCCCCCATACAGCTACATTCTATGCACTCCCCAAGGTGCACAAAAACCTGCCCAGACCACCAGGCAGGCCTATAGTTTCTGGTAGAGGCTCCCTCACAGACAACCTCAGCCGATACATTGATAAATTGCTTCAACCACTGGTAATACAATTACCATCCTACATACGTGATACCACTCATCTCCTACAAGGGCTGTCCTCCCTCAAGGTCGGTCCCGACACTCTTCTCGTCGTGATCGACGTTGAGGCACTACACAGCTCGATCCCCCACTCTTTGGGACTTTCGGCCATTCAACACATACTTTCCACTACCTCCCTATACCCCATTCATCTCTCTACATTTATTGTCAAGGCTCTCAATTTCATTTTAAACCACAATTTTTTTTCTTTTGACGGTTCCCACTACCTCCAAGTACAGGGCGTGGCCATGGGCACTTGTTGCGCACCGGCCTACGCCAATCTGTACTTGGGGGAGTGGGAACGTCTACTCTTTGCAGACCCATCTGCCACTATCTATACCAAACATGTTGTGACCTTTCGTCGTTATATCGACGACATTTTTATTCTATGGCAGGGACCCATCCAAACCCTACATGACTTTTTAACCTATCTCAATACGTCCAATCGACTTAACCTTAAATTTACAATGACATACAGTCCTACATCTATTTGCTTTTTGGACCTCACTCTCATTAAAGATCATGAGGGGCACATCTAAAGTAACTTATACCGCAAACCCACGGCAGGAAACACCATTTTGGCTGCTTCTAGCTTTCACCCTGAACCCCTTCTTAAATCTATCCCATACGCCCAATACCTCCGTGCCCGCCGCAACTGCTCGACCGAGACCTCTTTTGAGTATGAGGCCTCTATCCTACACAATAGACTCCGAGCACGTGGATATCCACACACAGTTCTTAAAACTGCATACAAAAAAGCCAAATCAAAAACACGTACCTCCTTACTCTTCCCTTCTAAATCCAAAGAGACCAATGCTCCTCTTAAAATCATAACTAATTACTGTGAACAACATCCCTTAATTACCCAGATACTTTCCAAACATTGGCATATATTAACCACAGACCATTCTCTCTCTCCGTTTGTTCCCACACATCCACTTCTTACCTACAGACAAGCCCCTTCCCTTCGTGACAAATTAATCAGAAGCGAATACACCTCAGCCTATAAATCACATAAACAGCTAAAAGGCACTTTCCCCTGTGGGAATTGCAAATACTGTAGATATCTATCTAAGTCTAACAGATCAAACACCTTACCCAACGGACAACAATTCTTTCCCCAACATTTTGTTAACTGCCGCTCGATCGGCATTGTATATTTACTCGAATGTGAATGCGGATGTTTTTATGTTGGAAAGAACAAATTATCCTTTTGGAAACGTATTTACCGTCATACCCTCAGCATCAATCAAAAAGACCCTGATCTACCTCTAGGGCGACACTGTGCACTTGTCCATCAAGATTCAACCCCCCAAATAGTGTTCAAAGCACTTGACCATATCCCCCCACCCAATCGGGGTGGTGACTATAATAAAGCTCTGCTACAAAGTGAGCTCAGATGGATATTTCACCTAAATGCCACATCCCCCCCTGGCCTCAACGAGGCATTCAATTTCAAGCCCTATCTCGAAGGGTTTGAATCCGGGGTATGCAAACTTGACCTTTAGCCCCTATAGAGGCCACCATGGGCCTCCATCCAAATTCCCATTCCCGGGTCTTACCTTGCCATTTAATACGTTATCTATTTGTATAGAATCTGTATATTTGGAGTAACAGCGCTGTCTGGCTCATAAAATAAGTGGATAGTCTAAACGTGTTACCCAATTAATGTGTATATACACAAAAAACTAATCCCATAAATAAAAAATGAAATAAACTAAATTTCCTGCCGCAACTTGAGGTGAGATACACACACAAAGTACAAATGCAAAAGAATAGCTGCGCTGGAAATTTACACACATTGAAAACCAATCGTGAAAAGAAATTTAGTGAAAATTGGTTCTACCTTGAACCAATGATTTGTGCGTAGATAAAATGTAAAGAGAAAAAGTTGCGCTATCCAAATATATAAAGCTGCTGCTCAAAAATGTTATACTACATAGGTCAAAATTGTGTGTGGAAAGGAGCCGCGCTATATAATGAAAAACACCCACGAAGGTGTATGTGCTCTCTTACACATAAACAGAAGGTAAAAATGAAAAGCTAACCTGTGTGGCTAGTATTCGTCTCTTCTGTGTATGTGCAACAGAAGTTCTATCAGAACAGCCTCTATTGATATGACTGAAAAAATATTTTGAATGAACATCCGGGTAGGGTTGTCCAGATAAATTGGAAATATATCACGAATGACTCTGTGAGAGGCAACCTGTATTTATGTGATTTACTAACAAAAAGTGCTATACATGCAAAAGATATGTAGAGAAAAACGATTTTTTTGTATATAAATTTAGTAAACACCCTACAGAGCATTTACTGACATGTTGTTGTGTATTACGTGGTGTGGGTGAAAAAACTTTGTGAGAGTTGGTGAACACCCTAATGAACGCCCAGCAGGGCTGTTCAGCTATTGCGAAAAAGATAAACTTATATTATAAGGGGCTCTTCAAAAGCAGCCTCTGTGAGACTACTTATTGAAGAAAGGTAATATGTAGAAATTGGGTGTGAACAAATTAGTGAAATTGGATAAACACCCTATAAAACATTTGGTGACATACTGTCATATACTCCACGATATCGGTGTAAAAGCAAAAAGGAAAAAACTTATCATAAAAAATTAGTAAACACCCTACAGAGCAAGTAATATCGTGAAATATAAACCTGAAAATGGATACAAGCTATATACCGTGGAGCACACAGTGAGTGCAAACTGTAAAATTATTAAGTGCCTTACAGAGCATGTAATAACATGAAATGTAATTAGAACCTGAAAGTAAATACAAACTATGTGCCGTGAGACACAAAGTTGGTGCAAACCAGGGGATACAGTCAGTGAATCCAAGTGACACAGTGTTGAAATTAAAAAAGAAAACGATAAAAAAATATTTTACGTTCTAATAGTAAACACCCTGCTGAGCTACCAGTGTATTAAACAAATAACAAAGATGCAGGTATAGTCCTCAGAGTACAAATTAACACAGTCTCTATTTGTATCGTGACTATTTCACCAAAAGTGCATAAATGGTTGCAAATGGGATTTTGCTAAGAGGGTTGGTGCGTCTTGAAAGGCACCATAAAACAAAAAAGCAAAAAATGGATTCCGTGCATTAAACAGTCTCTATAACAGCTTCAGATGTGATTGGATAAAAGTGACTTGCATATCACCAAGAAGAAAAGTGAAGACCTCCACCATAGGGCAAACTTGTCTCCTTACCGGAACTAAATGGTCCCTTTTTTAGGGGGACCGTTTAGGCAGGTGGCTCTCAACCCTAGCCAGGGGTGGACTGTAGAGAACGTCTGTTATCCTGCCGATCGGGATGGTTCGTCCTAAGTGGCTCCCAGCCCAGGATCCTTCTCTATTACCAGCTAGGGATCGATCTCAGTAACCAGTTTCAATTTGGAACCCAGGGGAATCAAAGAGAACTCGCATAGTATAAAATCCAGGGGTATTTTATTGTGTAAAAATAGTAAACACTTACAGTGTAGCAATCGATAAAAGGCATGAAGCGAGCCGGCCGGTCTCGTAGATACAGCCCGTAGCAATGGGATCTCGTCTTACAGCGGTAGCGTCACGACGTAGCTCCTCCTCCCTACGCGTTTCGTCATCAACGGACGTCGTCACGGGGCACGGGCTGCGTCATGACGCACCGCTTTATATATCATAACAAATCTGCCAAGCCTCGGTGTGGATCCCGGACTTGGAAACAACGCCCGCCATCTTTGAAAAGGGAAAAACGTTGGCAACCTCATAGATGTTGAGGGAAAGAGGGTTTTTAAATGGTGCATATGCTACACCATCTCCTACTGGAAAAAATACACTCCAAAACTAATATATGTTAAAGAGAGAGGTGTTGTTTAGTGCACATGAGTAACAGGGACTAATATTAAAACGTTATTTTTATGTGGCACATTCTAATAACAGTATACTGATTGCCTCATAAGGGTCCCCATGTATACTAAGTGTCATAATCTTATAACTGCCTGGAAAAAATGTCTAGGATTGGAGAACCAGCATTGACATAGGTATCTCGTATAAATCCCTACTTTACAAAGAAAGAGGGGAAGAAAAAAGATTTATTTTTTCCCTTTTTTTTCCCCATAATACTAAATAAAACATAAAAACATAATACTAAATAAAAAAAATCTTTTTTCTTCCCCTCTTTCTTTGTAAAGTAGGGATTTATACGAGATACCTATGTCAATGCTGGTTCTCCAATCCTAGACATTTTTTCCAGGCAGTTATAAGATTATGACACTTAGTATACATGGGGACCCTTATGAGGCAATCAGTATACTGTTATTAGAATGTGCCACATAAAAATAACGTTTTAATATTAGTCCCTGTTACTCATGTGCACTATCTAAACAACACCTCTCTCTTTAACATATATTAGTTTTGGAGTGTATTTTTTCCAGTAGGAGATGGTGTAGCATATGCACCATTTAAAAACCCTCTTTCCCTCAACATCTATGAGGTTGCCAACGTTTTTCCCTTTTCAAAGATGGCGGGCGTTGTTTCCAAGTCCGGGATCCACACCGAGGCTTGGCAGATTTGTTATGATATATAAAGCGGTGCGTCATGACGCAGCCCGTGCCCCGTGACGACGTCCGTTGATGACGAAACGCGTAGGGAGGAGGAGCTACGTCGTGACGCTACCGCTGTAAGACGAGATCCCATTGCTACGGGCTGTATCTGCGAGACCGGCCGGCTCGCTTCATGCCTTTTATCGATTGCTACACTGTAAGTGTTTACTATTTTTACACAATAAAATACCCCTGGATTTTATACTATGCGAGTTCTCTTTGATTCCCCTGGGTTCCAAATTGAAACTGGTTACTGAGATCGATCCCTAGCTGGTAATAGAGAAGGATCCTGGGCTGGGAGCCACTTAGGACGAACCATCCCGATCGGCAGGATAACAGACGTTCTCTACAGTCCACCCCTGGCTAGGGTTGAGAGCCACCTGCCTAAACGGTCCCCCTAAAAAAGGGACCATTTAGTTCCGGTAAGGAGACAAGTTTGCCCTATGGTGGAGGTCTTCACTTTTCTTCTTGGTGATATGCAAGTCACTTTTATCCAATCACATCTGAAGCTGTTATAGAGACTGTTTAATGCACGGAATCCATTTTTTGCTTTTTTGTTTTATGGTGCCTTTCAAGACGCACCAACCCTCTTAGCAAAATCCCATTTGCAACCATTTATGCACTTTTGGTGAAATAGTCACGATACAAATAGAGACTGTGTTAATTTGTACTCTGAGGACTATACCTGCATCTTTGTTATTTGTTTAATACACTGGTAGCTCAGCAGGGTGTTTACTATTAGAACGTAAAATATTTTTTTATCGTTTTCTTTTTTAATTTCAACACTGTGTCACTTGGATTCACTGACTGTATCCCCTGGTTTGCACCAACTTTGTGTCTCACGGCACATAGTTTGTATTTACTTTCAGGTTCTAATTACATTTCATGTTATTACATGCTCTGTAAGGCACTTAATAATTTTACAGTTTGCACTCACTGTGTGCTCCACGGTATATAGCTTGTATCCATTTTCAGGTTTATATTTCACGATATTACTTGCTCTGTAGGGTGTTTACTAATTTTTTATGATAAGTTTTTTCCTTTTTGCTTTTACACCGATATCGTGGAGTATATGACAGTATGTCACCAAATGTTTTATAGGGTGTTTATCCAATTTCACTAATTTGTTCACACCCAATTTCTACATATTACCTTTCTTCAATAAGTAGTCTCACAGAGGCTGCTTTTGAAGAGCCCCTTATAATATAAGTTTATCTTTTTCGCAATAGCTGAACAGCCCTGCTGGGCGTTCATTAGGGTGTTCACCAACTCTCACAAAGTTTTTTCACCCACACCACGTAATACACAACAACATGTCAGTAAATGCTCTGTAGGGTGTTTACTAAATTTATATACAAAAAAATCGTTTTTCTCTACATATCTTTTGCATGTATAGCACTTTTTGTTAGTAAATCACATAAATACAGGTTGCCTCTCACAGAGTCATTCGTGATATATTTCCAATTTATCTGGACAACCCTACCCGGATGTTCATTCAAAATATTTTTTCAGTCATATCAATAGAGGCTGTTCTGATAGAACTTCTGTTGCACATACACAGAAGAGACGAATACTAGCCACACAGGTTAGCTTTTCATTTTTACCTTCTGTTTATGTGTAAGAGAGCACATACACCTTCGTGGGTGTTTTTCATTATATAGCGCGGCTCCTTTCCACACACAAATTTGTGCGTAGATGCAATCTGATTGGCCCAAAAAGCCACTATTAAAATTGCACCACCCAAATATTAGACAATTACAGTGCTTGTAAACATGTGACCGTGAACAAAACCTCATGCAATAACATCTCAGAAATTTTCTTTTAAAAATTGTGTGAAAAATAAATAAAAAATAATGGTAAAGAAAATTATAAATAAATAACAATGAAATATCATGCAAGAAAGTCCACACAGGGTATTGTAATCCTGTTGCTAGAGTTCTCGTGGTGTTCCTATACTTGACACCCTCGGAAAGGAGTGATTGGAAAGAAGAGAAGGATCCTCCACCAAATGAAAAGACTGCCGCTTACCAGCTAATTTGATCCCTGTGTTAGAGAGATCAAAAGGGCCTGTGGCATATCCCCCTGCCAGGGTCTCTATCCGGGGTCTTCCAAGTATCTCTCACAGTATATGGGTACACTTAAAGATCCTGTCTAGGTGATCCTTGCTCTCTTCCACAAGCGTTTACATGTAAAACAAACGGGTATCCATAGCGCAATACTGCTTTAAAATTTTATTCATATATAAAAACCATATCGCACTTACATTTGGTATGCAGTCAATAGGCAAGTGTTAAAAGCAATCTCGAGCCGGCCGGCTCTCTCTCTCTCGCTGCCCGTCGCTTCCTGGATGGACGGGGAATGGAGGTGACGTCAGCACGCCGCTCACCCTACGTCGTTTCGTCACAAGATGACTTCTTCCTGGGGCACGGGCGGCGTGCTGACTCACCGCCTATTGTACACACTGCAGTCCTAGACCCGCCCTCTTCTGAGCTCCCGGTCGCCATATTAGAATAGGGCAATTGCCCTTTCTCCTATTGTTTGGCTTGCTGGGAATGTGGGCGGTATGTCAGGCCGTTTGTGTGTGCGAACGCCATGTTGAAGTAGGGCAAATGCCCACAACTTCACTATTAGGTCCATTAAAATATGTGGGCGAAACCATATACCTGCCTTAGCATATGACCGTGAGTGGAACGAGCAGAACTAAAGTAGAGACATCCGATTCTCTGTCTTCTATTCAATCCTCCGCTCACAGGCAGGCAAACAAGCCCACAAAGGTCTCGTTCTTTCACAGTATATGATCCATCTAAAGATGAGACTAAAAATTGTCTACTTATTTTTATAAAAATAGTAAACCTATATAAAAAAGAAAAAAATATATTTTTATTTTTATAGCAGTGGATACCCCTCACCCCATACATATAAAAAAGCAGAAAGGTTATTTCTGTTCCTACATGTATGTAAGGCTGTGGACATATATACAAGGCTATGGGCATATTACCATTAACCCGCGGTCTCCCGGGAGCTGTATTAACCCTTAATTACCATTCGTACCTAATGCGATACAGCATAATTAAAGGAGCCTTTCCACTAGAGGCATCGGTTTAAACCAGTGTCCCTGGGGTGTATCCCTGCATTAGTGCAGAAAACGGTGTCTAGAAATCCTCACCTTTTATTCCAAAACATGCTACAACTAAAAAAAGGAGAAAAAAGGAGAAAAAATGCTGCTTTTCAAAGCCCTGATTTATATAGGAACACTTCCAGAGCTGAAAAATCACTACATCTCTTTCTCTAAAAACGAGGAAAAACTTGTTGTAAATTGGAGGTGATGGTAGTCTGTTGGTGGTAGTTATAGGTCACTTATCTAATAGGCCCATCTATTCCTTAGAAATAAACCGGATGTTCGATATTAATTATCCCAACCCACCCTTGGGTGGGTTAATACCGGACAGGGAAAATGTTAAATAAACATATTGTCGATGGATAAAAATCGCATATCGTTTGTACCAGTATAGAATAACATGCTTATTTTGATATTGGCCTCTTTTATTATTTTTTTTATAATATAATTGCTTTATCAGATAAAGCAATCACCAATATGTATCCCTCCTTTTAGCCCCCGGGAGCTCAGAGTAGGTTTACAATATTGTGTTATTAACTGTTGTCAATAAAAGCATTTAAATCCACATCTACGTTAAGGCCGTAAGGGGTGTAACAGCGTACTTTATGGATCCACGACATCTCAGCTCTGGACAAATCCCTCACTAGTGGGCTCCCTCTCCAGTGAGCACTAAATTTATCTATTCCTAAAAACAGTGTGCCTGAAGGATTGCGGTCGTGGTGCTGAGCATAATGTTTGGACACCGAGTGGAACCTGTATCCACTCTTTATGTTCGTGATGTGCTCACCCAAACGTACTTGCATGGTTCGCTTTGTTCTGCCAATATACTGGAGCCCACATGGGCATTGCAACAGATATACTACCCCTTTGGAGCTGCAGGTAATAAAGGGTTCAATTTTGTGTTCCCTGGAGGTGCTGGTAGACACAAATGTTAGTGTCTTCTTCTGTCTGCTCTTATTCAATGTGCAGATTTGACACCGGCGACATTGATGGTAGCCAGACATTTGTTGAAAAAAAGACACTTTCTTAGTAGGTGGGTCTACCACATTTGGTGCTATCCTATCCCTAAGGGAAGGGACTCCCCTAAAGACTAGCTCTGGGTTAGTGGGGAGAAAGGTGTTGATAATCCTGTCATTACCCAGTATATGCCAGTGTTTTCGAAGCATTTTTTTGATCAGATAGTGTTGCGTTGAGAAGGAGGTGACAAAGGGGACTATGGGTCTGTCCCTTGTTCTAGTCTGTCCCTCCCTCAACAACACGGCCCTATCAGTCTCCGCTATTTCCTCAATTATGGTATCCATAAGATTGACATCATATCCTTTTTCCTCCAACCTTCCCTTTAAGACATTGGCCTGCAACCTATAGTCACCGATGTCTGAGCAGTTCCTCCTCATTCTGACAAACTGGCTTCTGGGGATGGACTTTAGCCAGGGGGTATGATGGCAGCTTCCCATAGGTATGAACGAATTTCTGTCTGTCTTTTTGAAATATGAAATAGTTTTAAACACGCCTTCACTCTTAGTAATTGTCAGATCAAGGAAGTTTACACTCTCCCTGCTGGCTTCCATGGTGAACCTGATGCCCCTATCGTTGGTATTAATTCTTGAGAAAAATTCCTCAAGTTGCAACAAGGTTCCCTCCCATAAGAGGAGGACGTCATCTATGTATCGCGCCCAAAACAACAGAAATGGGCTGCGGTCCTTATAGATGACGTCCTCCTCCCACTTTGCCATAAATAAATTCGCCAGGCTTGGGGCGTATTTAGCGCCCATTGCCACACCGCGTACTTGCTGGTAGTATTGTTGTTCAAACCAAAAATAATTGTGGCCTGCTGCGTATTCTAACAAATCCATAATGAAATGTTGCTGTTGTTCTGGCAAAGTGGAAAGCGTGTTAAGATAATATTTGACTGCCGCAATTCCCATGTGGTGTGGAATGATAGTATACAGTGCAGTGACATCTGCTGTCACTAGCAGAGTATTTTCTGTAGGTTTAAGATCTGACAGTAAGTTAATCACATGTCGTGTATCCTTCAAGAAGGATGGCATTTGTTGCACCAATGGTTGGAGGAAAAAATCTATATACTTGCCCACCCGGGACGTGATGGAATCAATACCACTCACTATGGGGCGTCCCGGGGGGCAAGTAAGACTTTTGTGTATCTTAGGCAGATAATACAATACTGGTGTCCTCGGAGCCCTGGGGATAAGGAACATTTTCTCTTTTTCACTGAGGATCTTTGATTCAAAGCCCCTATCTACCAGTGCCTTTAATGTTTTTTTATACTGGGTGACGGGGTTATCCGGCAACACAACATAAGTATTTTTGTCATCCACTATATTGTGCATCTCTTTGAGGTAGTCGGCCCGATCTAAGATAACTATGCCCCCCCCCTTATCAGCGGGGCGAATAATCAAATTTTTGTTGTTACAGAGGGAGTCCAACCCTTCTTCAAGGTGCTTATCCATTTTGTGGTTAGTAGTCCGTACAAGCTCTAAATCCCGAAGCAGGACATCCTTGAAAACTCTCAATGAAGGAGCCAGGATTCCAGGGGGGTTAAAGGTTGACGCATTAGATAGCCCGGAATGTAAAATGGTTTGTTGTGTTGATACTTCTTTATGAGTCGAGGTAACAGCAAAGTGCCTTTTGATATTGACCTTACGGACAAATCTATGAATGTCTATGTAAGTTTGAAACTTATCAAGTTTCTTTGGGGGTGCAAACTTGAGTCCCTTATTCAAAATTGCAGTTTCTGATTTCGTAAGGGTTTGGGAACTAAGATTGAAGATTCCTTCTCCCCTTACTTCTTTGACTTTTTGCGATTGTGCTCTCCTCCCCCCTCTGACTCCTCTTTGTTTTCTACGGGTCTTTTTAGTCCTTGGGTGGCCCTGGGAAAACCCCAATATTGTTGTTCTTGGCCTCCGGTATTAGGCCTAATATTTGGGGTTCTAGGTGGACCTGACCCTCGTGGGTCTAGTTCCCTCCCACCTCCTGTATAGTCACCAAAGGTTCCGGGTGGCGGGCCCTCTCTGTCTCTCAGAGGGAAAAAGCGGTTGTACGTATCTGCTCCATTACTATAGTCATCTGGATCCCTAGACCAATAGGGTTGACTATTGTATTGTGAACCTTGATTGTAGGGCATAGAATACCCTTGGTTACCCTGTTGGGATCTTTCAGGTCCCCGATTTGGGTAAAGGGGGCCTCTCTTCTGGTTAAAATACTGTCCCTGACCGTATGGGTAAGGATGACCTTGCTCATTATTGGTAGTATATCGCGGTTGCGATGAGTGACCCCACATTGAATTAGCTGTCGGCTCACCTGCCCTATTAGAAGACTGAGGTCTTCTTGGTGATTGGTACGGCAGTTTTTTACCCTTCTTCCCCAGTTTCTGTTGAGATTTCTTAGGGTTCCTGTGGGTTTGGTTACCCGTGGGTACATATTGGGCTTCCTCTAATGGGGTTTCCAAGGTTTCATCACCTTGAATTATGGCCTCCATCCTGGTGTCAGAATTGGCAATCTGTTCCGCCACCAGTTTCTTTTGCCATTCAAAGACTTTAGTGGCTTGGTAGTCAGCAAAGTCTCTGTTGTATTTTTTCCTCTTTTTGATCTTTTGTTCCTTCTCTTCCTTGTCCATTTGTATAGCTCTATATGACAGTATGTATATAATGTTATCATTCATAACCTTGTTTACCACTGTTGCCATTATTACACTGCTATCAATGTTGTACAATTATATGCATATTTTTCTCTTATAACCTCTTACATTTGGCTGTGAATGTATATGCTATAATATTGTACTACCCATTACCTCCTGACAGGGGGCGCTAACCGCCTGTGTGCGCCTGGACTCACTTGCACATACCATTATGCCTTCCAGCGTAAACCATACCTATGCTCAAACTCAATGCATGGTAACACCCACCCAGTACCCTCTAAACCCAATGTTGGCTTGTCTCTGCATGCACTCGAAATTTGGCTGCCCGGCGCGGGTAAGACAGCGCGCATGCGCGGACCCTGTTCCGCGTGTGCGCACGCTCTATCCCCTTGAGGCGCATGTTTCCTCCCTGCGCCCTCCGCCTGCGTTCCAGCGGGCGGGGAGGGGACACTCTGCCCGCGTTGGTGACGTGGCGACGCTGTGCGCGGCCCCGCCCCCTGAGTACGGGACGGCGCACAGCGCCGCCTCCTCAGGGATCTCTATGGGGATACACACAGCCTACGGTTGTCCTTCCCCATCACCTTGGCCTGCTAATTAGCCACCAGCTGAGCACGCCAACACCACGCGGCGGCTCACACAGCTGTTAGCAATTACCCACCCTATTTATATCCTAGCAATGGCGGGAACAGACATACTACTTCCCTGCTGGCGTTTTGACCCATCCACATACAGGACTTTTGAGAACAAGGTAACCTACTTTTGATACTCCATCATCTAAACTGATCCTCTTACATCCAGATACTTCCTTGAGTCTAATACCACTTTATACTTTTGTATATTTTTTCAGCCTTTTAACCACTCCGGCCAAGGTTCATTAAGCCACGGCACCTATCTGGTGCCTGGCCTGAGATCTTGCAGCCATTCGAGTGCCCAGCAGCCCATTGCTTTTAATCAGCATAGATCACCTATACTTTGTGAACACTCCAAGACCATATCTTGGCACCCCATTTTGTCTGGAACTCCCGTAATGCTCTGCAAGTGAGTACCATGCCCACTAAGCGGCAAATGACAGGTTCTTGTGGCGATATCAACACAATATGTATACTAATGTTCACTTTGTCTTATATAGTATATTTTTGAAATCACAGGATGTTTAACTGCCTTTGAAAAGGGACCTCCGTCCGAAACATGTCGGCATTCTCCTAAAGACTACTGTCACATCGCAAGTTATTTTGCAACTATTGCATTATTTGTACTTGTATATGGTTATATGCGGTTTCATGTATATCTTGATTCTATGCAAATTTGTATATTCATATATTTTTCTTTGCTTTTGGGCGTACTGCCCCAATAAAACTTACCTTGTTTGACTGCACATATACCTCTATGTCTATCTGTACAAGCTTCTCTCAGGGGTATTGGCTGTGTTGCTGCACACTAGGCCTACATAATTTACATTTGTACTGATGTATATCTTGCAAGGGCTACTATGGTGTGATGTATATTGTATGTTTCATTTTCTATTTGCAATAAAAGTTTCTTGGAAAAAAAAAAAATATTTGTACTAAATAAAGATAACAGGTGTAAATGTGTGGGATATATAGAGAAAAAAGTAAAAGGTATGGGGCTGGGATGTGACAGCATTCATTTGTGGTGTGTATTTTTTCTTAAAGTTATATTTTAATGTACGCCTAAGTATATAGGAGAATTTCAATTGGTATTGTAGTTATGATACCAATCACTCCACGATTTCCAAGTCAGGCTTTTGGATGCATAAACGCCTTGGGAGGCCGCAAACATGAGTTCGTAGGAAATATGAAGATTTCCTCTTTAAGCCATCTCGTTACTTCTAGACGAGCGCTGGTAAGAAGCTGGGTGACTACATTTCTCGTAGAATGAGGCTGGGCATCTATCCCTAAAGATAATATAGCCATGCTGGCATTACCAGGGCATGGAAGTTTGGTGATGCTTTCAATGGTGCGAAAAACATCTTGGGCATGACCAAAATATGTGTGTTATGGACCCTCTCTGTCCGCACCTCCTCCAGCAAAGTGGAGATACATTAGGGTTAAATCCTGCCAACCATGTAGGGGTTAAGTACCAATATCTTTTGGTATAATTCCCACAAGTTGACCCTTCTAGTGGCTTTATATATAGACAAAATTGTTTCCATTGTTCTATAGTGTATGACGTGTTGAAATTGATTTCCCAAGTTCTCATGGATGGAGATTTGATACAAATAGATTTTTGATGTAAAAGGTCATAGAATAGAGAGATGCCTTTGATGGAAGTCGTAGGATTTGTTAAATATAGATAGACCTTCCAAGGGATATTTGTGTTAGTATTTTTAACGGAGGTTAATAAGTGTGAGATTTGTAGGTATGTATAATGTTCTTTGGCTTCTAAGTTGTGTTCAATTTGAATTGCCCTAAAAGTCCTCATCTTAGGACCTATATACAGGTTCTCAGTTGTTTTAAGTCATTTGAGTTCCCAGTAATTGACATTCAGATCAGGGATCAGTATCTTCAAGCTGGTAATAGGAAGGGGAATAGATTTCATAGGAAAGAGAGGGCCGGAACGAAAATGGACCGCAGGGTAATGGTAGGGGAGGGCCGGACATGACAGTGTGTCTAGTGACACACAGGGAAGATGTAAAGGGGTGTGGCCAGGCAGGGCTGGCCCTGTAAGCAGCGGGGGGAGCGGCCTTATAAAAGAGGGGGCGGGACTAAAGGCCTCAGTCGGGAAGTAGGCAGCACACGAGGAGGCAGTTTTATACACTGCTCCTTGTTTAGCACACAAAATGGCGGACATCCGGGCCCTTGTGGCGAGGTTGAGAATTGCGGCGGCCACCAGGGAATCGGAGTGGCTACAGGACCAAGTCGCGGCCGTGCTGGCAGAGAGCGGTGACCGGTCTGACGGCGGACGGCGGGAGGAAGGCGACTGGAGACCGGAGGATGATCGGCGATTGGTGGACAGCGGGACGCTGACACACGAAAGGATCTCTAGGCCGCCAGCCAGGTTCCCCCCGGGGGGCGGTCACGGTCAGGAGCCCGAGGGGGGAGTACTCGACTCCCCCAGCAAAGAGACTGCAGACAGAGACTTCCGGTGGGCCCAAGCGGAACGCACGCCGCGGTCGCCATGCGGGAGGGGTGCCACGGGCCTACAGGGCGCCGCATCCCCAGTTAGGAGAGAGTCCCAAGAATCGGCATCCCCTGCAGCTCTAAACGAGCAGAGGGGACTACAGGACAGACCAGCACAGCTAGCTGCAATGAGGAGGGTCGGGAGTAGGGATGGATCAGCAGGCCTTTCCACAGGAGTATCGCCCCCAGCAGCTCTGCACGAGCTGAGGGGAGGAAAGTCACTGGTCAGAAGAGGGACAGCCAGGAGGGGGGTTCTTACACCCAGGAGGGCTTCGGCATCAGTTTCCCAGCAGCTCTGCACGAGCTGAGGGGGGAGGACAGAAGGGGGAGCAGGTTGACGGCTGCAGCGGGACCATCGGGCAGCTTGACAAGCAGCATGGCGGGTGGGCGGACGCCACCAGGTGGAAAAGGACAGGGGTACGGGGCAGTGGTGGTGCCGGGATAGGCCCAACTGCGGGGGACTTGGGGGGACAGGGAGGACAGCGTGAGGGCGGGAGAGCAGCGGCCAGTGCTGCGGGCAGACGCAGGCCCTCGACATCCAGGAGTCCCTCCCAGGGGGACTGCCATTGTTGTCTCAGCAGGAGGAAGTGAGCAGGTCAGAAGGTGAACTGTCGGAGGAAGAGGAGGAGCCCAGTCGCCCGCTCGCATCAGTGGAGATCGGTACAGCGGCTGTAGGGAGGACGCCCAGACAGCCCGGTAAGTAAGTCTAGTGATAATAATGCATTTACTGTTGCCTTACAAAGCTTATTGGGTGTTGTATCTGGTGGGAAGGGCAGGGCTGCGCCTCCAGCGCCGCCGTTGGCGGCTACTGACCAACCTCGGCAAGGAGTGGGACCACTGGTGGGTCTGGGGGTCAGATACAGGAGTTGTTGGAGGGCCTGCGGGCATTAGTGGGCCGTTTCGAGCATGGTCAATCGTCCTCAGGGGGGCCTGGTGACAGTGCTGGGGGAAGCGCCGGGGGGTTGGGGTTACGACCTCTGGGGGGGTAACGGTCTCAGCAGCCGCAGAAGGGGCACAGGCCACTGGGGAAGAAGAAGTGGTGGAGAAGGTGAGTACCACGGAAAAGGGGTCTGCGGAGCACACCTGAAACAGGAGGTGAGGGAAAAAATTTGGAAAGGGGAATATGTGGAGATTTTCTCCTTATTGCCCTTAGAGAAGTTCAATCTGGACAGGGTGAAGCCAGATGATACTAAAAAAGACGACGAGGAGAAGAGGAGGTACCGTTTGATTCCTAGTACTTTTGCAAATTGGTTGCAAGCGTTCGCCATTTTGGCAGGGGCAATTGGAGAAAAGAACCCTGAGGACTGTTCGGCATTGTTTTGTTACATGGACGCCATTGGGGAAGCTTATAGGGTTTACGGGGGCACGGCATGGCTACGCTATGACGAGCGATTCCGTCAACGCAGGGCAGTTCGTCCCGCCCTGCGGTGGGATCACAAGGACATTAGTCTTTGGATGAGGCTGATGGCACAAAGACACCAGCGCAGCCATTTCAAGGGGGGGCCGGAGGTAGCCACTCCTCGGGATCACCGGCCGGAAGGAAACGGGGAGTGTGCTGGCAGTTCAACGAGGGATTCTGCAAGTTTGGAAGTACCTGTAAGTTTAAGCACGAATGCTCAGGGTGTGGAGGAACGCACACACTCGCTAGTTGCTTCAAAAAAGGCAAGCGTACCAGGGAGCCTGGTAACAAGAGGGACGACTCCGGTGATGTGGGAAAGGATACAGCCTTTCCTAAATAGGTACCCGGGCAGGGCTGCGGCGGTATTGATTAGTGCAGGCTTCAAATATGGTTTTAGGATTCCTTGCGCGCTGACAGTTATTCCCCCTTTGGCCAACAACTTGAGATCGGCGTTACAGCACCCGGAGGTGGTGTCTGAAAAATTGGCCAAGGAGGTGGCGTTGGGTCGCATGGCAGGGCCATTTAAGGTCAAACCATTGTCTGATTTAGTGGTGTCCCCGTTGGGGGTTGTTCCCAAAAAAGAACCAAATAAGTTTCGGTTGATACACCATTTATCTTTCCCCAAAGGGGGTTCGGTAAATGATTTCATTGATCCTGAGGCTTGTACGGTATCTTACACGTCCTTTGATGCCGCGGTCAGGTGGGTGCGGCAATACGGGCAAGGGGCACTGATGGCTAAATCAGATGTGGAGTCGGCTTTTAGACTACTGCCTGTTCATCCGGACAGTTTTAGGTTGCTGGGGTGTTGTTGGCAAGAGCAATTTTATGTTGATCAGTGTTTGCCCATGGGCTGTTCGATCTCATGTGCCATGTTTGAAGCATTTAGTTCATTTTTAGAGTGGGTGGTTAGAGATGTGACAGGCATTGAATCTGTCATCCATTATTTGGATGATTTTCTCTGCGTGGGTCCTCCTTCTTCCAATGTGTGTGCGATACTGTTGTCCATGTTGCAGCACATTGCGGAGAGATTTTGGGTGCCTTTGGCAGCCGATAAGATGGAAGGTCCACGGATGGAGCTGAGCTTACTTGGTATAGTGATTGATTCCATGGCAATGGAATGCAGGTAGAGAAGCTCAGGGACTTGCAAAAAGAGATCAGGGAGATCCATGGGTGTAAAAAAGTGCAGCTGCATACGTTACAATCACTGTTAGGAAAATTGAACTTTGCGTGCAGGATCATTCCTATGGGGAGAATTTTTTGTCGTCGGATGTCGTCTGCCACGGCAGGGGTGAAGGCTCCCACGCATTTCATTCGGTTGAAGAAGGAACATAGGGATGATCTTCAGGTATGGTATCAATTTTTGGCTGAGTTTAACGGGAGGTCAGTTTGGATGTCGGGCCCGGTGAGCAACTTTGATGTGGAGTTGGTTACAGACGCCGCAGGATCTACTGGATACGGGGCGTACTTCCAGGGACGATGGAGTGCGGAACCGTGGCCACAGTCGTGGGTTGCGGAGGGCTTTCCCTCGGAATTTGGTGCTCCTGGAACTTTTTCCAGTGGTACTTGCATTGGAATTGTGGGGTGAGTCCTGCTGCAATTTACAATTAAGAAAAAAAAAAAGCAAGGTCGGGCGCTTTATTATTAGAAGATGTTGTTGTATATTAAGACAGAGTGTTGGTGCGTTTGAAGAAGTCTAAAACGGACCAAAGAGGAGTGGGGGTACAAGTTTCTTTGTATACGGTGAGGGGTTGTGCAGTATGCCCGGTCGCAGTAGTGGGGAATTTTGCGAGGTTAAGACCGGGGTGGGTGGCCCCTTTTTTGGTACACGCAGATGGATCAAATCTGTCAAGATTTCAGTTTGGGGCGGTTCTTCGGAAATGTTTGGGGAAGTTGGGGATGGATAGTTCCGCCTACGCCTCACACTCCTTCCGGATTGGGGCGGCTACTGAGGCCGCCAGGTACGGGCTGGATGAGGTGGATGTGCGAAGGATGGGGAGATGGGAATCTAAGCGATTCCGAACCTATATTCGGCCTCAGTTGGTTTGCGAAAAAAAAAAAAAAAATATATATATATATATATATATATATATATAGGGGGAGTGCATTTGTTGTTACGGATATCTGCCTGTTTTAGTACCTGGAACCTGTTAAGGGGGATTTAGAGAAGGTGCATGTCACTTACACTATGTTTGTCATTTCAGAAGGAGGGCTCCTACGCCTCGTCTGGATTCTCGGACACCACTCATATGTGTGTTGGGGCGCACGGAGAGGGGACGCAAGACCAGGTGGGAGGCAGTTGGGAATTTCTAGAAGGGAGGCAACCATACGGTGGCTGGGTAGACCAGGAATGATGTGGAGCAGGGTGGTTTCAGAGGTTGAGCGATTTGCATGGTTGGACAGGCCACCTGAGATACTGGTCATCCACGCAGGTGGTAACGACCTGGAAGTTCGGACAGTCAGGGACCTGATTGCGGACATAAAAGCTGATCTGACCTACCCGCGGGTGACATTCCCTGACACGTTGCTAGTATGGTCAGACATGGTGGCCAGAACAACTTGGTGGATGGCTCGATCTGTTTATCGGATCAACAAAGCGTGGATCAGGGTGAATAAGGTGGTTGGGAGGTTTCTGGCTTAGCAAGGGGGGTTGGTGATTCATGACAGGGAGCTGGAGACGAACGTGGGCCTTTATTTGAGAAAGGATGGGGTCCACTAAACAGACGTGGGCATTGACCTTTGGTATTTGGGTTTGCAGGAGGGTATTCAGTCGGCCCTGCGGGTGTGGAGGTGCCATCAAGGATGAGGTGTCAATCTTTAAGGCTATGGCAGTGTTTGTTTGTTTGGTCAGTGACGGTAGCAGTTATGGAGGTGGTAAGTGTGTGGGGGGCTCATCATTAGATGGCCCCTCTGGTGTGTGGGGGGCTCATCATAAGATGGCCCCTCCGGTGTAGTACATCAAATTAATTTGATGATTACTCGTTGTTGCACTGCGGGAAAGGTGTTTGTCTCCGGGCGGTACAGGTGGAGGCCAGTTGGTTACGGTAAAATCCAGCAGTGCCCCCTGGTGGTTATATATATATACACAGAAAATTATATATATAAGTTTATAGTACTTAGCTCCGTCACTGACCAACAAATAGGGTGTAATTGATTGTTTATGTGTTTATATGTGTTTTATCATTATTGGTATTTATATTTTAGTTAATTGGAGTTTATGTTTAATAAAAGGCCATTGCGGCCATTTACTCCACAAGATGGTGTGGTCTCTTATTTAAGGGGTTAAGTAAGGGGGGGTATATGGCTGTATCAGCCTGGGGGTATTATCTAGGCTACACTGGTCAAGAGAGGGCCAGAACGAAAATGAACCGCAGGTTAATGGTAGGGGAGGGCCGGACATGACGGTGTGTCTAGTGACACACAGGGAGGATGTAAAGGGGTGTGGCCAGGCAGGGCTGGCCCTGTAAGCAGCGGGGGGAGCGGCCTTATAAAAGAGGGGGCGGGACTAAAGACCTCAGTCGGGAAGTAGGCAGCACACGAGGAGGCAGTTTTCCCACCCACCCTCCCTAATGTAATGTGATAGTTTTGGAGGTGTTAATGTTTTTGTTGTCATTTCAGGAGCAGAGGCAGCTTTGGCGTCATAACAGCAAGGGGTTGGCGTTAATTGAAGTTTATGTTTAATAAAAGGCCGTTGCTGCCATTTACTCCACAAGATGGTGTGGTCTCTTATTTAAGGGGTTAAGTAAGGCGGAGTATATGGCAGTATCAACCTGGGGGTATTATCTAGGCTACACTGGTCATGTCAGTCATAGGTGTGTTTAGAAGTAGCTTCCACGTACTTATAGAGGCTTCTATTGTAGGTGAAAGCTTGGAGGAGGAGTTAGGCTACGGTTAGGGGATTGAAATAGTTCCAGTTCTTGCCACCTTGAGGTATGGTTTCCAGGAAACCAGGATTTTAGCTGTGCCAAAATTGCCGCAAGGAATCCATTAATCATGGACTGTGCTCTGGCAAAGAACCTATCTGGGACTGGTACTGGAAGAGTCCGAAAATGAAAAATGAATTGGGGAAGCAGCATCATCTTGAAGGCCGCAAGACGACCAGACCAAATTGATTCCGTTCTGGTTAGAGATTGCAGTTTTTGAGTTAGGTTTAGTAGGAAGGGGGTGTAATTTGCTTCTACGATACTTTTAGTGTCTGCTGTTAATGTTATTCCTAAATATTTTATCCCGTCTGAAGCCCATTTGTATGGAAATCGTTCCTTGAGCCTGTCGCTGGTAGTATTGTCTATTCCTAGGCCCAGTACATATGATTTATTTTCATTAACTTTGTAATACAAAATTTTGTTGAATAAACGTAAGGCCTCATGTGCCGCTGCCAGGGAGGAGTCCACATCTGTCATTATCATAATAATGTCATCGGCAAATAAACTTATTGAATGACTATCATTACCAATTGGATAACCCTTTATATTTGGATGGCTTCTGATATAGATGGCCAGTGGTTCCATCAATAAATAAAAAATTAGGGAGGACAGAGGGCACCCCTGTCTCGTCCTATTAGATATGTTGAATGGCGTTGAAATAGTACCGGACATAAAGACTTTGGCAGATGGTTTAGAGTATAAAGCCATAATGGCAGAGAAAATGGGGCCCTCAAATCCAAATGATTTCAACACTTTGGCTAAGTATAACCAGTGTATACGATCAAAGGCCTTCTCTGCGTCCAGCGCTAGGAGCAGAGAAGGCCTCTGATGCAGTTTTGCCAAATGTATAATATTAATCATGCGTCTGGTCGCATCTGAAGTTTGTCTATGTTTTGTAAAGCCTGATTGGTCAGGATGTATAAGGGTTGGCAATATATCAAGCAGGCGTAAAGCTATAATTTTGGCGTAAATTTTCAGGTCCATGTTTAATAACGATATTGGCCTAAAATTTAAGGGGGCTGTAGGCTCCTTCCCCGGCTTTGGCAGGGCCACTACTAAGGTTTCGAGCATTTCCGGAGGGAAAGAGGCAGAGGCAGCTGCTGAATCAAACATTGGAACAAAGAAGGGGGACAATATAGTTTTAAATTCTTTGTAGTATTCACCACAAAACCCGTCAGGCCCTGGTGATTTGTTCATGGGTAGGGAATCTGTGTTTTTTTTGTATCTCTGCTTCAGTGAATGGTTGAATGAGAGAGTGGATTTGGTGTGGGGTCAATTTTGGTATTGATAATTTTTCTAGGAATTCAGTTAGAGGTAGGTTGGATGGTGGATGGGTCATCTTTTAAATTATATAGGGATCCATAGTAGTGGCTAAAAGCATCTGCAATTTTTTGTGGGTGATATTCTTTTTGGTTGGTAGATGGATGAATTATGAATGGTATTCTAGATTTATATCTATGGCCTTGGATATTCTGTGCTAAAAGTTTTCCTGCTTTGTTTCCATTCACATAATAGATAATTTTAAGTCTTTTAGAGGCTCTTTCGAAATTTTCTAACAGGTGTAATCTAAGGTTGTACCTGAGTTGTGTCAGTTTCAGGGATGTATTTGAATTATAGTTTTGCTTATTTTGGGATTCTAATTCAGAGATTTGTTTTAATAGTTCAGTTGTTCGTTGCTGCCTCTGTCTCTTTGCCCTTGCACCTAGTTGCATGAATATGCCCCTTATGAACGCCTTATGGGAAAGGGCGTGAAAGGGCTTTGCACAGAGTTCGCATTTTCAATAAAAATATTGGACAAATGTTTGGTAATTTGTTCTTTGATCTTTTGCTGTTGCAGTAGGTAAGTATTTATCCTCCAGATTGGGCTAGGTCTAGGATAGGTTGAATCAGATAATGTCAAAACTATGGACGCGTGGTCCAACCACGTTATAGAGTTAATGTGGACAGCTTTGGTGTTTAACAAGATCTGTCGGTCCACTATAAAAAGATCGATTCTAGTGTACACCTTATGAGGTGCAGAAAAAAAGTAAAGCAGCATCGGCAAGCATCATATACGTTATTATTTCGAAGGGAGGTAGAGAGCGTCGGAGTGTTGTGGGTAGATTTGGAAGTTGAGTCCATTGCTGAATCCGGGGTAACATTAAAATCACCACACATCCACTGAGACCCCTAACACACATTTTTCACAATCCTGCCTTTCCCCTGGGATGAACATTGAGGCATTTAAATGGTGGACCGACAAAGGCCTTTATCGTATCGGACACTTCTTTTCCCCCTCAAGGCCCCTCTAACTGCAGCACTGTAGGAAGAAACTGGACATGCCGACTCAGAACTTTATAGATTCACACAAATCTCCCATTTCTTGCACTCCATCTGGAACACTAAACCGCTGCCCCCCAATATTACTCCTTTTGAACACTGGTGTATCAATACGGATGATCAGAAGGGAGGCATTTCACTGATCTACACGGCACTTATGACTAAACAGTCCAAACCCTCTTATGCCCGAGCCTGGGAGTACGACATGGACGATTCTTGGGATTCTGCGACTTGGTATTGAGCCTCAGCAAGAGCATACAAAGGTATTCTCAATATCTCCCTTATTGAAGCCAGTTTGAAAGTCTTAATGAGATGTTCCTTCCAGGTTAGCAACACTATTCCCAGGCACGTCGCCAGTTTGTTTCCAAGGATGCGGGCTGGAGGGCTCTATGATCCATATCTGGTGGACTTGTCCTCGCATACGGACATTCTGGCGGAAAATATTCATACCATAAGCTCACTGATGGGCACTACTGCTATGCCTCACCCTAGGTGGGCGTTGTTTCATTTTCCTATCCCGGAATTATCCAAAACCTCCCAGACTTTGTCGTTGTTCCTATGCTTAGGGGCCAAAATGACAATCGCCAAAGCCTGGAAGACACATACCATCTCTTTCAGGATGTTTAAGCAAAAGGTGACATGGGTCATGGTCCAAGAACAAATTGTAGCCAAACTCAATGACAAAATTGAGAAGTTTAGGGACATTTGGGAACCCTGGGCGACCCTCTGCAATATCTCCCTCTTACCTGGCGTACCTCCTGGTGGTATGAACTCCCGAAGCTCAAGTTAATGGGTAGAACACCACTTTTCTTCTTTTGTCGCCTCTCTTGGCGAGGATCTATAGCCTGCACATTACCATGTCAGTTTGATAACTGACATTTGATTTTTATATATCGGTATAAAGAGACTATTGTCCCGCCACTTCAGTTCTGACACTGAGCCAAGGTACATATAACATGGGATACTGTGGTCAATAATTTATCTGTTCAAGGAAGTGCCTGTATAATTCACATTGTTGTGCGGTTGCACTTGTTATCCTTTTGTTAAGTATGTAAAACCTTAATAAAAAAATTCAAAATTAAATTAAAATCACCACACAGAATAAGTGGACCTTTTTGACACTTTTGAATTTTCCTCATTTATTTGTTAAAGAACTGCACTTGGTGCTTATTAGGGGAATAAGCAGTCACTAAAGTGTATTGAGAGGAGTTCAATGCACATACCAAAATTAAGTATCTGCCAAGAGGGTCTCGGATTTCCTGGTGCAGGGTAAATGCTAAAGAGTCTCGTATGGCTATCAGTACTCCTTTAGTTTTAGAATCTGCATTGGCTGTAAATACATATGGAATTTTTTTGTGGGTGCATTTCGGCGGTGCTTGGCTATAAAAGTGTGTCTCTTAAGCACAGAGAATATCTCCTTGTTGTGAAAGTGCTTCTTGCCATAGTGACTTGCACTTCATGGGGTGGTTAAGCCCCTTAGCGTTTATAGAGATTATATTAATAGGCATTGTCTATACAAGGAGTAAGCTTCAAAATTGAGGTTGGAGACTCCATTTCAATACTTAGTCCACCGGTGTTTTGAACATTGACGGTAATGTGCAATAGTCTGGACTTACTTGAATAGGTCCTAGCAGAGGTTATCCGTGTCAGAGGAGACTGTTGAGCCTTGATGAACATGATGATAGTGGAATTCCATGATAAGAACATCCAGTGTGTTTTCTGTGATGAAGATGCAAGTTTGAAGTTGAAGCGAAGCTGTCTACATCCCAGGGGTGCAGAACAAAATAGAGAAAAAAGGTAGAAAACAAACAAGAAAAAAACAAAAAAGTTAACTTTCAACTTTGTTACATCAAAAATCAATGCAACCAATATGGGGGGTAGTAGTACCCAATGACAGCATATTGCTGTTACTTGTAACTGGGGGATAAGTTTAATACTAGCGACTTCATAAGTCAGGGACTGGAAGTAATGATATTCCATCCTTATCCCTTCAGGAATGAGAAATGGCGTTTTTCGTTGTAACCGTTTTCCATTCTTGAGAAAGATGGCGTGGGTTGCTGGTAGCAATATTTTCCTCTTGCTGGTCAGGCAGAATACCCCACTCTTTCAGAAGAGTAATACCTTTCTCCAAGGATGTCACTGTGTGAGCATGGTTTCCATTAGTGATGGTTAGTTTCTTGGGGTACCACCTGTACACAATTTTGTGGTTACGTAAAACTTTCGTCACCGTGTTCAGACTTTTGCATTTTTGCTATATATATTGTGATAAATCCACAAAAAAAAATTGCAGGTTCTGATATTGTGGCGGAATCTGCTCTTGTTTCCTCATTACGGACATGAGCTGCTCCTTTACATGAAAGGAATGCAACCTGAGAATTACATCTCTGGGTATGTGGTCTGGTAAGTGAGAGGGTTTTGACAGGCGATTAATTCCGTTGATGGTTATGTCTAAGTCAGTGAGACTCGGTATGAGAGACTTGAATAGGGTAGCAGTATAGAGGACTAGATCCTGTTGCTGTACAGATTCAGGTATCCCCCTGATTTTTAGATTGTTCCTTGGATCTGTCCTCTATATCTGCCAGCTTTGCCTTAATCCACACATTATCTGCTTCAGTTTCCTCATGAGCATCAACCAGTACATTAATGGTAGAAGAATATTCCCCCACTTTGTCTCCATATGGTCTACTCTGGTTCCCACATCTTGTATTTCTCTGTTGATGCGGTGCATGTATCCTGCCATGTCAGATTGTAGTGTGCTTCTTAAAGAAAGGAGCATCTCTTTTAATATGGTATCCATAACCGGTTGATTCTGTGTGGGGAATGATTTGATTGATTCTGGGAGTTCTCTGGTGTCCTCTCCAGAATCTGAGGCCGTGCTCCCTGCTCTGTGCAATCCATCGGCAACTAGCCTAGGTTTTGCTTTAGCTGGGCTGCAAGTGGATGGGGTAGAGGGGCATTGCCTCCTATCCTCAGGGGAGCTCCTTATTTGGGAACGATTACCTTTGTGTGATGATCGATGTGTTGAGGCCTCAAGAGATGTGTAGGCCTCGGCGCCATCTTGCCCCCCTGCCTTGCCATTCAGGGGATAATAGTCCGTTAATCGCTGCAGTTTTTTGTTCTGCTTCCGTTTTGCGGACATGGTCGTGGGGTCCCTGCGACGTGTTCTCCCTTAATACTGGTGAGTTTGCTACGGATGGTTGGATTGTGCCGCTATCGTCCCTGTATTCGCCGGAGCTCCGGTATCACATGTCCATCCGGCTCGCTCGCTAGGCCACACCCCTGGGTTTGTAACTTTAAATACAGCACAGCCACAGTTACCATTGCAGAAAGTTCGAATAGCTGGGGCTGATGGGGTGTATGATCTGTGTGTGACATACCTTCATCTGTTAGGGGGAGATCGGCGGGATCCGGCGGGTTGGCTGGGTTACTCGAGGCTGGGGATTGTAGCCTAAGGAGGAAGCGCTTAATACCTCCCTATAGGCTGGGACTGTGACGGTGGGATATATCCCAGGTAAGTGTACTTCTGGAAGCCAATTTTTCCAATGAGACGTACAGACACCTCTGGCATTAAATGGTGAAGCTCCTGGGGCAGTAAATGCTAGTATAGCGGTGGAGAAGCTTTCCAAATGTAAATGTAAATTTAACCAACACCAAACTATCATCCCCTTCACCTGTATGATGCTTTCCCTCATACTTAGCCGATAACGAAGACAAGAAAGGAAGGAGAAGGGGAAGCACCATCTAAGTGAACGTGAGCAGTTTAACATTTCTTGTCAGAAGACCCCCTCATAAATCCAAGACAGGCAGACTTTATCCTGGAAGCCACCCAATTTTGCTTAAACACAATTAATTTGAGTTTGATGTCACCTATTACTTACAAACCAAGGGGACTGCTATGGACGTGGATTTTCCACCCAGTTACGCCAATCTAACAATGGGCTACTGGGAGTCCAGATATATAACTCATAGCAATCCTTTTGCCACCCACGTGGTCTTCTATGACAGGTACTCAGTTGACATCATCATTACACGGGATGGCCCATCACACAATATCAAAAATTTTGCAGATTATTGTTATCAGAATCCCTTAGGACTGTCTTTCACCCATGTTAAGGACCCCAACTCCCTAGCATTCCTGGCCCTCCTATTATGTCATGACAGAAATACGATTTATGCCCAGAATTACAACAAAATATGTATGAGCCGAACAACCCCCCCCCCGTTTTGGTTCGAACCAGAACATCTGAACAGGCAAAAAGTTCGGAAGAACACACAAACACCATTAAAGTCTATAGGAAACGAACATTAAAAATCAAAAGTGCTAATTTTAAAGGCTTATATGCAAGTTATTGTCATAAAAAGTGTTTGAGGACCTGGGTCCTGACCCAGGGGACATATATCAATGCAAAAAAATGTTTTAAAAACAGATGTTTTTTTCGGGAGCAGTGATTTTAATAATGCTTCAAGTAAAACAATAAAAATTAAATATTCCTTTAAATATTGTATTCTGGGGGGTGTCTATAGTATGCCTGTAAAGTGGCACAGTTTTCCTGTGTTTAGAACAGTACCACAGCAAAATGACATTTCTAAAGGAAAAAAGTAATTTAAAACTGATCACGGCTGTAATGAATTGTCGGGTCTCGGCAATATAGATGAAACTCATTGAAAAAAAACGGCATGGCTTCCCCCCAGTCCATTACCAGGCCTTTTGGATCTGGTATGAATATTAAGGGGAACCCCCAACCAAAAAAAAAAAAAAATGTGTGGGGGCCCCCCCAAAATCCATACAATGCCCTTCAGGTCTGGTATGAAAATTAAGGGGAACCCTGCGCCAATTAAAAAAAAATTGACTGATTTTCTTGCAAGAAAACCACGCATAGCTCTTCAGAAACGTTCTCTCCCTAAGACCAAGGGTGGTGCGGGCCTGCCCAATATGCAATTCTATAGCATTTCATGCTTACTAAGACAGGCCTGGATTGGATATCCAGAAAATCACGTTACTCTAACCACAAGCTTGAGAGTGCCCTGGTCTCTACCCTCACCCTTCTGGCTTTCCTCCATTCTTAACTAAGGACATTACCAGTTCACTTTAGATCAAATGTTCTCATTAGAGACATGGTTGTTGCCTGGAGAGAAGTGTGGAGACTACTGGGGTTGCCCTCAGCTATAGCTCGCCATCTAACTATTCAGGGTAACCCTATGTTCGTCCCACCCACTATATATAAGGGCTTTGATCACATTGACATTTTACCTCTTCCATTATCAAAATTCATAAACCTCTCAGGGTAGGTTTTTAAAGGCAACAAAAAAATAAGTTTTTATAAAATATAGAAATTTATTATACAGAAAAGACAAAATTTTAGCATAGTATACATTTTCCTCATATAGGATATAAAAACAGAACAGATTTTTCTAAATGATACGTATGGAGGTTGGTGATAATTCCGACGCGTTTCCAAACGGCCATTTTGCCAATCTTCCTCAGGGAATTAAAATCACCATCTACAGAGTATATCAAAAACATACTGATTACACAATGTTTTACATGTATAACCATATAGTGACCAAAGATCACCAATGGGAATCCACAAAGATCAAAGAATTATATATATTGCATTGTAAACAAACATTGCAAACTTACATCAAAATACAAAACATCATATATGGTGTTGCTTCCCCATGGACCTTCAGACCCAAAATAGATGCCATAAAAAGGGACGGATATGTTCCATATCTCTCTGCAAGACAGCCTTGGAAACAAAGTTTCTGTAGCCTAATTGACGTTTAGACAAAAAAGCAGAGGCTTAGTAAGTGGAAGGGGAGTAAGGGGAGTAACCAAGCTACTTGTTGGTAGCTTGGTTACTCCCCTTCCACTTATTACATATAAGAAAGCTGGCTCTATAGGCAATATGGTCACGCAAAGCGAATACAAGGGCAATGCCAGGAAAGATCCCTGTAAAAACTTTGGCACATTCCCCTGTGGGAATTGTGCCCAATTCCGGTTATCGGGCAGAGGACCACGCTGACACTGCCCAATGGGGTAGACTTCTCCCTTAGACATTTTGCTTCATGTCAGACTCAGGGAGTGGTCTACCTCATGCAGTGTCAGTGTGGTGCCTTTTATGTTGGTAAGACAAGACAAAAATTGAGTAAAAGAGAGACATATGTATGATATGAAAATCTGTAATCTATACTTACCTTTAGGTCGGCATGTTGCAAAAAAACACAACTACCGACTTCCCAAAGTAAACTTTACGGTCTTGGATAGACTACACATTCCAATCAGGGGGGGGGGGATTGGAATAAGGTGCTACTCCAGCGAGAAATACGCTGGATTAGGAACCTTAGGGCGACGACCCCTCCTGGCCTTAATGAAGTGGAAAGCTTAAGGCCCTTTCTAGAGGCTTATAGTTCCGGTAAAACGGATTAATTCATAAATGAGGATCTACTGTGGGGTCCATCATCTTCTCCATGGTTTTGATTTTTATTTTATTGTTTTTTACTTTGTTGGTTTTCATCCCCTCCCTGGTTTGGCCCTTTCTATTCACATGTTCAGGGGTTTTGTGCACTCCGGGGAGCTTTCTTTTAGTTATGCATCTATAGGGGTGGACAATTAATTTATTTGGGGTTTCTTAGTTATATTCTGTTGATATTATTGTTTATTCATATGTAAATGGACTTGCCGCACCCATGGGGACACTGACCCATTTGTTTATAGATGTTCTTCTTCCAGGGATGTAATTTTTTCATCTCTCTCTACCTGGCATGGAAAGCCTCAGGGAATATATGTGTTCCCCCCCCCCATGATTTTATCTTTTCTTGGGGGGGGGGTACACAGATTCCCCCCCCCCCCTTTTTGGGGGGCAATCCCGTCCTGTGAGGCATATCATAATCACTGAAGGGCTGAAGAATTCCAGTCCAAAAGTGAGTTGCAATGCCAGTGGTTTTTGTCCTTGTTTAGGGGAGTTACCTACTGGCTGGTCTGAGCCGTTTTGGGTTGCGGGCATTATGCTATGTGGGGTCTCCCCATTTGGGTTCCCTCCCGTTTCAGTCCATCACCAGAAGGCCCCTTTTTATTGTCCCTTTCCTTTAGTTTATGGATTTGGGTTACTCTGGAAGGGGTTTAGGGACACTTGGTGTCCCCTTTTTTGTTTTTTGGACTCCTTTCCATCTCCCTGTCTTATTGTTAAGGCTGCTGGGCTTCTTTTTGCAGTTGGCACAGGGCGAGTCCATTGACTGGGGTATATGGGTTTCCATTGCCCTAGTTATATGGATTTTTCCCTTTGGCGTAATTTCCCCTTTAACAGTTTGGGTTTGCAATCCTCCTGGCATAGATTGTGCTTCGCGCATCTTTGTCCATCTTAGCCTGAGATGACGGGGTTATATGAGAAAAATGTATACTATGCTAAAATTTTGTCTTTTCTGTATAATACATTTCTATATTTTATAAAAACTTATTTTTTTGTTGCCTTTAAAATCCCACTCTGAGAGGTTTATGAATTTTACTATTCTTGGGGATGATGGCAACCCGAATGTCATGTGATGGGAGTTCAATTTATTAACCTCTTCCATTATCAACAAGTACTCTACAAAAAGTTATCTACAAACTTGTTATGGCTCTCAGGTTAATCCTCTCCAAAAGTCCCTTATTGATGTAGTGCTCCAGCGTGATGACTCTGTCTCCAATTGTCTCCAATTTCTACTCTTATCTCATTATGCATCAGTGGGATAAGTGCCATATGGCCCCCATTTTGGAAGTGGTCTTCCATCTTCAATGATGCTGATCTTCCTGGGAAAAATCTGAATGAGCTACCGCTATAGCCACAATCTCATTGTGTCAGAGATATACCACACCCTACACTTTTTCACCAACTGTGGGAATGCTCAATTATCTTTGCCTACTGGGACAAGTCATTGGATCAAGCTGCCCAAGAACCCTCTACTAAGTGTCTTTGGATGTGAACTACCAGCTCCTTCTCTTTCATCAATGACCTCGTCCTACCTCACACAATCGGCTCATATGTGTCTACTAGTAGGTCGTAGGACAATAATGAATAACTGGATTACTACTTCTCCACTACGCCTCCCGTCTGTGAAACGGGTATTACTCTCACTGTTCAACTTGATACCATCATATTGAACTTTCGTTCGACCCAACAATTTTTTGCCAGAAGGCGAAAATGTATGGAGTTTATATTTTCATAGGAAGAACTCACAACCACTATGTGGCCTTTCTGTTACACTGATTGGTACCTGAAATGGGATCTGACCAACTTCTTAGGCAAGCTTAAAATCCCAGATATGAACGAGCCATTTTACCCCGCCCTCCTTAGGTCCCTGAGTTCTTAGGGATCTCCCAGCCTCTCATGACCACCACGCTATTCATAGGTAGCTTTGATTTATGATCCAACTGTTCCATAACCCTCTGAGATTCTCACTGGGTTACGCTGTGATTTTCTTCCACTCTTGAGGGCACCGCAATGTATTGTTATATGTGCTACTTGTTACTGTTCACTGTATTTTTCACAGTTACAAAACAATGCCAGTTTATTGCATACAGGTAAATTTGCCTTCCATCCCCATCCCCCATTTTTTTTTATTTACCCCCACCTTCCCTCCTTCGGCACCTGTTGGGTCCTTATGTATGACATATGTCTGCATTGTATCTCAAATCTATGATTTTGGGCCTTCTGGCTCCATATCCTGTACCTGTTGTTTTTTACTTTGTTACTTGTAAAATCCAATTAATATAAAAAAAAAAAAAGAATGGTACAAAAACATTCTCCGAGAGCAACTTCTCCCAACCATCCAAGAACAGTTTGGTAATGAACAATGCCTTTTTCAGCATGATGGAGCACCTTGCCATGAGGTAAAAGTGATAACTATGTGGCTTGAGGAACAAAACATTGACATTGTGGGTCCGTGGCCATTGAAAACTTGTAGTCAATCCTCAAGAGGCGGGTGAACAAAGAAAAAAAAAAATTTCTGACAAACTCAAAGCATTGATTATGCAAGAATGAGTTATCTGTCAGGATATGGCCCAGAAACTGATTCACAGCATGCCAGGATGAACTGCAGAGGTCTTGAAAAAGAAGGGTCAATGCTACAAATATAGACTGTAAACTTAATGTAATTGTCAATGAAAGCCTTTGACACTTATGAAATGCTTGTAATTATACTTCAGTATACCATAGTAGCATCTGGCAAAAAGACAAAAAAAACTGAAGCAGCAGACTTTGTGTCATTCTCAAAACTTTTGGCCAGGAATGTACACTTAAAATGCTTGTTTGTATCGATGGTTTATGAAAAAATATGTATCAGGTGATAACAGGGAAATTGCAAAAAATGTAGAATAGCACAATAGGACTCAGCATAAATGACTTATACAAAGAAGAATACTTAAATATTTGAAATCATTTACCAGCTTTAAAAGAAAACATATTCCTACATTTAATTCTGCCAACGGTGAAAGTTTTTAAACTTTCATAAGTTACTAGCTTTACTATAGTATGTTTTTTTTTTTTAAACAATATATTGCAGAGTAGGGATGGGCCCGGTGCTCGATTCGAACCCACGTTCGAATCGAGCACCGGGTGTTCAATCGCTCGGCGAGCCCAGAACTATTTGGGCCGTTCGCATCACATTCGTGTGATGCGAGCGGCCCCGCAATGCATTGCGGCCGGCGCAGTGCATTGCTGGCTGATGATTGGCGAAGCATGCACTGTGACCCCGCTTGCTTGGCCAATCAGAGCGCCGGAAACTAGGAGAGCAATAATTGGCTACAGGCAGGACGCCTGTAGCCAATTAAAGCTCAGGGGCTTTAGTACACGCCCCACCATTTAAAAGGCCGCCACGCCGTCGGCCCCGGTCACATGTGTTCCGGCTTTAGGAGAGAGCAGTCTGCTGATTCTGTATTTGCTTGATTGCTATTCCTTTGCTAAACCATTGCTACCTGAGTCATTCATCATTAGTGATCATTCATTGCTGCTGATTGCACAGTTAGTGTGTTATTAGCTGCTGCTGGGGATTAGTCTGGTGTGTGCGTACTGTTAGTACAGTATTGCAGTAGCACCAATCGCAGTGCTGTTAGCACAGCATTGCACCCCAACTTCTGTCCCAACCTTCTGTCCCATCCATATAGTACCTATAGTGTCTTTGTGTCAGCAGCACCCATAGGACTTCTAGTGTGTTAGTGGCAGCACACATAGCTCCTATATTTTTTTGTCAGCAGCACACCAATAGTACCTATAGTGTCTTTGTGTCAGCAGCACCCATAGGACTTCGAGTGTGTTAGTGGCAGCACACAGAGCTCCTATATTTTCTTGTCAGCAGCACACCAATAGTACCTATAGTGTCTTTGTGTCAGCAGCACCCATAGGACTTCTAGTGTGTTAGTGGCAGCACACAGAGCTCCTATATTTTCTTGTCAGCAGCACACCAATAGTACCTATAGTGTCTTTGTGTCAGCAGCACCCATAGGACTTCTAGTGTGTTAGTGGCAGCACACAGAGCTCCTATATTTTCTTGTCAGCAGCACACATATAGTACCTATAGTGTCTTTGTGTCAGCAGCACCCATAGGACTTCTAGTGTGTTAGTGGCAGCACACAGAGCTCCTATATTTTCTTGTCAGCAGCACACCAATAGTACCTATAGTGTCTTTGTGTCAGCAGCACCCATAGGACTTCTAGTGCGTTAGTGGCAGCACACAGAGCTCCTATATTTTCTTGTCAGCAGCACACCAATAGTACCTATAGTGTCTTTGTGTCAGCAGCACCCATAGGACTTCTAGTGTGTTAGTGGCAGCACACAGAGCTCCTATATTTTCTTGTCAGCAGGACACCAATAGTACCTATAGTGTCTTTGTGTCAGCAGCACCCATAGGACTTCTAGTGTGTTAGTGGCAGCACACAGAGCTCCTATATTTTCTTGTCAGCAGCACACATATAGTACCTATAGTGTCTTTGTGTCAGCAGCACCCATAGGACTTCTAGTGTGTTAGTGGCAGCACACAGAGCTCCTATATTTTTTTGTCAGCAGCACACCAATAGTACCTATAGTGTCTTTGTGTCAGCAGCACCCATAGGACTTCGAGTGTGTTAGTGGCAGCACACAGAGCTCCTATATTTTCTTGTCAGCAGCACACCAATAGTACCTATAGTGTCTTTGTGTCAGCAGCACCCATAGGACTTCTAGTGTGTTAGTGGCAGCACACAGAGCTCCTATATTTTCTTGTCAGCAGCACACCAATAGTACCTATAGTGTCTTTGTGTCAGCAGCACCCATAGGACTTCTAGTGTGTTAGTGGCAGCACACAGAGCTCCTATATTTTTTTGTCAGCAGCACACCAATAGTACCTATAGTGTCTTTGTGTCAGCAGCACCCATAGGACTTCGAGTGTGTTAGTGGCAGCACACAGAGCTCCTATATTTTCTTGTCAGCAGCACACCAATAGTACCTATAGTGTCTTTGTGTCAGCAGCACCCATAGGACTTCTAGTGTGTTAGTGGCAGCACACAGAGCTCCTATATTTTCTTGTCAGCAGCACACCAATAGTACCTATAGTGTCTTTGTGTCAGCAGCACCCATAGGACTTCTAGTGTGTTAGTGGCAGCACACAGAGCTCCTATATTTTCTTGTCAGCAGAACACCAATAGTACCTATAGTGTCTTTGTGTCAGCAGCACCCATAGGACTTCTAGTGTGTTAGTGGCAGCACACAGAGCTCCTATATTTTCTTGTCAGCAGCACACCAATAGTACCTATAGTGTCTTTGTGTCAGCAGCACCCATAGGACTTCTAGTGTGTTAGTGGCAGCACACAGAGCTCCTATATTTTCTTGTCAGCAGAACACCAATAGTACCTATAGTGTCTTTGTTTTAGCAGCACCCATAGGACTTCTAGTGTGTTAGTGGCAGCACACAGAGCTCCTATATTTTCTTGTCAGCAGCACACCAATAGTACCTATAGTGTCTTTGTGTCAGCAGCACCCATAGGACTTCTAGTGTGTTAGTGGCAGCACACAGAGCTCCTATATTTTCTTGTCAGCAGGACACCAATAGTACCTATAGTGTCTTTGTGTCAGCAGCACCCATAGGACTTCTAGTGTGTTAGTGGCAGCACACAGAGCTCCTATATTTTTATGTCAGCAGCACACATATAGTACCTATAGTGTCTTTGTGTCAGCAGCACCCATAGGACTTCTAGTGTGTTAGTGGCAGCACACAGAGCTCCTATATTTTCTTGTCAGCAGCACACCAATAGTACCTATAGTGTCTTTGTGTCAGCAGCACCCATAGGACTTCTAGTGTGTTAGTGGCAGCACACAGAGCTCCTATATTTTCTTGTCAGCAGGACACCAATAGTACCTATAGTGTCTTTGTGTCAGCAGCACCCATAGGACTTCTAGTGTGTTAGTGGCAGCACACAGAGCTCCTATATTTTTATGTCAGCAGCACACATATAGTACCTATAGTGTCTTTGTGTCAGCAGCACCCATAGGACTTCTAGTGTGTTAGTGGCAGCACACAGAGCTCCTATATTTTCTTGTCAGCAGCACACCAATAGTACCTATAGTGTCTTTGTGTCAGCAGCACCCATAGGACTTCTAGTGTGTTAGTGGCAGCACACAGAGCTCCTATATTTTCTTGTCAGCAGCACACCAATAGTACCTATAGTGTCTTTGTGTCAGCAGCACCCATAGGACTTCTAGTGTGTTAGTGGCAGCACACAGAGCTCCTATATTTTCTTGTCAGCAGCACACCAATAGTACCTATAATGTCTTTGTGTCAGCAGCACCCATAGGACTTCTAGTGTGTTAGTGGCAGCACACAGATCTCCTATATTTTCTTGTCAGCAGCACACCAATAGTACCTATAGTGTCTTTGTGTCAGCAGCACCCATAGGACTTCTAGTGCGTTAGTGGCAGCACACAGAGCTCCTATATTTTCTTGTCAGCAGCACACCAATAGTACCTATAGTGTCTTTGTGTCAGCAGCACCCATAGGACTTCTAGTGTGTTAGTGGCAGCACACAGAGCTCCTATATTTTCTTGTCAGCAGGACACCAATAGTACCTATAGTGTCTTTGTGTCAGCAGCACCCATAGGACTTCTAGTGTGTTAGTGGCAGCACACAGAGCTCCTATATTTTCTTGTCAGCAGCACACATATAGTACCTATAGTGTCTTTGTGTCAGCAGCACCCATAGGACTTCTAGTGTGTTAGTGGCAGCACACAGAGCTCCTATATTTTTTTGTCAGCAGCACACCAATAGTACCTATAGTGTCTTTGTGTCAGCAGCACCCATAGGACTTCGAGTGTGTTAGTGGCAGCACACAGAGCTCCTATATTTTCTTGTCAGCAGCACACCAATAGTACCTATAGTGTCTTTGTGTCAGCAGCACCCATAGGACTTCTAGTGTGTTAGTGGCAGCACACAGAGCTCCTATATTTTCTTGTCAGCAGCACACCAATAGTACCTATAGTGTCTTTGTGTCAGCAGCACCCATAGGACTTCTAGTGTGTTAGTGGCAGCACACAGAGCTCCTATATTTTTTTGTCAGCAGCACACCAATAGTACCTATAGTGTCTTTGTGTCAGCAGCACCCATAGGACTTCGAGTGTGTTAGTGGCAGCACACAGAGCTCCTATATTTTCTTGTCAGCAGCACACCAATAGTACCTATAGTGTCTTTGTGTCAGCAGCACCCATAGGACTTCTAGTGTGTTAGTGGCAGCACACAGAGCTCCTATATTTTCTTGTCAGCAGCACACCAATAGTACCTATAGTGTCTTTGTGTCAGCAGCACCCATAGGACTTCTAGTGTGTTAGTGGCAGCACACAGAGCTCCTATATTTTCTTGTCAGCAGAACACCAATAGTACCTATAGTGTCTTTGTGTCAGCAGCACCCATAGGACTTCTAGTGTGTTAGTGGCAGCACACAGAGCTCCTATATTTTCTTGTCAGCAGCACACCAATAGTACCTATAGTGTCTTTGTGTCAGCAGCACCCATAGGACTTCTAGTGTGTTAGTGGCAGCACACAGAGCTCCTATATTTTCTTGTCAGCAGAACACCAATAGTACCTATAGTGTCTTTGTTTTAGCAGCACCCATAGGACTTCTAGTGTGTTAGTGGCAGCACACAGAGCTCCTATATTTTCTTGTCAGCAGCACACCAATAGTACCTATAGTGTCTTTGTGTCAGCAGCACCCATAGGACTTCTAGTGTGTTAGTGGCAGCACACAGAGCTCCTATATTTTCTTGTCAGCAGGACACCAATAGTACCTATAGTGTCTTTGTGTCAGCAGCACCCATAGGACTTCTAGTGTGTTAGTGGCAGCACACAGAGCTCCTATATTTTTATGTCAGCAGCACACATATAGTACCTATAGTGTCTTTGTGTCAGCAGCACCCATAGGACTTCTAGTGTGTTAGTGGCAGCACACAGAGCTCCTATATTTTCTTGTCAGCAGCACACCAATAGTACCTATAGTGTCTTTGTGTCAGCAGCACCCATAGGACTTCTAGTGTGTTAGTGGCAGCACACAGAGCTCCTATATTTTCTTGTCAGCAGCACACCAATAGTACCTATAGTGTCTTTGTGTCAGCAGCACCCATAGGACTTCTAGTGTGTTAGTGGCAGCACACAGAGCTCCTATATTTTCTTGTCAGCAGCACACCAATAGTACCTATAATGTCTTTGTGTCAGCAGCACCCATAGGACTTCTAGTGTGTTAGTGGCAGCACACAGATCTCCTATATTTTCTTGTCAGCAGGACACCAATAGTACCTATAGTGTCTTTGTGTCAGCAGCACCCATAGGACTTCTAGTGTGTTAGTGGCAGCACACAGAGCTCCTATATTTTCTTGTCAGCAGCACACCAATAGTACCTATAGTGTCTTTGTGTCAGCAGCACCCATAGGACTTCTAGTGTGTTATTGACAGCACACAGAGCTCCTATATTTTCTTGTCAGCAGCACACCAATAGTACCTATAGTATCTTTGTGTCAGCAGCACCCATAGGACTTCTAGTGTGTTAGTGGCAGCACACAGAGCTCCTATATTTTCTTGTCAGCAGCACACCAATAGTACCTATAGTGTCTTTGTGTCAGCAGCACCCATAGGACTTCTAGTGTGTTAGTGGCAGCACACAGAGCTCCTATATTTTCTTGTCAGCAGCACACCAATAGTACCTATAGTGTCTTTGTGTCAGCAGAACCCATAGGACTTCTAGTGTGTTAGTGGCAGTACACAGAGCTCCTATATTTTCTTGTCAGCAGCACACCAATAGTACCTATAGTGTCTTTGTGTCAGCAGCACCCATAGGACTTCTAGTGTGTTAGTGGCAGCACACAGAGCTCCTATATTTTCTTGTCAGCAGCACACATATAGTACCTATAGTGTCTTTGTGTCAGCAGCACCCATAGGACTTCTAGTGTGTTAGTGGCAGCACACAGAGCTCCTATATTTTTTTGTCAGCAGCACACCAATAGTACCTATAGTGTCTTTGTGTCAGCAGCACCCATAGGACTTCGAGTGTGTTAGTGGCAGCACACAGAGCTCCTATATTTTCTTGTCAGCAGCACACCAATAGTACCTATAGTGTCTTTGTGTCAGCAGCACCCATAGGACTTCTAGTGTGTTAGTGGCAGCACACAGAGCTCCTATATTTTCTTGTCAGCAGCACACCAATAGTACCTATAGTGCCTTTGTGTCAGCAGCACCCATAGGACTTCTAGTGTGTTAGTGGCAGCACACAGAGCTCCTATATTTTTTTGTCAGCAGCACACCAATAGTACCTATAGTGTCTTTGTGTCAGCAGCACCCATAGGACTTCGAGTGTGTTAGTGGCAGCACACAGAGCTCCTATATTTTCTTGTCAGCAGCACACCAATAGTACCTATAGTGTCTTTGTGTCAGCAGCACCCATAGGACTTCTAGTGTGTTAGTGGCAGCACACAGAGCTCCTATATTTTCTTGTCAGCAGCACACCAATAGTACCTATAGTGTCTTTGTGTCAGCAGCACCCATAGGACTTCTAGTGTGTTAGTGGCAGCACACAGAGCTCCTATATTTTCTTGTCAGCAGAACACCAATAGTACCTATAGTGTCTTTGTGTCAGCAGCACCCATAGGACTTCTAGTGTGTTAGTGGCAGCACACAGAGCTCCTATATTTTCTTGTCAGCAGCACACCAATAGTACCTATAGTGTCTTTGTGTCAGCAGCACCCATAGGACTTCTAGTGTGTTAGTGGCAGCACACAGAGCTCCTATATTTTCTTGTCAGCAGAACACCAATAGTACCTATAGTGTCTTTGTTTTAGCAGCACCCATAGGACTTCTAGTGTGTTAGTGGCAGCACACAGAGCTCCTATATTTTCTTGTCAGCAGCACACCAATAGTACCTATAGTGTCTTTGTGTCAGCAGCACCCATAGGACTTCTAGTGTGTTAGTGGCAGCACACAGAGCTCCTATATTTTCTTGTCAGCAGGACACCAATAGTACCTATAGTGTCTTTGTGTCAGCAGCACCCATAGGACTTCTAGTGTGTTAGTGGCAGCACACAGAGCTCCTATATTTTTATGTCAGCAGCACACATATAGTACCTATAGTGTCTTTGTGTCAGCAGCACCCATAGGACTTCTAGTGTGTTAGTGGCAGCACACAGAGCTCCTATATTTTCTTGTCAGCAGCACACCAATAGTACCTATAGTGTCTTTGTGTCAGCAGCACCCATAGGACTTCTAGTGTGTTAGTGGCAGCACACAGAGCTCCTATATTTTCTTGTCAGCAGCACACCAATAGTACCTATAGTGTCTTTGTGTCAGCAGCACCCATAGGACTTCTAGTGTGTTAGTGGCAGCACACAGAGCTCCTATATTTTCTTGTCAGCAGCACACCAATAGTACCTATAATGTCTTTGTGTCAGCAGCACCCATAGGACTTCTAGTGTGTTAGTGGCAGCACACAGATCTCCTATATTTTCTTGTCAGCAGGACACCAATAGTACCTATAGTGTCTTTGTGTCAGCAGCACCCATAGGACTTCTAGTGTGTTAGTGGCAGCACACAGAGCTCCTATATTTTCTTGTCAGCAGCACACCAATAGTACCTATAGTGTCTTTGTGTCAGCAGCACCCATAGGACTTCTAGTGTGTTATTGACAGCACACAGAGCTCCTATATTTTCTTGTCAGCAGCACACCAATAGTACCTATAGTATCTTTGTGTCAGCAGCACCCATAGGACTTCTAGTGTGTTAGTGGCAGCACACAGAGCTCCTATATTTTCTTGTCAGCAGCACACCAATAGTACCTATAGTGTCTTTGTGTCAGCAGCACCCATAGGACTTCTAGTGTGTTAGTGGCAGCACACAGAGCTCCTATATTTTCTTGTCAGCAGCACACCAATAGTACCTATAGTGTCTTTGTGTCAGCAGAACCCATAGGACTTCTAGTGTGTTAGTGGCAGTACACAGAGCTCCTATATTTTCTTGTCAGCAGCACACCAATAGTACCTATAGTGTCTTTGTGTCAGCAGCACCCATAGGACTTCTAGTGTGTTAGTGGCAGCACACATAGCTCCTATATTTTCTTGTCAGCAGCACACCAATAGTACCTATAGTGTATTTGTGTCAGCAGCACCCATAGGGCTTCTAGTGTGTTAGTGGCAGCACACAGAGCTCCTATATTTTCTTGTCAGCAGCACACCAATAGTACCTATAGTGTCTTTGTGTCAGCAGCACCCATAGGACTTCGAGTGTGTTAGTGGCAGCACACAGAGCTCCTATATTTTCTTGTCAGCAGCACACCAATAGTACCTATAGTGTCTTTGTGTCAGCAGCACCCATAGGACTTCTAGTGTGTTAGTGGCAGCACACAGAGCTCCTATATTTTCTTGTCAGCAGCACACCAATAGTACCTATAGTGCCTTTGTGTCAGCAGCACCCATAGGACTTCTAGTGTGTTAGTGGCAGCACACAGAGCTCCTATATTTTCTTGTCAGCAGCACACCAATAGTTCCTATAGTGTCTTTGTGTCAGCAGCACCCATAGGACTTCTAGTGTGTTAGTGGCAGCACACATAGCTCCTATATTTTCTTGTCAGCAGCACACATATAGTACCTATAGTGTCTTTGTGTCAGCAGCACCCATAGGACTTCTAGTGTGTTAGTGGCAGCACACAGAGCTCCTATATTTTCTTGTCAGCAGCACACATATAGTACCTATAGTGTCTTTGTGTCAGCAGCACCCATAGGACTTCTAGTGTGTTAGTGGCAGCACACAGAGCTCCTATATTTTCTTGTCAGCAGCACACATATAGTACCTATAGTGTCTTTGTGTCAGCAGCACCCATAGGACTTCTAGTGTGTTAGTGGCAGCACACAGAGCTCCTATATTTTCTTGTCAGCAGCACACCAATAGTACCTATAGTGTCTTTGTGTCAGCAGCACCCATAGGACTTCGAGTGTGTTAGTGTCAGCACACAGAGCTCCTATATTTTCTTGTCAGCAGCACACCAATAGTACCTATAGTGTCTTTGTGTTAGCAGCACCCATAGGACTTCTAGTGTGTTAGTGGCAGCACACAGAGCTCCTATATTTTCTTGTCAGCAGCACACCAATAGTACCTATAGTGCCTTTGTGTCAGCAGCACCCATAGGACTTCTAGTGTGTTAGTGGCAGCACACAGAGCTCCTATATTTTCTTGTCAGCAGCACACCAATAGTACCTATAGTGTCTTTGTGTCAGCAGCACCCATAGGACTTCTAGTGTGTTAGTGGCAGCACACATAGCTCCTATATTTTCTTGTCAGCAGCACACATATAGTACCTATAGTGTCTTTGTGTCAGCAGCACCCATAGGACTTCTAGTGTGTTAGTGGCAGCACACAGAGCTCCTATATTTTCTTGTCAGCAGCACACATATAGTACCTATAGTGTCTTTGTGTCAGCAGCACCCATAGGACTTCTAGTGTGTTAGTGGCAGCACACAGAGCTCCTATATTTTCTTGTCAGCAGCACACATATAGTACCTATAGTGTCTTTGTGTCAGCAGCACCCATAGGACTTCTAGTGTGTTAGTGGCAGCACACAGAGCTCCTATATTTTCTTGTCAGCAGCACACATATAGTACCTATAGTGTCTTTGTGTCAGCAGCACCCATAGGACTTCTAGTGTGTTAGTGGCAGCACACATAGCTCCTATATTTTCTTGTCAGCAGCACACCAATAGTACCTATAGTGTCTTTGTGTCAGCAGCACCCATAGGACTTCTAGTGTGTTAGTGGCAGCACACAGAGCTCCTATATTTTCTTGTCAGCAGCACACATATAGTACCTATAGTGTCTTTGTGTCAGCAGCACCCATAGGACTTCTAGTGTGTTAGTGGCATCACACATAGCTCCTATATTTTCTTGTCAGCATCACACATATAGTACCTATAGTGTCTTGTGTCAGCAGCACCCATAGGACTTCTATTGTGTTAGTGGCAGCACACAGAGCTTCTATATTTTCTTGTCAGCAGCACACCTATAGTACCTATAGTGTCTTTGTGTCAGCAGCACCCATAGGACTTCTAGTGTGTTAGTGGCAGCACACAGAGCTCCTATATTTTCTTGTCAGCAGCACACATATAGTACCTATAGTGTCTTTGTGTCAGCAGCACCCATAGGACTTCTAGTGTGTTAGTGGCAGCACACAGAGCTCCTATATTTTCTTGTCAGCAGCACACCAATAGTACCTATAGTGTCTTTGTGTCAGCAGCACCCATAGGACTTCTAGTGTGTTAGTGGCAGCACACAGAGCTCCTATATTTTCTTGTCAGCAGCACACCAATAGTACCTATAGTGTCTTTGTGTCAGCAGCACCCATAGGACTTCTAGTGTGTTAGTGGCAGCACACAGAGCTCCTATATTTTCTTGTCAGCAGCACACCAATAGTACCTATAATGTCTTTGTGTCAGCAGCACCCATAGGACTTCTAGTGTGTTAGTGGCAATACACAGAGCTCCTATATTTTCTTGTCAGCAGCACACCAATAGTACCTATAGTGTCTTTGTGTCAGCAGCACCCATAGGACTTCTAGTGTGTTAGTGGCAGCACACAGAGCTCCTATATTTTCTTGTCAGCAGCACACATATAGTACCTATAGTGTCTTTGTGTCAGCAGCACCCATAGGACTTCTAGTGTGTTAGTGGCAGCACACATAGCTCCTATATTTTCTTGTCAGCAGCACACATATAGTACCTATAGTGTCTTTGTGTCAGCAGCACCCATAGGACTTCTAGTGTGTTAGTGGCAGCACACAGAGCTCCTATATTTTCTTGTCAGCAGCACACATATAGTACCTATAGTGTCTTTGTGTCAGCAGCACCCATAGGACTTCTAGTGTGTTAGTGGCAGCACACAGAGCTCCTATATTTTCTTGTCAGCAGCACACCAATAGTACCTATAGTGTCTTTGTGTCAGCAGCACCCATAGGACTTCTAGTGTGTTAGTGGCAGCACACAGAGCTCCTATATTTTCTTGTCAGCAGCACACCAATAGTACCTATAATGTCTTTGTGTCAGCAGCACCCATAGGACTTCTAGTGTGTTAGTGGCAATACACAGAGCTCCTATATTTTCTTGTCAGCAGCACACCAATAGTACCTATAGTGTCTTTGTGTCAGCAGCACCCATAGGACTTCTAGTGTGTTAGTGGCAGCACACAGAGCTCCTATATTTTCTTGTCAGCAGCACACATATAGTACCTATAGTGTCTTTGTGTCAGCAGCACCCATAGGACTTCTAGTGTGTTAGTGGCAGCACACATAGCTCCTATATTTTCTTGTCAGCAGCACACATATAGTACCTATAGTGTCTTTGTGTCAGCAGCACCCATAGGACTTCTAGTGTGTTAGTGGCAGCACACAGAGCTCCTATATTTTCTTGTCAGCAGCACACATATAGTACCTATAGTGTCTTTGTGTCAGCAGCACCCATAGGACTTCTAGTGTGTTAGTGGCAGCACACAGAGCTCCTATATTTTCTTGTCAGCAGCACACCAATAGTACCTATAGTGTCTTTGTGTCAGCAGCACCCATAGGACTTCTAGTGTGTTAGTGGCGGCACACAGAGCTCCTATATTTTCTTGTCAGCAGCACACCGATAGTACCTATAGTGTCTTTGTGTCAGCAGCACCCATAGGATTTCTAGTGTGTTAGTGGCAGCACACAGAGCTCCTATATTTTCTTGTCAGCAGCACACCAATAGTACCTATAGTGTCTTCGTGTCAGCAGCACCCATAGGACTTCTAGTGTGTTAGTGGCAGCACACAGA
This sequence comes from Lithobates sylvaticus, assembly GCA_028564925.1. Classification (NCBI taxonomy): domain Eukaryota; kingdom Metazoa; phylum Chordata; class Amphibia; order Anura; family Ranidae; genus Lithobates; species Lithobates sylvaticus. Next base: position 156,549,228 of record CM053031.1, read on the forward strand.
GCTCCTATATTTTCTTGTCAGCAGCACACCAATAGTACCTATAATGTCTTTGTGTCAGCAGCACCCATAGGACTTCTAGTGTGTTAGTGGCAGCACACAGAGCTCCTATATTTTCTTGTCAGCAGCACACCAATAGTACCTATAGTGTCTTTGTGTCAGCAGCACCCATAGGACTTCTAGTGTGTTAGTGGCAGCACACATAGCTCCTATATTTTCTTGTCAGCAGCACACATATAGTACCTATAGTGTCTTTGTGTCAGCAGCACCCATAGGACTTCTAGTGTGTTAGTGGCAGCACACAGAGCTCCTATATTTTCTTGTCAGCAGCACACATATAGTACCTATAGTGTCTTTGTGTCAGCAGCACCCATAGGACTTCTAGTGTGTTAGTGGCAGCACACAGAGCTCCTATATTTTCTTGTCAGCAGCACACCAATAGTACCTATAGTGTCTTTGTGTCAGCAGCACCCATAGGACTTCTAGTGTGTTAGTGGCAGCACACAGAGCTCCTATATTTTCTTGTCAGCAGCACACCAATAGTACCTATAATGTCTTTGTGTCAGCAGCACCCATAGGACTTCTAGTGTGTTAGTGGCAATACACAGAGCTCCTATATTTTCTTGTCAGCAGCACACCAATAGTACCTATAGTGTCTTTGTGTCAGCAGCACCCATAGGACTTCTAGTGTGTTAGTGGCAGCACACAGAGCTCCTATATTTTCTTGTCAGCAGCACACCAATAGTACCTATAGTGTCTTTGTGTCAGCATCACCCATAGGACTTCTAGTGTGTTAGTGGCAGCACACAGAGCTCCTATATTTTCTTGTCAGCAGCACACCAATAGTACCTATAATGTCTTTGTGTCAGCAGCACCCATAGGACTTCTAGTGTGTTAGTGGCAGCACACAGAGCTCCTATATTTTCTTGTCAGCAGCACACCAATAGTACCTATAGTGTCTTTGTGTCAGCAGCACCCATAGGACTTCTAGTGTGTTAGTGGCAGTACACATAACTCCTATATTTTCTTGTCAGCAGCACACATATAGTACCTATAGTGTCTTTGTGTCAGCAGCACCCATAGGACTTCTGGTGTGTTAGTGGCAGCACACAGAGCTCCTATATTTTCTTGTCAGCAGCACACATATAGTACCTATAGTGTCTTTGTGATCAGCAGCACCCATAGGACTTCTAGTGTGTTAGTGGCAGCACACATAGCTCCTATATTTTCTTGTCAGCAGCACACATATAGTACCTATAGTGTCTTTGTGTCAGCAGCACCCATAGGACTTCTAGTGTGTTAGTGGCAGCACACAGAGCTCCTATATTTTCTTGTCAGCAGCACACATATAGTACCTATAGTGTCTTTGTGTCAGCAGCACCCATAGGACTTCTAGTGTGTTAGTGGCAGCACACAGAGCTCCTATATTCTCTTGTCAGCAGCACACCAATAGTACCTATAGTGTCTTTGTGTCAGCAGCACCCATAGGACTTCTAGTGTGTTAGTGGCAGCACACAGAGCTCCTATATTTTCTTGTCAGCAGCACACCAATAGTACCTATAGTGTCTTTGTGTCAGCAGCACCCATAGGACCTCTAGTGTGTTAGTGGCAGCACACAGAGCTCCTATATTTTCTTGTCAGCAGCACACCAATAGTACCTATAGTGTCTTTGTGCCAGCAGCACCCATAGGACTTCTAGTGTGTTAGTGGCAGCACACGGAGCTCCTATATTTTCTTGTCAGCAGCACACCAATAGTACCTATAGTGTCTTTGTGTCAGCAGCACCCATAGGACTTCTAGTGTGTTAGTGGCAGCACACAGAGCTCCTATATTTTCTTGTCAGCAGCACAGCAATAGTACCTATAGTGTCTTTGTGTCAGCAGCACCCATAGGACTTCTAGTGTGTTAGTGGCATCACACATAGCTCCTATATTTTCTTGTCAGCATCACACATATAGTACCTATAGTGTCTTTGTGTCAGCAGCACCCATAGGACTTCTATTGTGTTAGTGGCAGCACACAGAGCTTCTATATTTTCTTGTCAGCAGCACACATATAGTACCTATAGTGTCTTTGTGTCAGCAGCACCCATAGGACTTCTAGTGTGTTAGTGGCAGCACACATAGCTCCTATATTTTCTTGTCAGCAGCACACCAATAGTACCTATAGTGTCTTTGTGTCAGCAGCACCCATAGGACTTCTAGTGTGTTAGTGGCAGCACACATAGCTCCTATATTTTCTTGTCAGCAGCACACATATAGTACCTATAGTGTCTTTGTGTCAGCAGCACCCATAGGACTTCTAGTGTGTTAGTGGCAGCACACATAGCTCCTATATTTTCTGGACAGCAGCATACCAATAGTACCTATAGTGTCTTTGTGTCAGCAGCACCCATAGGACTTCTAGTGTGTTAGTGGCAGCACACATAGCTCCTATATTTTCTGGACAGCAGCACACCAATAGTACCTATAGTGTCTTTGTGTCAGCAGCACCCATAGGACTTATAGAGTGTTTGTGGCAGCACACATAGCTCCTATATTTTCTTGACAGCAGCACACTGTCAGGTCACCTGAGACCAGGTGACAGGTGCACTCAGTAGGAATTGGAAGTGCACCGCTAGGTAGTGGACCTTAGGACTGACTGCTGCGGATTGTACCCAGGGAGATTCAGGACACAGGTCTACTGGATCACTAACACAGATCCCAGTGGGAACTAGAGCATAGATTCCCCAGGGCACGGAGTCTAAGAGCCAGCAGGTGTTCGCCAGGAGCCTCTAGTGGTGAGGATGGACTTCGCTGCAGTCTGGCTCCAGGTCGCGGCCCCCAGGGTCTCACAGCTCACGCTCACAGTAGACTACAGGAGAAGGAAGCAGTAGGCTGGAACGACAAAGATAGTAAGGGGATAAGGCAGATGTCAGGGTAACTAGCAGACAGGAACAACAGAGTACACGCCAAAGGTTCAGGGTCACAGGCAGACAGGGATGGTCGGGGACATGCCAAGGTCGGTAACGGAGACAACATAAAGCACACAAGCAGGAACCAGGAAGCCAAACACACCACGGATACACAATGGTTGATCAGCACCACTGGCTTGCAGTGCACAGGTTAATATAGGTCTCCCTGATAGGGCCTGGGGTGGAGCCATGCTTAGAGGAGAGGTTATAAAAACAACCATGTGAGAGTGGCTGGCCTCTCAGTCTGAACACATGAGGAGAGGTAAGCAAACAGGGGAAGATTACTGCATAACCATGACAGTACCCCCCCTCTTATGAGACCTCCCCCTCCCTCACTTGGGTCCAGGCTTAAAGGGAAACTCCAGATGGAACCTCCTCAACAGATGATGAGCAAGGACCTCAGATGCAGTGATCCAAGACCTCTCCTCAGGACCAAACCCTTCCCAATGTACGAGGTACTGAAGAATGCCTTTACGGAGCCGGGAATCCAAAACTTGACTAACCTCGTATTTTAGATTATCCTCAGAGACTGGATCTAAGGTAGGGAGAGGACGAGAGGACTTATTGAGGACTAAAGGCTTTTTAGGAATGGTTAAGGGCACAGTAGCAGTTTGGTGAGGCCAGGTTACAGAAGGTCCTGAACAAGACGCAGAAAGCTCACTGGGCATGGGCTGGACTGGTATCACTAGTGCAGAGGCCGACTGAATAGTATTGTCAGGTGTAGTGACCATCTCAATCGCATCACAGGGCATAGCGACTGTGGAACTTGTGGACAAGTTAGCCTTGCTGTGCTCCAAGTACAGTATCTGTGAGGGGTTGCAGTGTTGTGGCACCAGCACCAGTGCCTAAGGCACAATTTTTCAGCCCCTGTTGGGACGTGTAATTACAATTTTTAGGCAATGCTTTGCAACAGGTCTCATTGCTGTGCTCAGAGTACAGTATCTGTGAGGGGTTGCAGTGTTGTGGCACCAGCACCAATGCCTAAGGCACAATTTTTCAGCCCCTGTATAACAGGGGCGTGTAATTACAATTTTTTAAAAAAATGCTTCGCAACAGGTGTGACTGCTGTGCTCCAAGTACAGTATCTGTGAGGGGTTGCAGTGTTGTGCTACCAGCACCAGTGCCTAAGGCACAATTTTTCAGCCCCTGTTGGGGCGTGTAATTACAATTTTTAGGCAATGCTTTGCAACAGGTCTCATTGCTGTGCTCAGAGTACAGTATCTGTGAGGGGTTGCAGTGTTGTGGCACCTGCACCAATGCCTAAGGCACAATTTTTCAGCCCCTGTATAACAGGGGCGTGTAATTACAATTTTTTATTAAAAATGCTTCGCAACAGGTGTGACTGCTGTGCTCCAAGTACAGTATCTGTGAGGGGTTGCAGTGTTGTGGCACCAGCACCAGTGCCTAAGGCACAATTTTCAGCCCCTGTTGGGGCGTGTAATTACAATTTTTAAGCAATGCTTTGCAACAGGTCTCATTGCTGTGCTCAGAGTACAGTATCTGTGAGGTTTCTGTTTAACAGGGGCGTGTAATTACAAATCTTGATCTAATAGTTCACAGCAGGGCCCATTCCTGCGCCCACCAAGAGTAACTATGAGGGCCTACAGTCTTGTGGCAACACCGTCCACCACCACCACCACCACCAAAGGCCCAATTTTTCAGCCCCTGTTTAACAGGTGCATGCAATTACAAATCTTGATCTAATAACTCACAGCAGGGCCCATTCCTGCGCCCACCAAGAGTAACTGTGAGGGCTTACAGTCTTGTGGCAACACCGTCCACCACCAAAGGCCCAATTTTTCTGCCCTGTTCAACAGGTGCATGCAATTACAAATCTTGATCTAATAACTCACAGCAGGGCCCATTCCTGCGCCCACCAAGAGTAACTGTGAGGGCTTACAGTCTTGTGGCAACACCGTCCACCACCACCACCAAAGGCCCAATTTTTCTGCCCGGTTCAACAGGTGCATGCAAGTACAAATCTTGAGCTAATAACTCACAGCAGGGCCCATTCCTGTGCCCACCAAGAGTAACTGTGAGGGCTTACAGTGTTGTGGCTACACCAACATCTAATAGGGCAAATTTCTGCAGAGTATATACGGCAGGCCCCTACTTTCAAACATCCAACTTACAAACGACTCCTACTTGCAAATGGAAAGCAGGAAGTGAGAGGAAATCTACCCCTAGGAAGGGAAATTCTATCCTGTTACATTTAATTTGGGAAAAAGGTATCTCCTCTCTACTGATGCTTTATCACCAATCCTTGTTTCAATTAAAACCCCACTTTTCCAAAAACATTTGTCATTGGGACGGAAAGTGAGGTGAAATGTTCTGAACAGATGTGCAAAGACAGCAAATGTTACAGGGGTGATAACCCCTCCCTATGTTCTCCAAAAAGCTTATGCCATGCCATTTTTCTCAAGGATTTTCAGCCATATGGCGGCCAGGACAAGACATGACATTAAAGCCGCAAGTGGTTTTAAATGGCTTCTTTTTTTCCTTTACAAATGTCATTTTGTGCAGGGACAGTTCTAAACACGGGAAACACATGCCACTTCACAGGCATACTTTAGACACCCCCCAGGTACCATATTTAAAGGAAAATTTCACTTTTTTTTTTTCACTTTATGCATCATTAAAATGACTGCTCCCGAAAAAACGTTAGTTTTTAAAAGTTCTTTTTGCATTGATAAATGTCCCCTGGGGCAGGACCGGGTCCCAAAACCTGTTTTATGACATTAACATGCATATTGGCCGTTGTAATTAGCAATTTTGATTTCGAACCTTCGCGTCCATTAAAATGAATAGGGTTCGAAAATTCGCGCGAACTTTCGGTCCGTTCGAAGGTTCTGGTGCGAACCAAACCCGGGGGTGTTCGGCTCATCCCTACTCCTTACGGCAAAGGGAGTACAAGTTACATTTCTCTTCCCAACCTCCAGACTTTATTAAACACATTTGGCAAACTCTCCGGTTACAAAGTTTACACGGCCAAGATGGAAGCTCTTCCTATACATGTTCCCCCTACACTTCTCACCACATTACAAAACAACTTTCCGTACCACTGGTGCTCCTCCTCCCTTAAATAGCTTGGTATACATTTAACTGCATCTTACTCCACCCTATACCAAGTTAATTATCCCCCTTTAATTTCAGAAACACACAGGCTATTAAGTAATTGGGAGGAATGTCCTCTGTCTCTTCTGGGTAGGATAAATGTCCTCAATATGTCTATACTCCCGAAGTTTTTATACATCTTTGAAACCTTGCCAATTACATTTCCTATGTCACAACTCCAAAATATTCAACGGGCCTTTACTAAATTTATTTGGGGTAATAAAGCACACTGGATTGCTAGCACAGTGGTATTTGTTCCTCGGTCTCATGGAGGGCTGGGAGCCCCTGACATTAATAAATACTCCTATGCTACCCTTCTCACATCGACTATCTCCTGGTCAACACGATTTGCAACAAACAGGTGGTCAGAATTGGAACTGAGCATTACCAGCCCTGTGCATCCTTACTCCATGCTCTGGTCCGACCTAAACACCTCTATATTCCAGCTGAGAAATATATGTTTGGGACCGATGTTATTTCGAAAACCCTTGCCATTTGGAAAAAATGCCAAAAAAGATTCTCTCTCTTCTCTATGCCCACCTCTCCTAAACTTACTTTTCAACCCGGATATCCCGGACAGCCTGTCCCAACCTTGATGGCAGTTCTTTTGAATGTTATACAAATTTCTTATAAGATGGACTACACACTGTCTAGAGACTGTCATATGTATGTGTTACCATGTGCTTCTCTTTTTTGTATAAGATTGTTACAACAACCTTGTATTGTATTTTTGATGAAAAAACAACAAATAAATATACAATTACAAACAAAAAATCTCCAATCTTGTTCCTAGTGCACTAAATTGTAGCTTCATCATACAGATTGGCTTCCCAAGCCTTGCTTTCAAAAGAAAGAAAGCTTACAGGGAAAATCTATTTAAATGTCATTTAAATGTCTATACATGGTACAGGTTCCCCACTTTACAGGCAGTCTAAGGGGACCCCCACTATATCTAAAGGAATTTTTCATTTTTATTGTTTCACTTTTACGCATCATTAAAATCACTGCTCCTTTAAAAACTATCTTTAAAAAAAAAAAACATTTTGCATTAATACATGTCCCCCAGGGCAGTTCCTGGGCCCTTATATCCCTTTTTATGGCCAATAACTTGTATATAAGCCTTCAAAATGGGCACATTTAATTTTTCAAGTTTGGGTCTCATTCCTTAAATGATCCTGCCTTGAACCTTGTTTGTGTTGAACTGTGAACTTTTTGCTCCTCCCATACACTTCCTGATTTAAGCCATATCTCTGCACTTCCTGTTTGCAAGATTATTGTGCTCTTTCCAGACAGTATCTCGCTTCTGTCTTCTCTGCTGCCATCCATATTTTGCTAACACTCGCTATCGACCCTTGGCTTGTTCCTTGAGTATGCTTCTGCCTGATCCCAAAGTGCAACTACTCATTATCGATCTTTGTCTTGTTTACTTGACTATGCTTCTGTTTGGTCCCTACCTGCTTATCCCCTACTGGACCCTCACTTGCTCACCTCCTGGTGGGGCAATCTTGAGGACTGTGACCTGGTACTAACATGCAGAAAAATCCATCTCCACCACCAGGAGCTCTGGTGAACACCGATTAGTACTTAGACTTCGCACCTCAGGTGAGTTTGCATCATTCACCAGGGTGACCACCTGTGTACCTATCCTGCTGGTTAGTGGTAGTTCCACTACTGCTATAGCAACTGGTTTTCAAGCCTGACCCCTGATCGTGACAAAAGCATTGTGAAAAAAAAATAATAAAAAAATAAAATAGTAAAAAATAATAAAAAATAAAATTGTAAAAAATAATAAAAAATAAAATAATAAAAACTGACACCACCCACTGGACCACAATTTTTTTTTTTTTTAAATAAAATAAAATTGTAAAAAAATGTAAGAAATGAAATTGTAAAAAAAAATAAAAAAAAAATATAGAACTACTGACACCATCCTGCACATACTACACACAACCATACACTCTTCACTCCTCTCCTGCACATACTACCCACCGCCATACACTCCACCCTCCTCTCTTGCACATAGTAAACACCACAATACACTCAGCACTTCTCGCCTGCACATACTACCTGCCACCATACACTCCACACTCCTCTCCCTGCACATACTACCCACCACCCTACACTCCACTCTCCTCTTCTGCACATACTACCCACTTCCATACACTTCACACTGCTCTCTTGCACATACTACTTACTGCCATACACTCGGCACTCCTCTCACTGCCCATACTACCCACCACTGTACACTCCGCACTCCTCTTATTCACATACTACCCACCGCCATACACTCCACCCTCCTCTCTTGCACATAGTAAACACCATCATACACTCAGCACTTCTCTCCTGCACATACTACCTGCCACCATACACTCCACACGCCTCTCCCTGCACATAGTACCCACCACCCTACACTCCGCTCTCCTCTTCTGCACATACTACCCACTTCCATACACTTCACACTGCTCTCTTGCACATACTACTTACTGCCATACACTCCGCACTCCTCTCACTGCCCATACTACCCACCACTGTACACTCCGCCCTCCTCTTATTCACATACTACCCACTGCCATACACTCTGCACTCCTCTCCTGCACATATTACTGGCCACCATACACTTCGCACTCATCTCCTGCACATACTACCCACCTCTATACACTTCACACTCCTCTCCCTGCACATACTACCCACCGCTATATACTTCACACTCCTCTACTGCACATATTACCCACCACCATACGCGCCACACTCCTCTCATGCCCATACTACTCACTGCCATACACTCCAAACTCCTCTTGCTGCACATACTACCCACCACTGTATACTCTGCACTCCTCCCCTGCACATAGTCACCACCACTATACATGCCACACCCCTCTCCTGCACATACTACCCACTCCCATACACTTTGCACTGTACATTCCCTATTTTACCTAGCAGTCTCTTATGGCTTCTCCCAGCAGTTTATCATGGCAACATATGTTTTTTACACTTGGATGTTTTGATTTTGTAATTTAAGAAGGTGGCAGTAGTGATAGGTGATTAATTTTATCACATATATAGATATATATTTTTATTAAAACACAGATATTTTTAAAAATTTTCTCAAAGATATCATTTTTTTATACCCTCACAACACAGGAAATGTTATTGTGTTAATGCCCAGGGCTGACTTTTGATCTTGCACACAGCCCCACTGATTTCATGATATGCCCCTGGTTTGATGGCTAAGGTAAAGAGTAAATGGCAAAGGGGACAGCCTTGCTTCATTCAACTAGTGATCAGGAAGTATATTTGATTGATTTAAATAAAGTATTTCAAGTTTTCCATGGGACTGGGTCAAAGGCTTTCCAGATGATGAAAATAGTAAGTGGGGATATAGTATTTGTATTTGGCATGTTGTAAAAGTTAAGATTCTCTTTAGATATTATCACTGGCCTGACTATGGGGGGGGGGGGTGAACCCTACTTGTTCATTATGGCATTAAGGCCCAATGTAAGGACCTTGACCAAAATTTTGATGTCAATGTTCAGCAGTGAAATTGGTGTACAATTCCACCATGCCATGTCATCGGTATTGGTATTTGGTATCATCTTTTAATCTTTTAATATTATACACTTTGGCAAGGAGGGGTCAATGTGTCCGCAAATTTTTTATTTTTTTTCTCAAAAAAGTTTTTATTGTTTTTCACACAAGTAAGGGTACAATAGGCATTGAACATACATATTGAATATGGACAATATGAACATGAACAGGCGGAAAAAGCAATCAGGCATACAATCTTACATTTTTAACACGTAAATCTATATTAATATCATATAATTTAACTGACAATTTGTGTATTTCAAGTATAGTCTTACTGAGACTGTAGGTCTGTAGAGGGTCCTGTGTTATACTCGTCCTGTCTCATGAAAAAATATGTGTTTGGGGGTGTAAGTGTTATGGATCGAAGTATATGTTTATGCATAGCTCCTTGGGGTTTTGCGGTTATCCTCTCTATTTAGAGTGTGATCATGCAATATTCAAGCCATGTTTGCAATTTGGTAAGGACTTATGACTGGATATATGTGGTTTGTGTTGTCTGTGTCATCCTGTTCAAGTCAGCAAATATAGGTTATATATTTATCAGGGTGGGGGTGGGTAGGGGAGAAGTGGGGCAGGCTGTGGTGAGTGAGTATGGGATGGGTATATGCTAAAATGGAGGGGGAGATTAATGGTATGGGCTTATATAAATGAGGAGTATATTGAGAGGAGAGAGAAAAGTGGAGGAGGGAGGGATGGTATTGAGGATATTGAGATGTGGGTAGTATGTTTTGATGTGGAAGTATCCTCAGGAAGGGGCTCCCACGAGTCCCATGTCATCTGATTAACGTTATGAGCAACTGGTAAGTCCATTCACTCAGTAGTTTTGGAGTTGGTGTTAAAAGATGTTGAAGCTATGTATGTATTTTAATGGTAAGTGTCAGGATATTTGAGTTCAAGTCTTTCAAATTGTTTATAATGTTATATGGGAAGTCCATCAGGCTGCTTATTCGTTTTCATTGTTTTGATTGCCTGCACAACTTCTTCAATCAAAATGGGTCCAAAAAGACTCTGAGTGCCAGATAGTGTAGGTAGAGCCAACCCTATAAAAATGGATTAACTTGTACCTGGGAGAAAGCACAGTCAACAGTATAATATTGAAAGATGTTTCCTAAAATGTTGGAGTATTTTTAGTGGATTACTTGTGTAGGTATTTTAGGAAGTTTCAAGGTTTATGGACCTTGACAAAAAAAAAGGGAGTCAGGTTTATTAGCTTTTACATAAACCATATGATGAGATCTATGAATCACCTTTTCAGCCAACTCAGCTAGGAGTAAATTAGGTTCCGTGCAGGTTTTGACCAGGATACACCTATAGTGAGGGTTTTCATGAAGGGTGTGATATTCTCTTTCTAGGTGCTACAGCAAAAGGCCCTTTTACCTTTTAAGTTGTGAGGCCCTTTGTATGGCAGTGGCTCTAATAACAGGCTTATGGGCTTTCTATAGTATTCTGTATCCTGTCGATGGAACTGGTTAGCTCACAAAGCTTTGTTCATAGTCCATGTCATGTCTATGTCCATGGGATTAAATAAGGGACCATAACAGATATGGTGCTATAATCTGACTATGGGATAGGATGAAGAATAAAGTTCAACAGATGAGGTAAGGAGATCCCGGGGAGGAAGATATTATGCAGATACAAATAATACCTGTTTTGTCTGCAAGCAGGGTGCCAATTATCTGCTAAGGAGTGGTGGGTTAACAGTGTATGAATGGTTGAGGAGATTCCTGATGCTTCAGGTTCATAGGGAGACTATGAACCTAAAGCACATTGACTACTTGCAATATGTGAGAGCAAAATAGAACCTGTGAAGAGTTGGGGGCATAATAGATTACCAGTGTGACCTCAGTGTCATATAGAAGTCCTGTCAGAATTGGATAATGCCTTTCAGGATCTTTGATTTCGAAGTTGAGAGTGAAAGAGGTTGTGCAGTGAAAAGCTATGAGTATGTTTTGTAGGGGCACAGAATAAGTAAACATGAGGATAAAGAGACTGGAATCTCCTTTGAGGCACAACTGTTCAAACTAAGTTTGGTCCCTAAGAAAATGTTGTTTATTGGTTGCACAGAGGATATAGTCATGCAGTTGTCTATATTGCCAGTGTGTGAAATGCTTTGCCTGCAGTTCTGTGTGTAGTTCATCAAAGGTCTTGAGTCTACCCTCTGTGATACATTGTGCAACTGTCAGTGGTGTGTTATCATCTCTGTGTGGGAACGACGCAGTTGTCTGTCCTAGTGCGAAAGCCTTATTGTGTACCAGTGAGGTCAAGGGACCCGGAGAGGATGCAAGGTTGTGTAGTTGGGTTATTGTATGGAAGGTCGCTGAGGTTGGGCCTATCGTGGGATGAGAGGTCAGACCAATTGTAAGCGCCTCTTTGTTGACCCATGGTACAAATCTCAATGGGGTAGTCGTTTGAAGTCCTTCAATTCCCACCCAATCTTTGGATTTTGCATGGCAGTTCCAGTCTAGAATACGTGTCAGGTGTGTCGCATAGTAATAATGTCTGAAGTTGGGTAGATTGATCCCCCCTTCTGTTTTTGGTGATGTCAGGAGTAGCATGTTGATTCGAGATTTTTTCCCAGCCCAAATAAAGTCTCTCACGTCGCGTGTAACAATGAGAAAAAGTTTTTGGGCAGTTTAATGGGCAATGTGTGGAATAGATACAAAGCCCTTGGCAGTACTGTCATTTTTATAGCAGCTGCCCTACCAAACCATGACAGCGGTTTGAGGTTCCAGAGCTGAAGGTCTCTTTTTACATTAAGTAGGAAAGGGTGATAATTTTGTAGGTAAAGGCTGTCCAGATCCGGGGTAAGCCAAATCCCTAGGTATTTTAGTGTGATGTCTACCCATTTAAAGGGACAGTTAGTTTTGGTCTGTCTCAGTTACCTCGGGCCTAAAGATATGTTGAGTGCCTCTAACTTCTCGTAGTTGATTTTGAAGTTGGCTAAGTACCCAAATAGTTCAAAGTCCTTGATCAAGTTGGGGATTGAAATATGTGGCTGTGTGAGTAAAAATAGGAGATCATCCGCGTATGCGGCTATTTTGTAATGTTTAGGTCCTAGGGTCAGTCCTGTCACCGAGGCATTGTCATTTATTGTGCGGATACATGGTTTCAATGTGAGGATAAACAGAATCGGCGATAGGGGGCAGCCCTGTCTTGTACCATTACGTATGTGTACCAGTTCAGAAAGGGTTCCATTTATTTTCAGTCTGGCAGTCGGGGACTGATATAGAGCTGAAATCCAAGTCAGTAAATTTGCCCTGAGACCCACATGTATATACACTGCAAACATAAAGTCCCATGCCACTCTGTTGAAGGCCTTCTCCGCGTCCGTGGACAGGAGAAGGCCCTCGACAGACCCCCCTCTGAGTTTGTAAATCAGATTTGTAGCTTTAATGACATTATCACGGCTTCCCTTCCCGGCATAAAGCCTGCTTGTTCTGGACCGATGATATCTGGCAAGAGTTTGCTTAGTCTGACAGCTATGAGCTTGGACAGTAGTTTCATGTCTAAATTGAGTACCGAGATCGGTCTGTAGCTAGAACATGAGTTGGGATCCTTGCCGGGTTTGGGGAGCACCGTGATATGTGCTGCATTAATTGTGGGTGGGAGGTTTTGGGGGGTCGTGAGTGAATTCAGCGCCTTTAACAGGAGTTGTGCTAGAATTTGTGAAAAGGTCTTATAATAAATGGCCGAAAAGCCATCTGGGACTGGACTCTTCCCTGATTTCAGTGTTTTAATTGCATGCAGTAGTTCCGTTACCTCTATGGGTTTGTCAATTTCTTCTGCATCAGAAACGGACAAACTTGGCAGGCCACTGCTTGCCAAATATTGCTCAATGATTTGGCGTCTGGATCCCTCTGAAGCCTTAGGCTTGTGTGATGGAGGGATATTGTACAGTCGGGAATAGAAGTCATGGAAATCCGCAGCAATTAGGTTTGTATCATGTACTAGTTTTTGGTCCCTGTTTTTAATCTGTGTAATGGTGGTGGAGGAGGAATGTCTCTTAGGGCCCTGGCAAGAAATTTATTATTTGTATTCCCGTGTTCGTAAAAAAAACCCTGACGGTAGAATAGTATCCTTTTAGCTTGCAAATCTAGTCTCTCTTGTAAGGCCTTTCTAGCCAATAAAAGATCCTCGGCTACATTAAGTGCCGTGGACCTTTTATGTTGGTTCTCTAAATGTTGGACTCTATGAAATAGTTCTTTCAGTTCTTTCTCAGCTATCTTATTTTTCTGCGAGGCCAGTCCCACAAGTTGGCCTCTGATTACACACTTATGGGCCTCCCAGATGTTAAGGTGTGAGACCTCGTCTGTTGTGTTTTCACGGAAGTATGTCTGTATAGCATTTTTAATGGGTTCTAAGGTCATGGGGTCTGTTAGTAATGTCGGGTTAAGTCTCCACCCACTATTCCTTTTGTGCGCTTTCTGTAATTGCAGGGACAGGGAGATAGGTGCATTATCTGACACCGATCTCGTCCCTATGTGTGCCCCTGTCATCCTATTTAGGTCCCTTTGGGTAATGAATAAAAAATCTATACGAGTGTATTTTTGGTGCATTGGGGAGAAGTACGTGTAATCCCTCCCTTGTGGGTGTGCTACCCGCCATGAGTCAAGGTCAGTGTATTCAACATTGTTGTAATCCTCTTAAGTTTAAGGTAGGTAATCGTTGATTTGCCATTGGAGGTATCCTGTAGGGGGTCCAAAGGAACATTGAAATCCCCTCCTAGGATGATGCATCCAGAGGCAAACTCAGTCAATTCATCTATCAGTGATTAACAAAAAGTCACATGAGCAGAGTTGGGAAAGTATGCACAGGCTAATGTGACAGGCAAGTTTCCTATTTTTCCCTTGAGGAAGAGGAACCGCCTCCCGGATCTGTAGGGTTGGTGGGTAAGTTTGAATCCAGAATTTCACCCAACTAGTATGAAGACTCCCTTTGTCCTGGAATCTGGGCTAGTTGTGTGGTATGCTTTGGTAAAATACCCATCAGTCATTTTGGGTATGGAATCTGCTCTGAAATGTGTTTCCTGTAGAAACACAAAGGCTGGTTTCCCCTTCCCAAGGTTACGCAGTAGTTGCGTTCTCTTTTGCGGAACATTAAGACCTCATACATTATGAGATATCACTGTAGGATTTTTGCCTAAAGCTGAATAAATCATGGTGTTTAATGGGGTGGGAGGGGGGGAGTGGGCAGGAAAGGTATACACTAGGTAAGTGTGGGAGTTGCAAGAGAAAGATAAGGTAGAAAAGAAAAAGGTAAGTTTGCAGATAGCAATGAAGTAGAACAGTATGCCCACTATCTGACACTAAGAAAGTGGGTCAGGAGATGTGGTAATTACCCTCTAGGTCTTGACCCCTAGAGGTATCAGGTCTAGTTTGGAGCTGCAGACCGGCACTCCAGCAAGGCCCCTTAACCAATGGGGCGTCACAGAGGTGCGCTCGCCACAGCGTCCACTGCGGGGGTGATGGGAGGTATACCCAGGGCAGTAACAACAGTCAAATTCTCAGCACTGCTGAGAGATCTGAAAAATATATTACCAAAACAAATCTCCCGTCTCCCCCCAGCCCTTAATAAACATAGCGATGTATGAAAAACTGTGCAATAAACAAACGTGAACCGTAACCTTGACCCTCATCCCCAGGGGGGGATGTGGGATGTGTTGGTGGTTAGACTCGCACCACTGCGCACACCATAACAAGAAGAGGCTCGCAGGTTTAACTGGCTTCAGAGTTTCCAGGTAAAATATGTTCACAGGCTATCACATTGCTGCGAAAGGTCTTACCATGACTGTTGGTGTTTATGCACCCCTTATTAAATCCTCCCTGAGCATGAAGCAAAATGTCATATGACGTGGCTGACTGACCCCTCGCCAATGTCCTCCAGTTCAAGTGGAGCGGGGCAGTGCACTGACTCAGTTCCACGTGAAGTGTCCCTTCTTAGACTAGGTAAAGGAAAGTTCATACCTTAGAAGCGTAGAGTTCAGTGTGGGTCTAGCTTTGCCAGCCCTGTTTGGGAAGGGTTGCACGTCATGTTGTCCATTGCTCATGGGAAGCCTGTGTGGGAGATAGCCTGTCGCGAGTAAACCTGGAAAAACATGTGGGTGTGTGGTGCCGCCTTTGTGGTTAGAGTGACCATATAGATGTCATATTCTGAGCTAATACAGGCATATAATTAGTGGTCTTTTTTCATTCCTAGCCTGATTCCGGAGGTGAATCCCTGGGTGCGTTGGAATGCTTGGGTGTAGCGCTTGTGCCCGGGGTTTGTTGTTTCTGGAACTTCCCTCTTTTGCTGGGTGGTTTTGTGGGTGTAGTAGGCGGTAAGGCCTGGGTGCCTTGGACCCTTGGGGGTTGTAGAATTCCCTGTACCACTCAGGTAGGTCAATCAGTGGGATCTGAATGTCCTGGCAAAAACCTTGGAGGTCATCTGGAGTGCGTAGGTAAAGCTGCCTGCCCTGAAAGGTCACGTTCAGGGCGAAAGGAAACTTCCATTTGTATGGTATATTTTGCCCACGTTTTATCTCCAGCAGGGGGTGCAGGGCTCTCCTGTTGTTCAGTGTTATAGGAGAGAGGTCTTGGAAAATTGAGATTTCAGTGTCATTAAACGTAATATGAGCATTGTGTCTGGCTTTTGCCATAATCTCTTCTTTTAGTTTGACATCTGGGAGACAGCAAATAATGTCCCTGGGGGGTGCTGTGTCAGCCGGCCTCGCTCTCAGGGCCCTGTGTGCCCGGTCAAAAATAATCTGTGTGTCTGTGGGGCGTTCCAGTATTTCATTAAATACATACTGTAGGGCTGAGGGTATGTTGCTGGGGTCGACAGATTTGGGTACCCCCCTCACCCTTATGTTATGCCTTCTCCCCCTATTGTCCAAATCATCCAACTGGCGGTTCATCTCTATGAGATGTGCTGCATGGGAGTCTGTAACTTTCTCCAAGCACGTGATGGCCCTGTCCCTTCTGGATCCTGCCTTCTCTACCCCCTCTAGCTTCTCCGATATGGACAGTATGTCTGCTTTCAGCTCTGTGATGGTGGAGGAGAAAGTCCCTTTTATGTCAGCCGCTATTTTCATCATAGCAGTAAGGGTGAGGGGGTGATCGGGCGGAAAGGTATCTCTTACCTCCTCCTCATATGCGGACTGGGAGTCTTCACTGAACTCTTCTTCTCCACGAGGCTGCGCCATCTTGGGAAGGGCCTTGCGTCGGCGGGGTTGTGTTTTAAAGATGATGTCCGGTATGCTTCTAGAGCCTGGGACCGGTGCCGAACGACGGGGGTGGTTACCCGAGTTGTGGCGGGTGAGTCTGCTCATGTTAGCTGACGGTTATGGTGTTGTTTGAGCTGTAAAGTCTGAGGGTTTGGCGGAGCTCCTCTAGTCTGCTGCCATCCGCTGTGCGCGCCAAGCCACGCCCCCTCCAGGACCCGAGAATTAACACACCTGAAGAAGAATCCTTGAGGGAACACAGTGGCTACTCCCAGAAGTAGGCAACAGAACCAATAATAAAATAGGTAAAGTTTATGGCTTATGAGGCCTTGATAATCATATAATAAACAAAGCAACAGTATGACAGACCTATAAACATAATATAACTTAGTTTGATAAAACTGCGTACCAGAAGGTTCAGTCAATAAATAAAAAATAGTTAGGTCAAGGATCCAAAATACAAAGCAAAATGTACCTTAGTGGGTGCTGTGTCCACAACAGTAGGTTGTGTGGAATTAGTCAGAATCCACCTTGCAAAGAATATGGAGTACTAATTCCAGTTGAACCAATACAGAGTAGGCCTCATATAAGTGCCTATGATTGGTAAGGAACATTTTGGTCCAAAGAACCAGGTGAGCAGTACATCAGGAAAATTTACTGAACATAAATCAACAACAAAACGTGACTGTATACAGTTAACCGGTTCCCGACCGGCGCACGCCGATGTATGTCGGCAGAATGGCACAGACAGGCATAAGGGCGTATATATAAGTCCCTTTTAAAATGCTGCTGTGCCATCTCCCGCGCCGGTCTGGACCCCCGTAAGGCCGGTCTCGGGTCCCGCGGACTCGATCGCCGCGGGGACACCCGCGATCGCCTCACGGGAAGGCTGAACGGGGAGATGCGGAAATAAACAGCATCTCCCTGTTCTGCCTAGCAACTAGTGACGCCGATCTCTGCTCCCTGTGATTGGAGCAGAGATCAGCATTCACTAGCTGACAGCCACGCCCCCCCACAGTAAGAAACACACCCCTAGGCATACTTAACCCCTACACTGCCACCTAGTGGTTAACCCCTTCACTGCCAGTGTCATTTATACAGGAATCAATGCATTTAAATAGCATTGATTGCTGTATAAATGACAATGGTCCCAAAAATGTGTCAAAAATATCCGATGTGTCCGCCATAATGTCGCAATAAAAATCACTGATCACCGCCATTACTAATAAAAAAAATTATTAATAAAAATGCTATAAAACTATCCCCTATCTTGTAAACGCTATAACTTCTGCGCAAACCAATCAATAATCGCTTATTGCGATTTTTTTACCAAAAATATGTAGAAGAATACGTATCGGCCTAAACTGAGGAAAAAAAATGTTTTTTTATATATTTTTGGGGGATATTTATTATAGCAAAAAATAAAAAAGAATGCGTTTTTTTTCAAAATTGTCGCTCTTTTTTGTTTATAGCGCAAAAAATAAAAACCGCAGGGGCGATTAAATACCACCAAAAAAAAGCTCTATTTGTGGGAAAAAAAGGACAACAATTTTGTTTGGGAGCCACGTCGCACGACCGCGCAATTGTCAGTTAAAGCGACGCAGTGCCAAATCGCAAAAAGGGGCCTGGTCCTTTGGCTGCAAATTGGTCCGGTCTGAAAGTGGTTAATTAACCAACAGGGTGCACTGGTGAGAAGCCAGCTGAATGATCATCAGTATCTTAAGTCATCATTAATCAACTACCCTGGCTCCAAATGGTGCAAGAATCATATCTGGGCTACAGTAAATTTATAGGTAAGCAGCCAGACTGCAAAAAAGTGCTCTCGTCTCCCCCCTCTTTTCCTGTGGCCTGCCAGGTTGCATGCTCGGATAAGGGTCTGGCATGGATTTTGAGGGGGACCCCTATGCCATTTTTTTTTAATTTTGGTGCAGGGTTCCCCTTAAAATCCTTCAGGTCTGGTATGGATTTTGGGGGGACCCCTACTTAATTTTTTTTTTAATTTGGCACAGGGTTCCCCTTAATTTCCATATCAGACCTAAAGGGCCTGGTGTGGATTTTAGGGGAGCCCCCCACACAATTTTTTTTTTAATTTTGGTTCGGGGTTCCCCTTAATATTCATACCAGACCCAAAGGGCCTGGTAATGGACTAGGGGGGAGATCCCATGCAATTAATTACAACCGCAAGCAGTTTTAAATGACAATTTTTCCTTTAGAAATGTCATTTTGCTGTGGTACTGTTCTAAACATGGAAAAAATGCGCCACTTTACAGGCAAACTATAGACACCCCCCCAGGCACAATATTTAAAGTAATATTTATTTTTTATTGTTTCACTTCAAGCATTAAAAAAATCACTGCTCCCGAAAAAACTGCTGTTTTAAAAAAAAAAAATTTTGCATTGATACATGTCCCTTGGGGCAGGACCTGGGTCCCCAAACACTTTTTATGACAATAACTTGCAAATAAGCCTTTAAAATTTTGATTATTCTTGTTCGTGTCCCATAGACTTTAACAATGTTCGTGTGTTCTTGCCAAATTTTTTATCTGTTTGCATGTTTTGCTGCGAACCGAACAGGAGGTGTTCGGCTCATCCCTACACAAGCACACTAAAAGGTATACCACACCCTAATAACCATAAAATGTTTAATATTATATGATTTGGAAGAAAAAGATTTAGTTCTACAAGTTTGTCCACTGTCGTTTTTTTTTTTTTTTACTAAGTGTATACTGTTATACCCTGTCATTTTTTAAGATTCTCCTATGTTTTTGAAAACGTTTTTTTTTTTTTAACTAATCCATGGTGGTTCAAGAAAGTTGTAATAAAGGACATGTGATGGTTATTATTACTCCTGGGGGGGAGGGGGGCTTTTTCTTTAGAAGGGTTTCCTGTTAAATTCTAGAAACCTTGTCAATAACCTTGTTAAGTTTCTCCTCATGATAGCCTTTTTCCAAAAAGTGCTTTTTCAAAATATTCTACCCTAGAACAGTTGCATCTAATTCTAAGAAATTGTCCTATGGGGATGGCCTTAAGCCAAGTTGGGTGATGACAACTACCATGGGGGATGTACCCATTTCTGTCAGTGTACTTAAAGAAGGTAAAGGTCACAAAATTATCATCTTCTCTGCCGACAACCAAATCCAGAAATTGATTGGACTCACGACTATATTCATAGGAAAGCCCAATACCACAATTGTTATTCAGTTATTTAACATCCCCTTTCCACAAAAAGAAAACATCATCTATGTAACATCTCCAAAAAGCCAATTTAGGTGGTGTCTGGTCATAAACTTCAGCCTCCTCCCATTTTGCCATGAATAAATTAGTGAGGCTAGGGGCGAACTTAGTCCCAATAGCCACGCTGGTTAGCTGGAAGTAAAATTGTGTCTGAAACCAGAAATAATGGTGTTCTATGTGAAATAAAAGAAGTTTAAGATAAACTCTCTCTGTTGGTCTATCAAGGAAAGATCCTTAGTCTATCTAGTAATCGGCTGCTTCTAATCCTAGATTGTGTGGACTTATGGAATATAAAGAGGCTACATCAGCGGTCACCAACAATCATTTTCTATAGTAAAAGCCCCAAAATCATTGGTAAATTGAGTAGTGTCTTTAATAAATGCTGGAGTACATCCCACCAATTGCTGCAATTAAAAAATCCCCATATTTCCCAATCCTGTATGTGACAGAATCGATCCTACTGACAATGGGTCTGCCTGGCAGATTCTTGTGGATTTTGGCCAAATAATATAGATGGGCACCCTGGGTACTTTTGGAATAAGAAATTCCTCTTCTTTTCTAGTTAGGATTCCACCCCTATACCCGGCTTCTACAATAGTTCCCAACTGTTTTTTTAAAAATCAACGTGAAATCTTTCTTTATCAGAGAATAAGTGCTGCCATCTGTGACTATATTATTTAATTGTCTTAAATAATCAGTTGTATTCAATACTACAGTGCGCCCCCTTTATCAGCTGGGTGTATTACCAGATTATTCCTCCTACATAGGGCTTGTATACTATCATGTATATTTTTATCTCTTTTATTTTATATTCCTCCAAACCCTTAGCTACCAAGTCTTGAAAAACAGATAAACTTGCCGGTAAATGACCTGGTGGATTAAATGTTACAGTGTTACTTAAGCCAGAATGTTTGATACTGTTATTGTTATTAACCTCTCTAATAATAAGATCCTTTAACCACCCCAGAAGATTTTACCCCCTTAATGACCAGAGCATTTTTTGCGATACAGCACTGCGTTGGTTTAACTGACAATTGCGCTGTTGTGCGACGTTGTACCCAATCAAAATTGACATCCTCTTTTCCCACAAATAGAGCTTTCTTTTGGTGGTGTTTGATCACTTCTGTGGGTGAAATTTTTTGCGTTATAAACAAAAAAAGACCGAAAATTTTGGAAAAAAAGCTATATCTTTTACTTTTTGCTATAATAAATATCACCAAAAAACATCTAAAAAAAATGTCTTCCTCAGTTTAGGCCAATATATATTCTTCTACATATTCGTGGTAAAAAAAATCACAATAAGCGTATATTGATTGGTTTGCGCAAAAGTTATAAAGTCTACAACATAGGGGATAGATTTATGGCATTTTTATTTATTTTTTAACACATCCTGTGTTTGAGTACTCAGACTTTTGTGAAGCAATATTTATAATCCATAGAATGGAAAGGGGTATCTTTGCAAAGTGTCACAGGGTAACAAAGATTAAACAATGTAATGGTCCATCTTCAGATAGAGCTGCATTAGTGGTAAATAGGACCTAGCAGGATTAAGCAAGATCCACTTACATAAGGATGGCAGAAGATCTCTCACCATTACATGCACTTAAAATATATCTTCCTTCCAGCAATTGGTAAATTGATCACTGTCTCAGTCGACTGAATCTTCGGTAATCAGGCGAAAGGGCAGAACACGCTGCAAACTCCCCTCACAGGCTCTAGAAGTGCTCAGGAGACAAACACATGGGACACTTTCCCCTGTCTGGCTGCCACAATGCCAGTCCGTGTCTCTCCTCTTGTGTCTTCCTCTCTCCCCCCCAATCACAGCTCTCCTGTGCTGCTATCCAATCCTGTCTGTCCTTATTTTTGTTGTTAGGGGTGGGCTTCCTTCTTAGCTACAGCAGTAACCAATCTGCCTTTAATCCTGCAGCTGTACCCATAAAGTCTCTCCTGGGCTTCTATCAGTTTAGCCAGAAAATGCAATGCAATGTTTCAGAGAGCAATACTCTGCATATATTACAGAGGACAAACGAGAAAAAGAGGCGCCTCTGGGTGCCGACTGTAAAACAGTTTTTTAATCAAACAGATTGTTGTAAGCAACACTCACATTTTAGTAGTGAATAAAGGCAAGGTATGGTCCCATACAACGGGGGGCATCAGTGTGGTCAGTCCCTGGGATGGATGTGCTGTCCCTGTGCTCGTCTAAAGCACCGCTAGATGGTTTCCGACCGACAGCGGTGAATGGGCATCAAAACGAGGCCTGGAACGCAGACTGGAATCCAGGCGGAGAGTGATGACGTCACTGGAAATGTGACACGTTTCTCGAGCTGGCAGGCCGTGAATAGCGTGACGGCTGCGCTCCTTTCTCAGCTTGAATTAACCTCTGAATTAAAAAATAGGTCACATGCGCATTCCCATGAATGGTAAATGGTGCAATATCGCTTGGTATACACCCCAGAAGGAATTGGGAGATCCAAAAGCTTGGGAACAGTCACAGAGCTGAGCTGGCTGGGATGTATCACTCGAGCTATGTCCTCCTCTATTAGACAGAGTGAAGCTCCGACTCACACGGTATGTGCAAAAAGAGAATATAAAGTGCACCTTGCAAAGGACTAACTTTATTAAAATATACGATATAACTTACAAGCATGGCATTGCAACCCAGTGCCTGGTATACGAACGTTCTATACAAGTGAATCTAAGGATGGCCACGAGTGACATCACTTGATTGCTTTCCATATGCGTTATGTCCCGGGGGTGGGACTTTGTCAGCAGATACAGAGTCACATGATGCACCCGCCTAATATAGTCTCGGCTGGGTAGCTATGAAAACAAGAAGCTTCCTCATGTAATATATCACCAAGGCAACTATACACCATCCTAGCCCTGCCAGGAAGTGTCCACAGACATCGGCACAGCATGATCAAGTGTACACGGCCAACAGCCTGATAGGAACATATAATTCAATAAAGATCATGTATGTAAACATCTCAGACAAGGTTTCGGGTGAAAGCATTAGTAAAAACAGTCAAAACATCCCAAGCCCAGAGAATAAATGATAGGTAATGAATAGTATTCAAAAATTATATTAAAACAACCCATCACAGGTAGAACACATTATAAGACATAAAACATAAAAATTCATAATTTATATCCATATAAAATTATATGAAAAAAATTTGTCAATCTGCGATCATCCTTAACAATAAGTACATAAAAAATCCAACAAAAACATTAACGGTCAGAAATGAAACAGTTTAGATCAAAATCAACATTTAAGCCTGCAGGGACTGAGACCTTAGTTTCATATATCCAATACGATTCCCTGCGGCTCAACTGCCTAATAAAGCCACCCCCCTCCAGTGTTACCCCAGAATTTTAGACCCCTAGGGTCTTGGTTGTGAAATAGCCTAAAGTGCTTAGAGACATTGTGGGGTTTCAATCCTTTTTTGATGTTGTCTAGTTCCCCTAATCAAATATGAAGGGGTCTAGAGGTCCTACCAATATATTATAGACCACATTCACATTCTTGCATGTAAACAACACCAATGGTAGAGAATGTAATGAGATCCTTTATTTTATACTGTGAACACTTTTTTGATGTTAACTTTCGAATGCCTGCAGGCAGTGCAACACCCGCAGGCATAGAATCCAGTAAGAAAAGAAAACAACCTATTTTCTGAATGTATAGGAGGGTCAATAAGCCTTGGGGTATAGAACGTTCATACACCAGGAACTGAGTTGCAGTGCCGTACTTGTAAGTTTTATCCTATATTTTAATAAAGTTAGTCCTTCGCAGAGAGCACTATATATTCTCTTTATTGCATGTACCGTGTGAGTCGGAGGAGAACATAGGTCGAGTGATCCGTCCCAGCCAGCCCAGCTCTGTGACTGTTCCCAAGCTTTTGGCTTTCTCAATTCCTTCTGGAGAGCATACCAAGCGATATTGCACCATTTACCCTTTATGCAAATGCATATGTGACCCATCTGTTAATTCAGGGGTCCAATTGATGAGGTGATCTACTAGAATGTTCTGTGGTGGAGGCTCTGAACAGATTCACCCATAAGAATGTATCTAGGAGTACATCTGGACACACTTTTGGGAAACTGTGTCCTGCTCTCAATTAAGTTTTATTCATTCCTATGTTTAATTCTGTTTGCTGCCTAGCGCCACACTATCATGTATTATATTTCTCCTTATAGCCATAGTAAGCAGGTCTTTAAAAGTTGAGAACTTTTGACATTATGTTTCTTTTAATTGCTTCAGAATAGAGAATTTCAGGAGACCAGGGCATAGATATTGATAGAGATTTTGGTGAGAGAGGGTAGTAATGCCTAACTCTAGCTAAAACCTTTTACAAGGTTTGTATTGTGTAGAAGAGCCAGGTTTTTATTGCTAACTGTGTACCTATTAGGGAGTGTCTCACCCCTTCCTATCAGGGCAATAAGTAATGGGAAATGAATCTAGTGGGCACAAAGGCAAAATATGTACTGAGGAAGAATTACAATTACAATAGCCTATATTATCAATATGTATATATTTAAATGATGCATATTTATTTTTAGTGTTAAGTATTAACATTTAAGTATCTATAGTATATACAATTATGAAAACTCAGATTAGGGTTTTACAGATTAAGTCATGGACTAGCACAGAGGTAATACCTTTAAGAAAGAAACATCTGCAAACAATTGAAATTTTGAATAAAATTCTTTATTATGGGATATATGGCCACGGTGTTATCCAAGGGGGTTAATTATTCAACATTAAATCAATCTAAATTAATATCAAGCCATTCTGGCCAAAAATTTTAATAACTGAAATGATGTCCATCCAAAATTATTGGACGACTACTCCCCCTTTTGGACAACAACATGACTGAAGAGAAAGAAAGAAGGAAGGGCGGGAGGGTGGGCGTCGCTCGTCCTGTCAGCCGGTCAGTGACTCCTTTTGCTCCAGCTCCTTAAATAGGCTCTCCTAGCGCGGGCTTTGGTACCGCCCAAATTGACCAATCCCAGCCTGGATAAGCAAACCAATCATGCCGCTGTTGCTGCCCTTGGCAACGACAGAATAGCAGACACCTGTATAAAATATATAAGGGGAGGGGAAAGAGACAAGCGAAGCCCCTCTGAGCCATCCCATGTGGGCCCCCGCATACTGCTCTGACCCTTCATGGGCTAGCACAGAGGTAATACCTTTAAGAAAGAAACATCACAATTGAAATTTTGAATAAAATTCTTTATTATGGGATATATGGCCACGGTGTTATCCAAGGGGGTTAATTATTCAACATTAAATCAATCTAAATTAATATCAAGCCATTCTGGCCAAAAATTTTAATAACTGAAATGATGTCCATCCAAAATTATTGGACGACTACTCCCCACCGGCTGAGGCCAAGAGGGGAACTGAAGGCCGAGGCCCCCCCCCAACACCGTGGCTGATTCTATCAAAC
Source organism: Lithobates sylvaticus (assembly GCA_028564925.1). Taxonomy (NCBI): domain Eukaryota; kingdom Metazoa; phylum Chordata; class Amphibia; order Anura; family Ranidae; genus Lithobates; species Lithobates sylvaticus. Next base: position 156,574,762 of record CM053031.1, read on the forward strand.
TCTGCAAACCCATATTAAAAATGTCCAGACCGATCTCAGATAAATGGACCATATCCTCACGAAATAGACCCGGAATAAAGCCTTCCAGCTCAAAATGGCGGAAGGATGTATCCCCGAAACTATGTAATGTCCTATTAAGGCGCCTCCTGATTCTATCAACGTAAAACAGACCCCCAAAAGGGGACCATAATAGCCTAGGAATCATTTCTGAGAAGGCTAATGTTACCGAAGGAAACATAGATTTAATGGTACTAAGATCCTTCTTCATTTCACACAAAAGTTCCCAAGTTCGTACTTTACCCAAATCATTCGCCCCTAGATGAAGGACAAGAACTTGGGGGGAAGGCCATTTTTCTGCTAGATGGACTAAATGAGATACTAAATTCCTCCAACGTAAACCCCTGATACCAGACCATAATATTAGAAAAGAACCCGGGTCTAGACCTAAATTGGCGGAATAGGTCCTGGATACAGCATGTTTTGCCGCCCAAAAGATGTAAGAGTGACCTACAATCCAAATGACCGCCTTAGTGGGATCTGAAAAAGAAATTCAAAGCGTTAGCATATCTGGACGAACATAAATCTTATACCTATTGCTAGCCCACCGACCTACCTTGTTAAGTCCATCAGCAGAAAAACCAAGAGCGTCGGCTGTAGTGGCTGCCCCAATATGAAATGAATGGGAAGAAAAACAAAACTTAGACAAATTCAGACGCTTCAAACATGCAGCCAAAACAGCCGAAAACTGGTATCTAGACAAGGAGGACAGGTCTTGGTGGATGAAAAAGGAATCAGATGAAGCAATGTCATGTATTTGGACACTAACCCAACCGGGCAAATAGCCGGATTACCCGATTTAGATAGAGAGATCCAATGGCCAACTCCTAACGGTAAGGTTTTTGAACGACAGAGAAAGAGGCTAACAGATTGCTTATCCAATATGACATGGCCCATACGAATAAATGATGAAGAATACCTGTTAGGGGCAGTAAATTCGCCAATTCTGAGCGCTCCAAAGAAAGCCACGCGAAAGTGGCCTGAAACAATAAAGTCTCAAATTCAGAAGTGCAAACCTCTTAATACTCGCATAAGATCCGATAAAAGAGAGACCGAAATCGGGCGCCTGTTATCGTGAGTAGGTCTAAACCTTCTGAAACCTTTAATTATTGGATTCACCTGATAGAAAGATGTTAGAGCCGGAACACCTGCGAATTTAAGAAAAAAGGAAACACCCGCTAGGATTCGGCTGACCGATGCTGGGCTCAGGTTGGACTGCATCAAATAAGACAGGAAGGACAACGCTACATATGAGGACACCTCTAACGAATCTATACTATACATTTGACAAAAGAAACACCATTTGGACCACGAAAGGCGGTAATCCAGCCAAGTTTTTAACGATACCGAGTTCCTGAGGTTCCTCAGCATCAGTTCCAGTTCCAGAGGAAAGCTGGGCAAGGGGTTCCCGATAGATCCGCCGCTGGAGCCAATTCCCGAAACTTCTTGAGCTGCGAACGAGATAAAGCGTCAGCGATATTATTCTTACAACCAGCAATGTGCTCTGCTTTTAGCCAAATGTTATAACGCATACAATGCAATACTAGGAAACGTAACAATTTAATTACCGGATCTGACCTGGAAGATAAGGAATTAACCGCATGAAGAACACCTTTATTATCCGTATGGACCAAAACCCTACAGTTAATAAATTGTTCTTTCCAAATTACTAAGGAGACTATGACCGGGAATAGTTTCAGAAGGACCAAATTCTGCAGAATATCCTTCTGCAACCACTACCGGTGCCATACCTCGGAACACCAATGTCCATTCAAAAATGCTCCGAAACCAACCGATCCAGCCGCGTCCGTAAAAAACTTCAGCTGATCATTGTAGGCAAATTCCTGCTGCCATATTGTTGCACCGTTGAATTTACTCAAGAACGCATCCCAGACCTTGAGATATTCCTTGATGCTCCTAGAAATCCGAACGTGACAATACGGGTTAGATAACCGACTAATTGCCAAGGAAAACCTACGGGAAAAAACCTGCGCCATAGGAATAACCCTTGCAGCAAAGGCAAACAGCCCCAGTAAGGATTGAGCCTCCTTTAAAATAACTTTACGTCTTCCCATAAAAAACACAATCATGGATCTCATCTTTTGAAGCTTCAGAGGGGTAACCTAAATTCCATTAAAACCGAGTCGATGGTAATACCTAAAAACTTTATCGTAGTGGAAGAGAGTACCGTCTTCTCAGAAGTGAGGGGGACCCCAAAATTCTTACAAACATCAAAGAATAGATTTAAAGATTGAAGGCAAGCTGGAGATCGGAAGGGCCAAGAAATAAAAAAATCATCAAAATAGTGAAGAAACCCCCCTGCCCGGGAACAATTCAGACAAAACCCAATGCAGAAATGTGGAGAAAGCTTCAAAATAAAAACAGGATAAAGAAAATCCCATAGGCATGCACTTGTCAAAGAAATATTGACCCATAAAATGAAAACCAAGTGAATTGAAACCCTGGGGATGGACCGGCAGTAAACGGAAGGCCGACTTAATATCCGCCTTGGCCAAGAGAGAGCCCTGTCCATAACTCTTTAACAGCACCAAAGCCTCATCAAATGAGGAGTAACTAACTGGGGCATCGATACCCATGACTTCATCGTTTAAAGAGGACCCCGGAGGATAAGATAGATGGTGAATCATGCGAAATGAACCGACTTCTTTCTTAGGTACTAAACCTATAGGAGAAAGTCGAAAATTAGGAAATGGAGGAGCAGAAAAGGGGCCTGCAATCCTTCCTTCAGCCAATTTTACTGCAATCTTTGCCTGAACTACTGACGGTTGTAGGTCAATAGATTTCAAATTATTCACCAACACGCAACCTACACCCGTAAAACATGGAACTAGAAACCCATCTTTGAAGCCTTCAGTTAACAGAGCCGCCATCCTGAGGTCGGGATAACGCTCTAACCATGGTAGCATTTTTGGAAGGTTCACTGGGGTCACTGCCCTTCCCGGGCATAGGTGGTATTTTTGCTGCTGCGGCCTTACGAAAGCATCTACTCGCTGCATGGGTACCCAAGCAGTATGAGCATTCGTGTTTGTATTTACCATTGTTGAGAAATCTGCATTGCCCTTCATTAAAGGAAAAGCAGAATACTTTGCGAAAGGTATGTGAATTAGTGTTAGGACGAGGTGTAAATTGTGGCTTTGGTGGCAGCATGAGATTCAACCACAGCCCGATATCCTTAGATCCCCAATGCAAAGAGGGGTGGACTGCCAACTTTTGACGAAAATTCTCGTCGTAAGTATACCAAGCCGAACCACCAAAGTGCCGAAATGCCTCTGCAATAATACCCAAGTGCTGGAACAATCCTGAGCACCTTGTAGGAAAACGCTCACCCATGACTGCCGCGTAAATGCAAAACGCCTGCAGCCAGTTCTGAAACGTCTTAGGGATAGCCCGGCGTCTATCTTCCTCCGTTCTATCCCCTGCTTGCTTATCAGCTTTAGCTAAAAAATTATTTTGATGCTGGCAATAATGACAGTATATCTAGGAATTCCCCTCTCCAGATTCTGTCTTTTACAGATTTTGGCAGATGAAAACCAAGTGGAGACAGCTCACACGGCAAAGGCTCCTTAAATGATGCCTCACCAACTGTAGTTGCAGTAGGCCTAAAAGGTAATAGTGGGTTGAAAGACAAAGGACTAATAATTTGTGCCTGCTCTGCCATACCATAGTCCTCCTTAAGAGACTCACCCAAATTCTGCCAAACTGCACCAGCATCTTCCATAATATTAGCAAATTGCATGGGATTTCCACAAGCACCACTAGAGTGTGCCCCTGTGTTTCTGTCATCATTCCGTTGCATATTATAAGCACCAGGTAACTGTGCCCCTTTGTTGCAAACATTAAAAGCGCCACTTGAGTGCGCCCCAGTGTTTTTCTTTAAAGCAGTGACATTCCCGTGAGGTAACTGACAAAAACCTTTTGCACCAGTGACCTGTGCTCCTTGTTCTTTAAACACTGCACCAGTAGCCTGTGCCCCTTTGAACTGATGTAACACATTAAATAAAGAATCCACTAACAATGACACCTCAGACACAGGAGAAATCAACATATGCTCACCATCAGGAAAAACGGATTGCTCACTTCCTTCTATGTGAGGTAGAGTAGCGCTGCTCCCTCCCAGCAGAGGAGCCCCTTGTGAGATATTTTCCTCTGCTCTCCCCTCAGCTTGGTGAGGAGAAGCCGCCGCTCTGGTCTTCTTCTTTTGCCGACCTGGCTGTTGACGAGTCCCGCCTCCGCCTGAGGCGGACTTACCAACCGTCATGGCGACGGGCAGGGACGCCCCTTTGGCCTGCTCCTCCTCAAGGCAGCGTAAGAGCCATTCCTCACCCCCCGTCGACTCCGCCTTCTCCAATAACTGGCATAACAGCGCCTCACGATTCCCAGGAGACCTGCGCTTCATGTTGAGCTCCACGCCGCTTCCGTCGCTCATCCTGTCAGCCGGTCAGTGATTCCTTTTGCTCCAGCTCCTTAAATAGGCTCTCCTAGCGCAGGCTTTGGTACCGCCCAAATTGACCAATCCCAGCCTGGATAAGTGAACCAATCATGCCGCTGTTGCTGCCCTTGGCAACGGCAGAATAGCAGACACCTGTATAAAATATATAAGGGGAGGGGAAAGAGACAAGCGAAGCCCCTCTGAGCCATCCCATGTGGGCCCCTGCATACTGCTCTGACCCTTCATTCTTATATAGATTTGTGATTTACGGTATATTCAATGGCATATTTGCAAGTTTCAGATTATATATTAGAGCGGTTTGGGCAACTACAGTACTGCAAACAGAATGAAGACAGGAACAAAGGTAATTAAATGTGCACAGTTAAGCTTTTGCACTGGATAGTAAAGGAAGTGTTCTTAGATGCATATCCTCATTTAACACCAACGCTTGCAAATTACATTCAGATTAAGCAATTATAATTTAAATACTGTTAGCTAAATGAAATATAGGAATAGCTTAGCTATAACTGTTTAAGACAAGCTCTGATTTCCTGTAGGAAAGCTCTTTAATGAATAAACTGATTAATATAATCTTGATAACAGCATTATAGTTTGATGTCAGCTCATCAAATTCTAATAAGTCATTTTTCTATAACAATGTTCTAATTGAATGTCATTTCAAAATTGCCATTATAGAAATTCTTTAAAAGAATTGTCTATTTCATATAAAAATAAAAAAAGATATATATATATATATATATATATATATATATATAGTTACATAGTCAGATTGAAAAAGACATAAGTCCATCTAGTTCACCAAAAAAAAAAAAAAAAAAAACCATATACACAATCCTATACCCACAGTGGATCCAGAGGAAGGCGAAAAACCCCAGCAAAGCATGGTCCAATTTGCTATAGCAGGGGAAAAAATCCTTCCTGATCCCCCGAGAGGTAATCAGATTTTCCCTGGATCAACTTTACCTATAAATGTTAGTACCAGTTATATTATGTACATTTAGGAAAGAATCCAGGCCTTTTTTAACCACTTGCCAACCGGGCCATAGCCGAAAGACGGCTGCAGCGCAGTCGGCTTATTCTGGGAGGGCATCCATGGATGTACTCACAGAATCTTGCTCCTGCGCGCCCCCTGGGGCAAGGACCCAGCGCATCACGGATCACGGTAAATGGCCGCTGACAGCGGCCATTTACCACGTGATCGTTCTGTCAAATGATGGAGCAATCACTTGTAAACAAACCAGCGTCATGTCCAGTTCCTCTCTCCCCTCCTCGTACTGATCGGTACAGTGCGAGGGGAGAGGGGAGACATCAGGTGCAGCAGCACTGTGGGCTGGATGTGTACTACCCATAGTGCTGATTTGTGCCCATCCCAGCAATACTCATCCATCCATCCCAGCAATACTCATCCATCCATCCTAGCAATACTCATCCATCCATCCTAGCAATACTCATCCATCCCAGCAATACTCATCCAGCCATCCCAGCAATACTGATCCATCCATCCTCAGCAATACTCATCCATCCTCAGCAATACTCCTCCATCCATCCTTGCCCAGCCATCCATACTCATCCATACTCAGCAATACTCATCCATCCATCCTCAGAAATACTCACCCATCCATCCATACTCAGCAATACTCATCCATCCTCAGCAATACTCATCCATCCATCCATACTCAGCAATACTTATCCATCCATCCATACTCAGCAATACTAATCCATCTATACTCAGCAATACTCATCCATCCATCCATACTCAGCAATACTCATCCATCCATTCATACTAAGCCATAATTTGACTCTTTCCATAATGCGGTAATTTTTTGGGCATTTTTATTGTCCTGGTGCTCCAGGGCCTTCAAAAGTGCAAGAGGTAGTCAAGAAATTAGATGTGTAATTTATGCTCCTAGAATGCCTGATGGTGCTCCCTGCATGTTGGGCCTCTGTATGTGGCCACGGTGTGTAAAAGTCTCACACATGTGGTATTACCATACTCAGGAGGAGTGGTAGAATGTATTTTGGGGTATAATTTGTGGTATGCATATGCTGTATGTGAGAAATAACCTGATAATATGACACTTTTGTGAAAAAATAAAAAAAAATCTTGATTTTGCAAAGAATTGTGTAAAAAAATACAACTTCAAAAAACGCACCATGCCACTTTCTAAATACCTTAATGTCTACTTTCCAAAAAGAGGTAATTCGGGGGGTATTTGTATTGTCCTGGCTTATTAGGGTCTCAATAAATGAGCTAGACCATCAGTACTTCAGGTGTGATCAATTTTCAGTGGTTGGCACCCTGGCTTGTAGACTGTAACTTTCACTCTTTCTGTAACTTTTAACTCTGTAACTACTGCACATTTAATGTAGTATATTTCAGTGCATTAGTGCATATTTAACGCAGTATATTTCAGTGTGTTAATGTTTGTTTAATGCAGTATATTTCAGTGTGTCAGTGCACGTTTAACGCGGTATATTTCAGTGCATAGGTGCGCATTTAACACATATTTCAGTGCAGTATATTTTTGTGTGTTAGTGCACATTTCCACAGTATATTGCAGTGCATCAGTGCAGTTTTACTGCAGTATATTGTAGTGTTAGTGGGATGTGTCTGTGTAGTGAGTACTCAAGTTAACCACTTGCCACCCGCCATAAAGCATAATGACGGCGGCAAAGTGGTTTCAATATCCTGACCGGGCGTCATATGACGTCCTCAGGATATTAAGACGCTGCGCACCCCCGGGGGCGTGCACCGCAGCGATCGTTGTTGCGGTGTGTCCGTCTGACACACCGCAACTACGATCTCGGTAAAGAGTATCCGACGGAGACTCTTTACCATGTGATCAGCCGTGTCCTGATCACAGTGTAAATAGGAAGAGCCGTTGATCGGCTTTTCCTCTCTCGTGTCTGTCAGACGCGAGTAGAGGAGAGCTGATCGGCTGCTCCTCTGACAGGGGGGGTCTGTGCTGATCGATTATCAGTGCAGCCCCCCGAGGATGCCCACACTGCACCACCAGGGACACCACCAGACCACCAGGTATGCCACCCTAGACCACCAGGGATGCCAGTCAGTGCCCACAATGGATGCCAATCAGTGCCCACAATGGATGCCAATCAGTGCCCACAATGGGCATCACTGATTGGCATGCATTATTGTTTGGCACTGATTGGCATCCATCAGTACAATACATTACATTACAATGCCGCCTATCAGTGCCTATCTGTGCCGCCTATCAGTTCCCATCCTTGCCGCCTATCAGTGCCCATCCATGTTGCCTATCAGTGCCCATCCATGCTCATCCGTGCCACCTATTCATGCCCATCCATGCCGCCTATCCATGCCCATACAATTTGTGCCACCTATCAGTGCCCATCCGTGTCACCCATCAGTGCCACCTATCAGTGCCCATCAGTGCCGCCTCTCAGTGCCACATATCAATGCCACCTCATCAGTGCCACTTCATTGGTGCCACCTCATCGGTGCCCATCACTGCCACCTTATCAGTGCCTGTCAGTGCAGCCCCATCAGTGCCCATCAGTGAAGGAGAAAACATACTTATTTACAAAGTTTTGAAACTAAAACAAAAAATGTTTTTTTTTTTTTTTCAAAATTTTCAGTCTTCTTGTATTTGTTTAGCAGAAAATAAAAATCCCAGAGGTGATCAAATACTACCAAAAGAAAGCTCTATTTGTGGAAAAAAAATGATAAAAAACGGAAAATTGTATACTTACCTTTCCGTAATTTTCCTTTCCTGTCGCATCTTCATGGCAGCATATACCTTGGGTTGTGACTCCGCCTCCACAACCTGATAGGACCACATAACTATAAAATGGCGATACGGCCCCCGCCCCAGTATTCTCTGTACATATGAATCACCTTTTAAAAAGGAAAAAGGGTGGGCAATGTACAGTGGTGTGAAAAAGTGTTTGCCCCCTTCCTCATTTCCTGTTCCTTTGCATGTTTGTCACACTTAAGTGTTTCGGACCATCAAACCAATTTAAACAATAGTCAAGGACAACACAAGTAAACACAAAATGCAATTTGTAAATGAAGGTGTTTATTATTAAAGGTGAAAAAAAATCCAAACCATCATGGCCCTGTGTGAAAAAGTGATTGCCCCCTAAACCTAATAACTGGTTGGGCCACCCTTAGCAGCAACAACTGCAACCAAGCGTTTGCGATAACTTGCAATGAGGCTTTTACAGCGTCCTGGAGGAATTTTGGCCCACTCATCTTTGCAGAATTGTCCTAATTCAGTTACATTAGAGGGTTTTCGAGCATGAACGGCCTTTTTAAGGTCATACCACAACATCTCAATAGGATTCAGGTCAGGACTTTGGCTAGGCCACTCCAAAGTCTTCATTTTGTTTTTCTTCAGCCATTCGGTGGTGGACTTGCTGGTGTGTTTAGGATCATTGTCCTGCTGCAGAACCCAAGTTCGTTTCAGCTTGAGTACACGAACAGATGGTCGGACATTCTCCTTCAGGATCTCTTGGTAGACAGCAGAATTCATAGTTCCTTTTATCACGGCAAGTCTTCCAGGTCCTGAAGCAGCAAAACAGCCCCAGACCATCACACTACCACCACCATATTTTACTGTTGGTATAATGTTCTTTTTCTGAAATGCAGTGTTCCTTCTACGCCAGATATACTTGGACACACACCTTCCAAAGAGTTCCACTTTTGTCTCATCGGTCCACAGAATGTTGTCCCAAAAGTCTTGGGGATCATCAAGATGTGTTGTGGAGAAATTGAGACGAGCTTTGATGTTCTTTTTGCTCAGCAGTGGTTTTCTCCTTGGAACTCTGCCATGCAGGCCATTTTTGCCCAGTCTTTTCCTGATGGTGGAGGCATGAACGCTGACCTTAACTGAGGCAAGTGAGGCCTGCAGTTCCTTGGACGTTGTTGTGGGGTCTTTTGTGACCCCTTGGATGAGTCGTCGCTGCGCTCTTGGGGTAATTTTGGGCGGCCGGCCACTCCTGGGAAGGTTCACCACTGTTCCATGTCTTCGCCATTTGTGATTAATGGCTCTCACTGTGGTTCGCTGGATTCCCAAAGCTTTGGAAATGGCTTTATGACCCTTTCCAGACTGATAGATCTCAATTACTTTCTTTCTCAATTGTTCCTGAATTTCTTTGGGTCTCGGCATGATGTGTAGCTTTTAAGGATCTTCTGGTGGACCTTACTGTGTCAAGCAGCTCCTATTTAAGTGATGCCTTGATTGTGAACAGGTGTGGCAATAATCAGGCCTGGGTGTGGCTAGAGAAATTGAACTCAGGTGTGGACAACCACAGTTATAGTATGTTTTAACAAGGGGGGCAATCACTTTTTCACACAGGGCCATGATGGTTTGGATTTTTTTTCACCTTTAATAATAAACACCTTCATTTACAAATTGCATTTTGTGTTTACTTGTGTTGTCCTTGACTATTGTTTAAATTGGTTTGATGTTCCGAAACACTTAAGTGTGACAAACATGCAAAGGAACAGGAAATGAGGAAGGGGGCAAACACTTTTTCACACCACTGTATGCTGCCATGAAGATGCGTCAGGAAAGGAAAATTACGTAAAGATAAGTATACAATTTTCCGTTTTCCTGTCGCATCATGGCAGCATATACCTTGGGGAGTAACTCGCAGACTGGGTGGGAATATGCAAGAAGACAAGTTTATTGACAAGGAATACAAGAATTGGCTCGGATAATGGACTTTCCAAAATCTGTGGTCGCTAGGCATGCAGAATCCACTTTATAGTGAGAAATGAAGGTGTTCCTGGAGGACCAGGTGGCGGCTCTGCAGATGGTTTCCGCCGAGACCCTACAATAGGCTGCCCATGAGGTTGCCACTGCCCTGGTGGAGTGCACCTTTAAGCCATCAGGAATTTGTATGGTGCTGAGAGAGTAGGCCTTCTTGATGGTCTTCACTATCCATGAAGCAATAGTGCGAGCCGACGCTGCCTGGCCTTTCCTAAAGCCATGTGGGATAATCAGTAGGTTTTCAGACTTCCTGATGGATTTGGAAGCTGAAAGGTATTCCAGGATGTTGCTCTTGTCGTCCAGGGGGTGAGGATCACCCTGGTCTGTGGTAAGTGCTGGTAGGCTAATTTGTTGATTGAAATAAAATGAAGAGGATACCTTGGGAATCAGGCAGTCCGAGGGTCTCAGGATTACCCTGTCTGGATAGATGACCAGGTATGGATCCTTGGCTAGTAAGGCTTGTATCTCGGAGACCCTTCTTCTGAAGTTATCGCTATTAGAAAGGTAACTTTCAGTGTCAGATCCCAAAGGGAGATGTTCTCTAGTGGGAAGAAGGGCTATTTAGATAGGGCTTCCAGAACAACCGATAGGTCCCAGGCCGGGAATGAAGGCTTCCTAGGAGGTCTTAACTTGAGGCATGCTCTCTGAAACTGGATGATGAGGGGGTCCTGCGCCCACCTAACCCCAGTCAGGGCAGATAGGGCTGAGACCTGTACCTTCAGGGTGCTGGAGCCGAGACCCTTGTCCAGACCGACTGCAGAAACTCTAGGACTTGGGATGTCAGTAGGGAGGATGGATCCTAGCCTTGTTGATGGGCAAAGGAAACAAACTTCTCCCAGGCCCTTCGGTAGGTGCTGTTCGTGGTAGGTTTCCTGGCTTGGAGCAGTGTATCAACTACCCTCTGGGAACAGCCCTGGTCTAAATACCTAGCCCTCTCAGTCTCCAGGCCATCAAATGTAGCTTCCCCGGGTTGGGGTGGAGCAGCTGACCTTGAGAAAGCAGATCGGCTGATAGCGGGAGAGGGTCTGCCGTGTTCAGCTGTAGAAGGGTGGTGAACTACGGCCTTCTGGGCCAGAATGGTATTACGGCAACTACTAGTGCTGTTGTCCTCTTGAGTTTCAGGAGGAATCTCGCTATCAGGGGGGGCGGAGGAAAAATGTAGCCCAGGTGAAACTCCCAGGGGTGTTGGAGGCAGTCTGTTCCCTCTGCTGTGGGGAAGGGGATCCTCGACAGAAACCTCTGGCATTTCGAGTTTGCTGGGGTCGCAGCCAGGTCTATGTCGGGGGGACCCCAGGTTTGGGAAATGAGGGTAAAGGCTTGAGGGCTCAGGGACCACTCGTTGTTCGAGATGAAGTCCCTGCTGAGAGAGTCTGCTAGTAGGTTCTCGACGCCCGGAATGTAGGCTGCCCTCAGATCCAGAAGGTTCTGTTGTGCCCATTCCATCATGGGGCGAACCTCCTGCAGCATGGTGGAGCTCCTGGTGCCACCCTGTCTGTTGATATAGGCAACAGCCACCTTGTTGTTCCTTCTTAAGCGGACCTGTTTCCCTCTCAGGAGAGGACTGAAGGCCAGTCCCTGCTGAGAGAGTCTGCTAGTAGGTTCTCGACGCCCGGAATGTAGGCTGCCCTCAGATCCAGAAGGTTCTGTTGTGCCCATTCCATCATGGGGCGAACCTCCTGCAGCATGGTGGAGCTCCTGGTGCCACCCTGTCTGTTGATATAGGCAACAGCCACCTTGTTGTTCCTTCTTAAGCGGACCTGTTTCCCTCTCAGGAGAGGACTGAAGGCCAGAAGGCTGCCCTCATCTCCAGCACATTGGAGACGGAGTCCCGTGCTGCTGCATGCTGCATGCTGAAGGTAGTGTGCCCCCCATCCTTCCAGACTGGCGTCTGAAGTAACAACTTCTAGAGGGGGAGAGACAATGTGTCTGCATCTGTTCAGATTGCAGGGACGAGTCCACCACTCTAGTGATCGCTTGACCTCTCGAGGGATATGGATCAATTGGGACATGGATGAACCGTCCCATTGGTGAAGGAACTAGATCTGAAGGGGTCTCGAGTTCCACTGTGCCCACTGAACCATCGGGATGGTTGCTGACAAGGAACCTAGGAGGCTGAGGCACACTCTGGCTGATAGAGGTGTTGTTGAAATCACCCTCCTCACTTTCCTGTCCAGAGGAGGGACCTTCTCTGGGGGTAGCTGTATGGTGTTTAGCCGGGTGTCTAGTAAGGCTCCCAGGAATACCATCCTCTGGGTGGGCTGAGCGTCGCTCTTCCCCCAGTTGATGAGCCACCCCAGTCCCTGCAGCGTGGAGACTAGGATCTCTCTGTGCTGTATGAGGGACTCCTGGCTGTTCGAGAGGAGGAGAATGTCGTCCAAGTAGTGGTGGACCCTTAGATCTTTCTCCCTCAAGGATGCAATGACCGGAAGAAGGACCTTCGTAAATGTCCTGGGAGCGGTGGAGATTCCGCACGGGAGGCTTCGGAACTGGTAATGGTGGTGATCTATCGAGAATCGGAGAAATTTTTGGAATGCTGTATGGATGGGAATATGCAAGTATGCATCCTGGAGGTCTATGGACAGCATCCAGTCCTCCAGGTTTATGGCCTGGAGGATCGACTGTAGACTCTCCATCTTGAAGGACTCCACCCGGATGGAATGGTTGAGAATTTTTAGGTCCAAGACAGGGCGCAAGTCCCCAGATTTTTTCCTGACCAGGAACAGCGGGAAGTAAAACCCCTGGCCTCTTTGTGGTCGGGGCACCTCTACTACCGCCCTTTTCTGAAGTAGCTCCTGGACGTAGTCTAACAATAGCATCTTCTTTCTTGAGAGGATGGGAGCCTGGTCGGGCAAAAATGATCCCCCGGGGGGCGTCCCCCGAATGACCACCTGTGCCCGAACCGGACGGTGGCCACCGTCCAGGGATCTCTTATGGTCTCCGCCCAGAGCAGCCTGAATTTTGAGAGCCTGGCTCCCACTACTGCTGGCTGGGCGGGCAAACCTTCAAAAAGACTTCTGGTCGGTGGACGCAGAAGTCTTGGGTTTCTGGAACCTCGAGAAAGATGTCTGAGGATTCTTCCAGTTCCTCCTATACTCCCTGCCAGGCCTGTAGGCCTTAGCGTCCCTGTACTTGTCGGGGAGATTTCGTCTAAAGGGAGGATGCCTCTGCTGTTTTGGCCTTCTATCCCAGGGGATAAGCCCTGATTTCCCGCCAGTCACCTTGGATATGGCTGAATCCAACTTTGCCCCAAAAAGGTTTTTACCATCGTAAGGGATGCGGCACCAGTTGGACTTGGAGGCTGGGTCTGCCGCCCACTGCTTTAGCCAGAGTGCTCGTCTGGCCATGACGGAGGACAGCATGGCCCTGGATGTAGATTTTATCACATCTACAGAGGCCTCTGAATGAATGAATGAATGAATGAATGAATGAATGAATGAATGAATAACTTGTATAGCGCTACAATGCGAACTGAATCGCCTCAAGGCGCTGTTGACGTTTGGTTATCAGCTTCTAGAAGAGGTAGGTCTTGAGTTTCTTCCTGAAGGCCTGATGGTTTTCTTCCATGCGAATGTCGGTTGGTAGAGCGTTCCATAGCCCATAGTTCCATAGCCTCTGCCACAAAGTCTCCTGCCAGGCTTAGCTTCTGCAGGGCCTTGACTAATTTGTCCTGGTCTGCTCCCTCTGATATAAGCTTTTCGGTGCTGGCCGACCAGCTGGAGATGGCTTTCCCCACGGCCGCGAGGGCCACTGCTGGCCTGCATGCGCCTCCTGCCGCTAGATAGATTCTTTTCAGATCCGTATCGATCTTCCTATCTAGGACATCTCTGAAGGTCACGGCGTCCTCGATAGGAAGCGTCACGTGCCTGGCCAGGCGCATGAGGGATGCGTCTACTACAGGCGGGGTCACCAGCGGTTTTACCTTGGGCTCCTTATGGGGATACAGTTTAGCAAGTCTGAGATCGTCAAGCTCTTCGATGAAGGGAAAGGCCTCCGGATCTCGCTTGAGGTTGGGGAAGTATTTTTTTTGTTGGATCTCCTGGGGTTCATCCCAGTTTATTGCCTCCTTCACAGACCTCACGAAGGGTTCAATAAGGGAGAAGTCGAGGCCTGCTGATGCCTCCAGTTCGTCCTCATCCGACTGGGAATCCTGCTCCCTTGACGTACTCGGGGGGCAGGAGAGGCGCTTCTTGTGGATGCTTCCATGTCTGGAGCAGGCTGTGGGGTTAATGCCCCTGCAGGCTCTCTGGGGTCTTGGTCCCCTCTGGTGGCCTCCTCAAAGCACCTGCGGCAGGCTAGTTTATCCGGGAGAGCGGTGGCCCCACATACCCAGCAGGTGTTAGCAGCGGGCCTGGAGTGGGTCGCGGCTGTGTCTTGAATAGGATCTGGAGCGGCTCCCTCTGCGACTTCCTCTATGACCCGAGTGACTTCTCCTGCTCCGACCTGAGCGGCTTCGTCTGTGGCCTGAGCGGCTCCTTCCCCGAGAGAACCCTCTGTGTCCTGACTTGGAGGATCTTGAGGACCTGACAGGGCTGACCATTTAGGTAGCATTAGTGACCTCAGCTCTCTTTTTTTTTTTCTTTTTTTTTTTACTTACCAATCCGTCCTCTCCCCTTACCTATTGGTCTGGCGGTGATCTGCTGGGGCAGTGGTCTCCATGGAAAAAAGGAATAGACAGCCTAGGAAGATAGAAGAAAAAGCAGGGTAGGGGGGGTATAGTGCAGTACAATATAAGGCACTTACCTGTTGAAGAGTAAGCTGAGGGAGGATCTGCAGTGAAGAAAAACGAAGTTCCTAAGTGCTGCAGTGTTGTAGAAGAAAAAAGGGATTGTTTCCCTTTTTTAAATTTGGCGCCAGGCGCGCGTCACGCTCGCGCATGCGCAGTAGCACCGCGCGGCCACCGGTGCCATATTGGAAGCTGGAAAGGAACCTCAGGGATGCCCGAATGACCGCCCCGCGCATGCGCGGAAGCGCCAGGACGCTCGGCGCACCTGAGGGGAGAGACAGAGGAACTACAGGGCCCAGCGGTGCTGTAAGGTAAAACAAAAGGGAAAGAAAGTTCTGATGCCAGAAGGGGGAGACTACTGCAAATTAGAAAAGCCTATTTAAGGCTTATATATCCACTTCCCTACCGCCCACTGTCATATGACGCCCACAAGGTGGATCTCCCATCCTGGGTGGGCGTCATATGACGTCCTCCCATTCCTGGCCGCCTAGGGGGCGTGCGCGCACGCCCGCGGCGTCGCTCGAGACCCGGTGCGAGTGCCCAGCGGCCACGATGTCCGCCGGGCACCCGCGATTGCCCGTTAAAACAACGGGACCGTGTGGGACCGTGGAGCTGTGTGTGTAAACACACAGCTCCACGTCCTGTCAGTGGAGAGGAGACCGATCATGTGATCCCAGTACGGAGGAACACCGATCGGTCTCCTCCCCTTGTGAGTCCCCTCCCCCCACAGTTAGAATCACTGCCTTAGGGAACACATTAACCCCTGCAGCACCCCCTAGTGTTAACCCCTTCCCTGCCAGTCACATTTACACAGTAATCACTGCAATTTTATCGCAACGATCGCTGTGTAAATGTGAATGGTCCCAAAAATGTGTCAAAAGTGTCCGAAGTGTCCGCCGCAATGTCGCAGTCACGAAAAAAAAAAAAATCACAGATCGCCGCCATTACTAGTAAAAAAAAAAAAAAATGCAATAAATCTATCCCGAATTTTGTAGATGCTATAACTTTTGCGCCAACCGATCTTTATACGCTTATTGCGATTTTTTTTACCAAAAATATGTAGAAGAATACGTATCGGCCTAAATTGAGGAAAAAATATGTTTTTTTTTTAAAAATTGGATATTTATTATAGCAAAAAGTAAAAAATATTGTGTTTTTTTCAAAATTGTCGCTCTTCTTTTGTTTATAGCGCAAAAAATTAAAACCATAGAGGTGATCAAATACCACCAAAAGAAAGCTCTATTTGTGGGAAAAAAAGGACGTCAATTTTGTTTGGGTGTAACGTCGCACGGCCGCGCAATTGTTAGTTAAAGCGATGCAGTGCCGAATCGCAAAAAGTGCTCTGGTAAGGAAGGGTGTAAAATGGCCCGGTGCTGAAGTGGTTAAGGTTCTACACAGAGGCAGTAATCACAGAGCAAAAGATACGATACCCCTGAGATCACCAGAGTGGGGTTCCTTCCATTTAGCTTCCTTTAGAGGCTGTACCGGCAAGGACTTCCAAACCAGGAGAGGCTAGAACCTGGCTCGGGCGAAGCGGTAAGGGGGTGATTATCCGTGCGGTCCCAACAGGTGAGGAAAAATAAGAGAATACTGGGGCGGGGGCTGTATCGTCATTTTATAGTTATGTGGTCCTATCAGGTTGTGGAGGCGGAGTCACAACCCAAGGTATATGCTGGCATGATGCGACAGGAAATGTAGTTTGGGGACAGTGTTGTATGACCGTGCAATTGTCATTCAAAGTGTGACAGCGCTGAAAGCTGAAAATTGGTCTGGGCAGGAAGGTGTTTAAGTGCCCTGTATTGAAGTGGTTAAAGTGCACCAAACACCACGTTCCATTGATTAACCACCTCATTACAGGGCACTTACACCCCCTTCCTGCCCAGGCCATTTTTCAGCTTTGAATGAATGACTGAATGAAGCGCTGTCACACTTTGAATGACAATTGCACGGTCATGCTACACTGTAACCATGTGAAATTGTTATCATTTTGTTCACACAAATAGAGATTTCTTTTGGTGGTATTTAATCACTCCTGGGTATTTTATTTTTTCCTAAATTTTGAAAAAAATAAAATTTTCTTAAATTTTGTAAATAACAAATTTTTCTCCTCTGAAGGACACTGATGAGGCAGCACTGATGGGCACTGGTAGGCTGCACTGATGGACCCTGATGAGGTGGCACTTATGGGCATTGATGAGGTGGCACTTATGGGCACTGATTAGGTGGCAATGATGAGGAGGCACGAATATACCGCACTTATGGGCACTGATAGGGGGCACTGATATGCGGCACTGATGAGCACTGATAGGCGGCACTGATGGGTGGCACTGGTGGCACTGGACACAGATAGGCAGCACTGGCAGGCACAGGTAGGCAGCACTGGTAGGTGGCACTGATGGGCATTGATGGGTGGCATTGATGGGCAACAGTGATGGGCATCAATGGGCAGCAGTGGTGAGCATTGATGGGCAGAACTGATAGCCAGCTTTGACTGGCATCACTAATGGCCACTGATTGTTGGAATTTGTGGGCACTGATTGCTGGCACTTGTGGGCACAGGTTGGCACTGATTGCTGGCAGTGGTGGGAAATCATTGCTGGCACTGGTGGGCACTTAATTGTAATCAGAGCACTGATGATCAGTGCCCTGATTACATACCTAACTGTCCCCTGTGAGGAGATGCAGCTGATCGGCTCTCCTCTCCTCACATTCGGTCAGTGTGAGGCGAGGAGCGCCGATTACCAGTATCTCCATGTTTACAAGTTACCGGTTGTGATTGGACACAGCCGATCACATGGTTAAAGAGCCGTGGCCGCTGCTCTTTACACAGATCTGGGTCGCGCGTGTCCGCGGGCAGACGAGAACGGTCGTTCTAGGAGGCCGTCATATAACGTCCACCCAGAACAAGAGCAGCACCGCCCAGCCGTCATTTGACGGTGGGCGGGCGGCAAGTGGTTAAAGTGCATCATCGTACACATTTCCACATCTTTATTACATTTTGCCAATAATCGCCCCCCGATAATGTGTGGGAGGCCAGCAAGGTGAGGCAGATGTTCCAATGGCACTGTGAGGGGGCCAGCAGCATATGTGTCCACAGACAAAGGTGGATATGGTCCGTTCTCAAGCAGGGCATCATTTCCTCTGTTCAGTGATGTTGCCTGTGTTATCCAAAGCATGCAGAGGTGGTGGACTGGCTTACTAAACCATCCTTATCCTCCTCATCCTTTGTCATCCAAGCAGAGACTAGTGTACAGTCCACTGCAGCTGCCAGAGTGGCTTATTCTGCCTCCTAGCCCACAGTTACTCCTGCCATAACCCAGCATCAGGCATGGAAGAGTCAGCTGAGTTATTTAAACACAGCATCAGCCACTTGTTTCTTGACGATGCACAGCAATTACTTGATTCAGATGTTGGTTCTGAGGTTGAGGAAGGTAGAAACATGAGCCTACAGAGAGGGGAGAACTGGTAAACTACAAATTGGCAGTCATATTCCCCCAGCCGCAGCGCATAGCCAAGTGGTCTCCAGTAATAATGAGGATGGAGGGAATGATGATGATGAGGTCTCTGATGCGACTTGGGTGCCGGATAGAGCATAGGAGAAGCAGCCATCATGGAAGCCGAACAGCAGCCACCCTTTTACACCAGATTGTGGAGCTGTTATCCCACTTCCCACAGCCCAGCTGTTTGGGCCTTTTATAGCACATGTGCAGCTGATCGCACTGTTGCAATTTGCAAACTTTGCCTCGAACACAATAGGTGTGGAAAAGACACCAGACATTTGGGTACCACATGCTTGACAAGGCATTTAACTTTCCACCACTTAGCCCATTGGCAAGAGCACCTAAAAGCCACACAAAAGGGATACAAATTCTGCTCCTCCTCACTCCTCACCTTTCTGGTCTACCCCCATTATACCTCACGACCTCTCAGCAGCACCCACCAACAGGGATCATAGTATAGCGCAGGGTGTCCTAAGTCCTTGCAGCACGTCTGCCAGTAGCACCATCTGTAGATTATAGCAAGCAAATTTCTCTGGACCCTCTGCTGCGGTGAAAAAAAAATTGTCACTTCCACCCACATGCCCAGCGTCAAAATTCAAGCTTGTCAAAGCTGCTGGATTTACATCTCCTGCCTTTCCATCTAGTGGATTTTGCCCCTTTCCATGAATTTGCAGAATGTGCTGTACCACAATGGTAGGTTCCCAGTTTCTATTTATTTTCAAGAAAGGCCATTCCAGCTCTCTACCATTTTGTGGAAAGCAATGTGGCAGCATCGTTGGGCAAGCAGTCAGCCACAAGTTCCACGTTATTGCTGACACGTGGTCCAGACAGCACACTGGGTAACTGCTCGCACCTCGGAAGGATGCAGGACAGGTCTAAGTGCTACAGCTTTTTGTGCCGCCACCTCTCTATACAGCTAGTAGTGATGATGAGAGATTTTTCAGCTCCACCCCCTCCTCCTTCATGCCCTCTGCTGCTGAATTGTCCTATGAACCACAAGTACCCCCTAAGCATTCGAGGGGCTATTCAATGAGTTCAGGCTAAAAGGTGCCATGCAATGCTTCAGCTGGTCTGTCTAGGGGACAGGAGCCACACCGGAGCAGATATTCTTGCAGCTCTGCAGGGTCATGCCCAGAGGTGGTTCACACCATGGCAGCTGGAGCCAGAAATGGTGGTGTGCTATAATGGCACAAACCTCCTGTCTGCCCTTAACCGCTTGCGAAGCAGCAGCCACAGTTGCCGTAGCTGTACGTCGGCTGCTTTAAGAGCTCTAGGGGGCCAGAACTGATGCACGTGGCTGGTGGCCGCAATGTCCACCGGTGAACCGTGATCGCTCCTCAGAGAGCCAGAACGTGGGATCTGTCAATGTAAACAGACATATCCCTGTTTTGTCAGGGAAGTAGATAGAGATCTGCTGTTCCTAGTGATCAGGAACAGCAATCTCTCTCTACTTCCTGTCAGTACACTGCCCCCACAGTTATAAACACCTCCCTAGGTAACACTTAATCCCTTGACCGCCCCTAGTGTTAACCCCTGCCCTGCCAATGACATTTATACTGTAATCAGTGACTATTTTTAGCTCTAATCACTGCATAAATATTAGTGGTCCCAAAAACGATATTAAAGTCTGGTGTTTTGGAGTCCGGATGCTGGTTTACCCTATGGGTTTCAGGAAGGCGTGAATATACCAGTAACAAGATCCTGGAGTGATATGTTTGAAGGCTGGATATTCCTTTATAATTTGAGGCTAGATATCCACTGGTTTAAGGTGAGAGTTATGAGAGCACATAACAGTTGTGTGAAGGCACAAAATTAATACATATTAGAGACACCTCTAGCATGAAGAAGTATATGGATTAGATGTTTTTGGGACTTGATTTAGTACACCATTTTGCACATTTATACTACATTATTGTTTATGATAATTTATTATTGCTCAAGATCACTTGTTTATTATTAATGGTCCCAAAAAAGTGTCAAAAAATGTCCGATCTGTCCGCTGCAATGTCGCAGTCCCACAGAAAATTGCTGATCACCGGCATTACTAGTAAAAAAAAAAAATAATAATAATAAACATGCCATAAATATATCCCCTATTTTGTAGACACTATAACTTTTGCGCAAACCAATCAATATATATAAGCTTATTGCATTTTTTTTTACCAAAAATATATAGAAGAATACATATTGGCCTAAACTAATGAAGACATTTTTGGATATTTATTTAACCACTTAAGCCCTGCACCATTTTGCTGGCCAAAGACCAGAGCACTTTTTGCGATTCGGCACTGCGTCGCTTTAACTGACAATTGTGCAATTGATGTCCTCTTTTCCCACAAATAGAGCTTTCTTTTGGTGGTATTTGATCACCCCTGCGGTTTTAATTTTTTGCGCTATAAACAAAAATAGAGCGACAATTTTGAAAAAAACACATTCTTTTTTTACTTTTTGCTATAATAAATATCCCCAAAAAATATATAAAAAAACATTTTTCTTTTTTAGTTTAGGCCGATACATATTCGTGTACATATTTTTGGTAAAAAAAAATTACGCGAGATAGGCCAACACACCGCACATCTAGAAACAAGGGTAGATGACATAGAACTCACACTCCAGGAACATGCCCAGGAACATGCTGTGCTCAGAGAGGAAAATGCCACTCTGCTTTCCCGTTTAGAAGATGCAGAAAATCGCTCCCGCAGGTCCAAACTGCGCCTACGTGGCATACCTGAAATAATAGATGATGTACAGTCATTTACAACTGCACTGTTCCAGGAACTTGCACCGTCCATACCTATGGAGCGGGTAGAGTTTGACAGAATCCACAGGGCCCTTACACGCCGCCAAGCTGATTGCTCCCCCCCGGACATTATTGTGAAGTTGCACTTCTTCTGCACGAAAGAGCAGTTACTTACAGCTAAGTACAAGAAAAATTGCGCTGGACACTAAACAAAAATTAAATTAAATAAGAAATAAAATTAGCAGCAACACCAAGTGCGATATAACACAAAAATAATGTAAAAATTTAAAAAGTTGCGCTGAAATAAACAAAATTAAGATAATTTGATCATCCTTGTACTACTGTGATGGTAGACAATACTATCAGAGATAAATAATGAGTACAAAGAATAATGCTCTGAGTGCAAAAAATGTGCCAAAATATCCCCAAATAAGTATAAATAAAAAATAAAAAATAATGTCTTATATAATCCAGACAGTGTTTTGTGTTTCATTGGTAAAGTAAGAGTAATTATGGTGGTTGGTAAGTGGGGGGTTAAAGGTTAGGGCAGATAACTTATCAGCCTTACACCAGTCAAGGAAGTGAATGCTGACCTTGGGTAATACTAGAACAAAGATAGTCATGTTCTATTGTACAGCCATGGGCAAAAGTTTTGAGAATGAAACAAAAATACATTTTCACAAAGTCTGCTGCCTCAGTTTTTATGATGGCAATTTGCATATACTCCAGAATGTTATGAAGAGTGATCAGATGCATTTCAACTAATTGCAAAGTTCCTCTTTGCCATGAAAATTATCTTAATCCTGTAAAAAAAACATTTCCACTACATTTGTGAAGAAGGCTTAAGGGCGCCCAAGAAAGTCCAGCAGGCGCCAGAACTGTCTCCTACAGTTGATTAAGCTGCGAGATCGGGGCACCACCATTGCAGAGCTTGCTCAGGATTGGAAGCAGGCAGGTGTGAGTGCATCTGCCCGCACAGTGAGGCGAAAACTTTCAGAGGATGGCCTTGTGTCAAGAAGGGCAGCAAAGAAAACCACTTCTCCCCAGGATAAACATCAGGGACAGACTGATATTCTGCAAAAGGTACAGGGATTGGACTGCTGAGGATGGGAGTAAAGTCATTTTCTCTGTGTCATGCCAACAGTAAAGTATCCTGAGACCATTCATGTGTGGGGTTGCTTCTCAGGGGAGTGGACTAAATCACAATTTGGCCTAAGAACACTACCAAGAATAAATAATGGTACAAAAACATACTCCGAGAACAACTTCTCCCAACCATCCAAGTACAGTTTGGTGACGAACAATGCCTTTTCCAGCATGATGGAGCACCTTGCCATAAGGCAAAAGTATTAACTTAAGCCTCGTACACATGATCGGATTGTTGGCCAACAAAACTGTGGAATTTTGTCCGAAGGGCATGGGCCCAAACTTGTCTTGCTTACACACGGCCACACAATTGTTGGCCAACAATTACGAACGTAGTGACTTACTAGACCTACTACGAGCCGATAAAAAGGAAGCTCAATAGTCATGCGCCACCCTTTGAGCTCCTTCTGCTAATCTTGTGTTAGTAGAAGTTTGGTGAGTGTCGATTCACGCTTTTCAGGTCGTGCTTATCAGTTATTTTCTGTTTTTCTGTGCGTTCTTGTCAGTTTGTTTCTGATTTTCAGTGCGTTCTTTTAGGTTCGCTTCTGATTTTCAGTTCGTGCTTGTCAGTTAATTTCAGATTTTCAGATCGTGCTTGTCAGTTTATTTCTGAATGGCGGTTTGTCTACTAGCCATGTGGCCTTCTTGTCGGAGAGGTTGTGCTATCATTGGGCTTGGAGTTATTGCTTTGACCCAAGTCCAGTCCAGGAACAGGAGGAGGAGGAGTTCCTGGACCAGGAATTGGTTGCTTAATCGTGACCAATTCTCTCATATGCCTTTGCTGCGGGAGCTCCAGGAGAATAATCCTGATGATTTCAGGAATTATGTGTCGATTCACGCTTTTCAGTTCGTGCTTGTCAGTTTGTTTCTGATTTTCAGGTCGTGCTTGTCAGTTTTTTTCTGATTTTCAGGTCGTGCTTGTCAGTTTGTTTCTGATTTTCAGTACGTGCTTTTCAGTTTGTTTCTGATTTTCAGTTCGTGCTTGTCAGGTCGTTTCTGATTTTCAGTGCATACTTGTCAGTTCGTTTCTGAATGGCAGTTCGTCTACTAGCCATGAGGCCTTCTCATCAGAGAGATTGTGCTATCATTGGGCTTGGAGTTATTGCTTTGACTCAAGTCCAGTCCAGGAACAGGAGGAGGAGGAGTTCTTGGACCAAGAATTGGTTGCTTAATCGTGACAAATCCTGTCATATGCCTTTGCTGCGGGAGCTCCATGAGAATAATTGAAGATTTCAGGAATTATCTCCGGATGACGGACCCCTGCTTTTACCGTCTATTGGCATTGCTTACCCCCTATATTAGTAAGCAGGACACATGCATGCAAAGTAAAGGCTCATCGCCACCTTGCGGTACTTGGCAACAGGGAGAAGACTCCAGGATCTGAAGTTCACAACTAGGATCTCCCCTCAGGCTCTGGGAATCATTATTCCAGAGACCTGTTCTGCCATTATCCAAGTCCAGCTGAAGGACTATATTCAGGTAAGTTTTAGCCTTTAACATCACATTCTATGTATTTAATGTTTGCTAATGTATTGTATTAATTTCTTCCTTCCATAATTACCATTATTGTAATATGCTGTGAATGTCCGCTTTGTCCTCATACATGCTGTAAGCTTTTAATGCTCCTTTTTTTTTCCTTCATGCATATATTCCTTCAATAACCTCCCCAGCATTCTACCCTGGGCCCATACACACCTAGCCTAGTAACTTAACAATGTATTTTGTTAGCTTCATTTTTGTGCTTACCCTAAACACCCCTAAAATGTGTACAAATGTTATTGTTGTCCTCAAATTCAGGCAGAGTGCAAGAGGCTATTTTTTGTGTCACAAACTCATTTGGAACCCCCCCCCCCCCCCCCCACCGATGCCAATACCCTATCTGCTGACTTTGCAAAACCCATACACACTATACCTCTTTTGTGGTCATATTTCTGGATGAATTCACTAAAGCATGTAGAGCAAGGGTCTGCCTGAATACCTTCAAATGGTACTGTTGAAAGTTTTTGTCTCCTATTATCTTGATAGGTAATTTATGAATGTCAAAATGTGCTTCAATTTGGACAGTGTGTATCCATATTTTGGGATTATGACACTTCTTACCTGTCCAGTGGGCTGACAATAGTGTAAGTAAGGAGGGGCTGGCCAAAGTATCACACATTATTTATGCATTCAGCTCTCATGGAAGTGGAGAGGATTACCTGTCCAAAGCATCTACCCATTACCCCCCCCCCCCCCCCCGCACCATAACATTTTTTAGAATGGGTCACCAGAGGGGGTAAGGAATCTGATAAGTTGACCTCATACTTTTGTCTTTAAATACTCATTTAAGTACATGTTATACTTATGTTGGCCAATAATTGAAGAGAAAAGGGATAGAGGGTTTTAAGTTCCCCCGGCCCCTTTTCTAATGGGATTGTGGCAGGTAAAGGGTTTTCTAGACTCCCCTGGGAATAAGTAGGTCAGGGAGCCTAGAAACAGTTAAATGAGGGAGCCTTGAAACCCATAGAGTAGGGCTTGGACGTTTCTGGAAGCCTGAGAGACCCCTATATAAAGGGGGTCCCATGAGGAAAAAATTGACAGTCGCCTGAAGAGTCATCAACGGTGGAGCTCTGCAGCTTTTTTACAGCATATAACTCCGGGGGGCGACATGAAGACTCTCCTGCGCAGGCTTATAGAAAGAGCTGAAGCTGAAGGGGGAGAAGAATGGATAAGAAAATGTCTGGCATTACCGACTTAGGATGAAGAAGAAGCGGGACAGAGCGGAGAGAGAGCGGGTAGCGGAAGAATTCCTGCAGTTTTTATTACGGTCACCTTAGTCTCCGCTCCGGAAGAGGTATTGACGCTTCAAGTTCCAGGTCGGCGGAGTCAAGAGGAAGAAGAAACTGGAGTGACAAGAGGGTGGGCTGGAAGAAATACGAAGTTTCACCAGCGTTATAGCTCCACAGTGGTCGTGAGTAGAAAAGAAGGAAAGAAGAGGTCGGTAGTGGCTGAAGAACGGCGTAATGAAGAAGTCTCAAGAGGCAGGGCTCAAAAGAGGAGGTGTCGTAACAGAATGGTATCCGTCAGTGAGGTACTGTTGTCTAGGCAACAAGCGACGCCCAAGCAGACTTCTCATCAAGGAGGCTTTGCAACTGCTAGCATCCTAGCCAGTCCCAACAGATCATTCTTACTTTCAAAGTATTTTATTTTTCAATAATAAATTGAAACATTTTAGTACAATGTGAAATAAGTTACAAGTAACAATACCTGGAAAATGCCAGTTCGGAAAAATCACTTATATTGGAATATACAGAAGTAAAAAGAAATAATTAAGATTAGGCATAAAAGCAGTTAAAAATAGATTAAGTGGCTCCCCCCCAAGGATTGGCCCATTGCCCTTTCAACCCACTCACTTATTTACCCCACGCTACGCGCAATCAGATTGTTAAAACCACAAAGACCGATGTCATTTTGGCGCTTGCCCTTTAACTACTTTACGGGGGAACCCTGCCTTTCCCCCAGGGAACTCTAATGACTTCCTACGTCAGGAATGGCCATTTGAGGATGTGCTTGCACTCCAATTCTAAGCTAATGGAAAACCCCTGACCTACGAATCTTTAAAGTCCATAACCAGGTCGTCCACCTTCTCGTTCTGGACCTACAGGCAAGTCCATAATTTCCTCACTTCCCACCCTGACCAGACGGTCTGGACACGACAACTCACACCCTTTGAATCTCTATGCCACCGTAAATCACCACTTAATCTCTCTTCTTTACACACTCCTCTTGGAGACCCCAACACAGACTCCCACCCCGGCCCAAACTTCCTGGACACAAAGATCTCCAACCGCCTCTGTCAATGGAGGACTGGAACGCCATTTATGACTACGCACACAAAGGCTCACTGAACGTGGCCACCCAGGAAAATGGATACAAGATGATCACAAAGTGGTACAGAACCCCAGCCCTGCTTCACAAATTCTCACCTAATGTCCCAAACACATGCTGGCACTGCGACCGAGAGGTGGGTACTATGATCCATGTCTGGTGGGACTGCGCAAAGATCCAACCATTTTGGAAAGAGGTCCACAACCTCATCTGACACATCACTACCTACACTTTGGACTATACTCCACAACAATACCTCCTACATCACACCTCACTCTCCAACAAGGATTACTTCAAATCTTTGGCCATGCACATGGTGAATGCAGCAAGACTCTGCATACCTAGACACTGGTGCTCCACTGACACTCCAACAATCAGGGAATGGTTCACTCGTATATCCTCCATAAAGGAAATGGAGGAACTGATCTTCACTTCGCAAGAAAGAATGCACAAATTTTCAATCACCTGGGCCTGTTGGTCTCACTTTGTGACAACCGACCGGTATCGCTTATACGCCCCTTAGGGCCGGCAAACGACTGTGACATTACCCTCCTTTTCAAGCGGGGGGGAAGGCAGGTGCGGACCCACCAGTAACCCCCATTCCCCGCTAGACCCCCCCCCCTGTTTCCCCCATCCCTTCTCCCCTCCCCTTCCTGAATCTCTTTCTACCCTTTCCTTCTCTCTCTCCTCCCCCTTTCCACTCTCTCTCTACCCCTCTAGAACAATACCCAAACTCTGTATTGGGATGACACACTACTTCCCCATTAATCAACATTTTTTTACTTCTCGCGTCTCCCCCCTCCCCGACCACTGGCGGGGCAAGAGACGGGGGGAGAGGACAATAGAAATCTATGATCCTCCACCCACTTGCGCTCAATTAGCACTATACCTCTTGAACGTGATCATTTATCTTTGTTAAGTCTCTTTTGTTATAAAATGACATAGGTATCCTTCATGACACGATTTCACACTTTGTTTGTTATGATCTGTAACGATTACCTTGTTTTGCTTGTTCTGTTTTATCCTTTCTACTTTAAATAAAAACTTTATGGAAAAAAAATAGATTAAGTGGGTTATATAAATAAATAAAATGTTGTATAGAGATAATAAAAAAAAGAGAAAAAAATATAAATAAGAAGAAAAATAGAATAAAATCAACATCCTGGAGCCCCTATCGGGAACAGACTGCACCAGGGGGGGGGGGGGGGGGGGGGGGGGAACTTCAACCTGTATTCTCTCATTTAAAATATAAAGAGTCCCTAAATTACTTTGAAATAGGGAACTGCTTTAATTTCTAAATAAAAAAAATAAAAGAATGGAATATGAAATCTCACATTTATTGAAAATATTAATATAAAATAGAAGGAATGAGGATCTCCCTCATGGCATAACCAGTATATCCTAAAGAAAGGGAGAAAATAAAAGTAGAGGGGGAGAAGAAAGAGAGAAAAGGGGAAGAAGGGCATGGGAAGGAAGATGGCAGAAATTATGTTTTAACCGATAATTGTGAAGTATCCTGAAGCTCCCTTTATTTAAGGGAAACGCCCACATATTTAGCCCACGGGTCCCATATGTTTTCGAACTTTATTACTGTATTATTAAAAAAATGCTAGATAACTTTTCTTGAATCATAATCCCAGATATCTTTCTTTTTGCTTCCAGAAAAGAGGGTTTATTTTTTTTCCATGCTTTAGCTATCGTGAGCTTTGCTCCTGAGAGAATACAATAAATTTGTTTTTGTGTAGTTTTTGACAAGTGAGTTAAACGAGCATTGAGGAGAGCTGTCAGTAAGGACCTGGACACCCTGCACCCAGTAACCTTAAATATCATGGAGAAAATTTTACTCCAAAAAGGGAAAATTCTAGGACATTCCCACCAAATGTGGGTCATTGACCCCAGGAGTCTGCAACCCCTAAAGCATGTTGGATCCACTGTAGGATAAATGGATGCAATTCTAGAAGGTGTTAAATACCATCAAGTTATAATTTTGATGTTGGCTTCCATCAATGAGACATTCACGATCCCTTTAAAGGATCTTGAGAACGCTTTGTGCCAAGTATCCAGGTCCCAACCAGAGTGGATTTCATTATCCCAAGCTTCCATATAGGAAGACTTCTCCAAAGGATGAGTAATGCCGCGTACACACGTGCGGACTTTTGCCGGCGGACTTAGTCCAGCGGACAATCCCGCGGGACTTTCCAGCTGGGTCCGCTGGACTTTCCGAGCGTGCGGACTTGCCCACACACGCACGGACTTCTCCAGCGCATAATCCGCCGGCCAAAAGTCCGCGGGACTTTTGAAAATGAACGGACTTGCCCACACACGGAGCAGTCCGTTCATTTCGAACGTAACTTCAGGTTACGTAGCTAGCGTAGGCAGTAAATGCCGCCGCGCTAGCTCCGTAAGCTGGCATGGATTTAAAGGGAATCCCCACGCCGAAAAACGGCGTGGGGGTTCCCCCCAAATCCAAGTCAGACCCTCATCCGAGCACGCAGCCTGGCAGGCCAGGAAAGGGGTGGGGACGAACGAGCGCCCCCCCCCTCCTGAGCCGTACCAGGCCGCGTGCCCTCAACATGGGGGGTGCCCTGGGGAAAGGGGGGCCATGCGGCCCCCCCACCCCAAAGCACCTTGTCCCCATGTTGATGAGGACAAGGGCCTCTTCCCGACAACCCTGGCCGTTGGTTGTCGGGGTCTGCGGGCGGGGGCTTATCGGAATCTGGGAGCCCCCTTTAATAAGGGGGCCCCCAGATACCGGCCCCCCACCCTATGTGAATGAGTATGGGGTACGATGTACCCCTACCCATTCACCTAAGGTGTAAAATGTAAAGTACAAAAACACACACACTTTTGAAAAAATATTTTATTGCACTGCTCCGGGGGTCTTCTTCCGTCTTGGGGGTCTTCTCGCCGGACTCCTCTGCTCTCTTCTGCTCTTTTACCTAGCTCTTTCACGAACGGAGGAGTCCGGCTACCTTCTTCGTCGTCGCCGCCGTCGTCTGGGGGTCTCGATCCGCCTTCGGGGGTCTTTCGGGGGTCTCTTCTGTTCTTGCGGCGGTCGTCGTCTTCCGCGCCGCCGGCGCCGCCTTCTTCTTCTTGTCCTTCTTGTTCTTCTTCTTCTTCCGATGTTGACCCGTCGCTGTCTCTGCCCGGAATGCCTGTGCCGCTCTGCGCTGGGACTTATATAGGGACATGGGGGACAGGGTCACATGTTCATGTCACATGGTGACCCCGCCCCCTTGCGATGTCACAGTCCCAGCATCCTCCGGGACTGTGACAACACAAGGGGGCGGGGTCACCATGTGACATGTGCATGTGACCCTGTCCCCATGCCCCTATATAAGTCCCAGCGCAGCGCGGCACAAGCATTCCGGGCAGAGAGAGCGTCGGGTCAACATCGGAAGAAGAAGAACAAGAAGAAGGACAAGAAGAAGAAGAAGGCGCCGGCGGCGCGGAAGACGACGACCGCCGCAAGAACAGAAGAGACCCCCGGAAGACCCCCGAAGGCGGATCGAGACCCCCAGACGACGGCGGCGACGACGAAGAAGGTAGCCGGACTCCTCCGTTCGTGAAAGAGCTAGGTAAAAGAGCAGAAGAGAGCGGAGGAGTCCGGCGAGAAGACCCCCAAGACGGAAGAAGACCCCCGGAGCAGTGCAATAAAATATTTTTTCAAAAGTGTGTGTGTTTTTGTACTTTACATTTTACACCTTAGGTGAATGGGTAGGGGTACATCGTACCCCATACTCATTCACATAGGGTGGGGGGCCGGGATCTGGGGGCCCCCTTATTAAAGGGGGTTCCCAGATTCCGATAAGCCCCTGCCCGCAGAGGCCCTTGTCCTCATCAACATGGGGACAAGGTGCTTTGGGGTGGGGGGGCCGCACGGCCCCCCTTTCCCCAGGGCACCCCCCATGTTGAGGGCACGTGGCCTGGTATGGCTCAGGAGGGGGGGCGCTCGTTCGTCCCCACCCCTTTCCTGGCCTGCTAGGCTGCGTGCTCGGATGAGGGTCTGACATGGATTTGGGGGGAACCCCCACGCCGTTTTTTCGGCGTGGGGAGTCCCTTTAAATCCATGCCAGGTCACGGAGCTAGCGCGGCGGCAGTAACTGCCTACGCTAGCTACGTAACCTGAAGTCACGTGCTAAATGAACGGACTTGCCGATGAGCGGCAAGTCCGTTCATTTCAAAAGTCCCGCGGGCTTGCCCACTAACGGCGGGATTGTCCGCCGGACTGCCAAGTCCAGCGGATAATTTTAAAAACAAACTTAAAACTTTGGTGCCAAAAAGTCCGCCCGACTTTGGCGCCAAAAAGTCTGCCGGTGCCCACACACGAGGGGATTATCCGCTGGACTTCAGTCCAGCGGATAATCCCGCGGGATTGTCCCTTCGTGTGTACGCCGCATTAGGCTTGACTATATAACAGAGATACCTCCTCTTTGTCCCCCAACTCGTTCACACCATCTTTCATATTGCGTGTGTTGGTGAGGAAGCGGATTTTCCTTCCAAATTAAGTGCAGGAATCGGGAAATTTGTTCAAAACAAGATCTTTCAGAATCAGGGAAATTTAGTATTTTTATACAGTAATTAAGGGATAAAGGCCCACCTAAGGGAAATAACTGTCCTATACGGTACAGTCCCTTGTCCATCCACCACTTGAATGCTTGTAAATCTAACCCAGGTGGAAATTCCAGATTCCCGAACAAATTTGTAAGAGGTCGACCATCAGATATAAGAGCTGGATGATTTCTAAAGGTATCCCATAGTGACAGTGAATGAGGTAGGGAAGGAGCAATTATAGAAGGTCTCTTTTTAGAGGGGCAACTTAAAAGATAGTTAAGAGAGATTTGTGGAACCGCCTGTTGTTCAATGTTGAGCCAATCTGTCTTTTCAAATTTGGAATATACTATTGATAATTGAGCCAATCTAGCTGCAATAAAATATTTATAAAGGGCAGGGAGGCCCAGACCACCCTTAGTCCTATGACGGAACAGTGTACCTTGAGGTATTCTATAACCCGAAGAACCCCAGATATATTTAAGAATTTTACTCTGGAGTTTTTTCAGTGGGAGTTTTTGGATGGGTATTGGAAGAGATCTAAAGAAGTATAAAATCCTAGGGAGCAAAGTCATTTTAACCAAGTTAATCCTACCCAGCCAGAATAACTCAAATTTGGACCAGGATAACAGATCTGTTTCTAATTTTTTGAATAGCGTGGAATAATTGTCATTCCATTCAAACTTAAATGATTGTTTAAGTCGGTCTACATCTGAGGGAGGAAGCGAGATATTAAGGGCTTGTGATTTATTATAGTTGACTTTAAGGCCAGAGAAATTTGTGAAGAACTTGGCATATATTGGGAAGCGAGATTAGTGGAGATGTCACAAAGAGGAGTAAATCATCTGCGAAGAGTCCACATTTATGATTTCGATTACCACAAGATACCCCCTGAATATTCGGATTGTGACGGATGGCAATTGCTAAGGTTTCTATGGCTATAGCAAAGATGAAAGGGGAAAGCGGACATCCTTGCATAGTACCTCGAGCTATAGCTATTGGTTTGTAGTAATGACCTTGAAGACGAATCAGAGCCTTGGGAGTAGAATAAAGAGAATGGAAAAGACCTTTAAAGCGCTCTCCAAAACCCCAACGATCTATGAGGGTGAATATATAGGGCCAAGAGACTGAATCAAAATGTCTAATGACAGGAGAAGTCCCTGTTGCCTCTGTCCACCTTCCCAATTTGATTTAAGTATTGAAATTAAATTTATAGCCCTTCTAATTTGATCTGGGCCTTGTCTTCCCGGAATGAAACCTACTTGATCTTTGTGACTGTAGTTATTAATGAAAGATTAATCGATTGGCTAGTTTTAGGGAAATAGGGCGATAATTATTTACTTCCTCTGGATCTTTATCTGGTTTAGGGATGACCGTGATGAATGCAGTGTTCAGATGTGTTTCAAGGGGTACTCCCTGTGTTTTCTCATTAAAAAAATTGGTCAAATAAGGTACCAAGATTTCTGCAAAGGCCTTATTATATGATACAGATAGACCATCAGGGCCTGGAGCAGATCCTTTTTTAAGTTCCCTAATGACCTCACTCACCTCCTCCTCTGAGAAAGGGGCTTCAATTAGATTTTTGTGATGGACCAATACATTTGGTATGGGGAGGTCATCCAAGAATCCAGTGATCAATTTATTATAAGGTAGAGAGTAAAATTTATGAAAAGCATCTAGGATTTTGACAGGGTTAGCTGTAGGAGGTTGATCTGAAATCCTAATTTTAGGCATTGAAATAAATTTGAATCTGGGGGAGACCTTTGCAGCTAGTAAAGGTCCAATTTTGTTTGCTTGAGTGTAAAATGTGTTAGTATTCCATCTTAACACTTTTTCAGCCTGAGTGGTCAGAGCAAGGTTAAGATCTAATCTAGTTTTGTCCAAAAGGGTTATTGGAACCTTAGTGGGGTCTTGTTTATGACTATTTTGCAGGGCTGTATATTCCTTGTCTAAACGCTCTAATTCAGACTTACGGTCCCGTTTGGTTTTAGACAAAATTTTAATGATTTTGCCTCGAATATAAGTCTTATGAGCAGCCCAAAGAATTTAATTTGAGACTGTACCATTAGCATTGATAGAAAAGTATTCCTTGAGTTCATTATTACATTTTTCTTTTTTTTTATAATTAGTTTTTATTGAAAAATAAAGTTTTGTACAAACAGGGTACAAACAGTGTAAATAAACATAAGAATAGAAATAACGGTGGTTACATAGTGTGTTAGGATGCTTAAACCAGAGTTACAAATGCGATAACACTTCAAATACAGTAAGTATACAGCTGAGAGGGGGGAAGGGGTTCTTCCCCTAGATACATAAAGTTCTATCATAACCAAGGGTAGGGAGAGGAGGGGAAAGGGGGGGGGGGGGGGGATGGGATGGACCGTACATGGGCGGAGCAGGTTAGCACTTCAGGCAGTGATCTATTTCAAACAAGTAGTTTTCATTCTTTATTTTTACTTTTACTTTATTTTTTATTTTTTATACCATGAGGACCATACATTCCAGTGGTTTTGCAGTGTACGATATCTACCTTCTTTCTTAGCTATCATTGACTCATATAGGTAATTAGAGTGCGTGATACTTAGGACCTCAGATATATTGGGCGAAACCTTTGATTTCCAGTTTTTAGTTATAATTGATCTGGCAGCGAGAAAGATATGTGTCACTACAGTGCGGTAGTCGTAGGGGAGTTTCTCAATATTGAGATTTAGTAGTGCCATTCCAGGATCAGGAGATAGGAGTATTCCCGTGATCCGGGATATGCATGAGAATACACTGTTCCAAAAACTAGTTAGGTTTTTGCATTTCCAAAGTATGTGTAGTATATTTCCTACATCCCCACAGTCCCTCCAGCAAAGGGGGGAGTTGTTATGGTAGCATTTAGACATTCTATATGGTGTGAGATACCATCTTTGAGCTATTTTTAGCGAGAGTTCCCAGTGATTTACACATCTAGAGGCTTTGTATAGGGACTTAAATGCCAGTCTCCATTGGTCAGCTGTGAAGGAAACTCCTATCTCCTCCTCCCATTTCAGGAATGGTGGTAGTTTGGTGAACAGTACTTTGTTTTGAAAGTGGTTATAGAAGAGCCTTATACCTTTCGTGGAGTTGGGGTCGCTGGTGAAGAATTCTCGCATATCACTTTGTAGTGGGATACGAGTTTCCCCTAGAGACTTTAGAAAATGAGACAGTTGGAGGTACTTGTAGCGGTCGGACAGTGGGATGGTGTGTTTTGTGGTCAGGTCTTCAAAGGGTCTGAGTTGTTTGTTATCGTAAAGGTCGGACAATAAAGTGATGCCCTGTGCTATCCATCTAGAGAAATTAGCGTGTGGAATTTCGCTATTTAAGGTTAAAGGTATGAGGATGTAGTGAGGAGCGTATTATGTTTGTGTAGTTCTCTCCACGCCATAAGAGATGCCTTGATAGTAAGTGGTAGTGTTAAGAGGGGAAATGGTTTCCATGTGTCTATGAGCAGGAGGTGGTAAAGGTTGCGTGTTGGGCATGTTGCTTGTTCTAGTCTGGACCAAGGTGTAGTTAGCTGTGAGGGGAACCAATATTTGAGTTGGGCAAGTAGTGCTGCTGAATAATAGTCTTTTAAGTCTACTAGTCCCATCCCACCTGCAAGTCTATGTTTGACAAGGAGTTGTTTTGAGCATCTCGGGCGTTTAGAGTTCCAGATATATTGTTTCAGTAGGAGGTTGAGTGCTTTAATGTGGGACGTCTTGAGTGGGATAGGGAGAGTGCGGAATACATAAAGGATTTGGGGGAGGAGCAGCATCTTGAATGATGCTAGACGACCAGACCAGGTGAGGTCAGTTTTGGACATCCGCTGGGTAGCTAGGGATAATTTGGTGATTAGGGGGGTATAGTTGGCATCTGCTAGTTTGTTAGGGTCTGCTGTCAGAAGAAGACCTAGGTAGGGTATGCTGGATGAGCTCCAAGTGTAAGGGAAGTCGGTTTGTAGTTTCTTTTGGAGGTGAGTAGGAAGATTGAGTCCTAGAATAAGGGATTTGGAGAAGTTGACTTTGTAGTACGATATTTGGCTGAATTCTACCAGAATGTTTTGGGCTTGGCGTAGGGAGGTTTGAGGGTAAGTCAGGAGGAGGATGATGTCGTCTGCAAAGAGGTTTATATTGTGGGATTCGCCTACTACATTGAAGCCTGGGGTTCCTGGGTGGGTTCTAATTTTTTCAGCTAATGGTTCTATTACTAGGTTGAAGATTGAGGGGGAAAGGGGACAGCCCTGTCTGGTCCTGTTTGTGATGGTGAAGGGTCTGGAGAGCATGTTTGAAGTGTACACTTGCGCACAGGGAGAGGAGTATAGGGCCAGTATAGCATTAAGGATGAAGCCAGCAAAACCAAATCTTTCTAGGGTCTGCCTCATGTAGCCCCAGTGGACCCTGTCGAATGCCTTCTCCGCGTCCAAGGACAACAGCAGAGAAGGCACCCGACAGGAGTCCGCGTGTTGTAAAATATTTATAACTCGACGGGTAGCGTCAGCTGCCTGCCTGCCTTTAGTGAATCCAGCCTGGTCAGGGTTGATCAGTGTAGGTAGGATTGTTAGGAGTCTGTGAGAGATGAGTTTAGCGTAAATCTTTACATCTGTATTCAGAAGAGAAATGGGTCTGAAGTTGGGCGGGGTATCAGGTGGTTTACCAGGTTTCGGGATGGTAACAATATATGCATTTAACATTTCGGGAGGGAAAGAGGCAGAGGACGCCGCTTCTGAGAATACTTCCTGCAGTGGGAGAAGCAGGGTGTCAGAAAACGTCTTGAAGTAACTATTTGGGAGGCCATCTGGGCCCGGAGATTTCCCATTAGGTAGTGCCTGCATTATTACATTTTTCTATTGAAGCTGGATTTGATATAATGGACTCATTAAGTTTCCAATAACTCTGTTTATTAACAAATGCATTAGAGTAAATGGATGGATATCATTACTATTGAATGATCAGAGAGAACTGTATCTTTAATACGGGCATTAACTATGAAAGGAAGTAGGGGTGAATGAGTGAGAATATGGTCTTTTCTAGCGTAAGTATTGTGGGGATGTGAGAAGTGTGTGAAATCCCTTTTAGAGGAGTTTAGATCTCTCCAAGTGTCTATAAGATTATGATTCGAAAGTAATTTAGCTATTCTATGGCTTTCTCTGGTTGGGCAGGTTAACTGATCCCTGGGGGGTTTTGATTTATTAAGAGCTTGATCGAATGCTACGTTTGAATCTCCCCCAAAAATCACTGTGCCCGCTAGCATAGGGCCAAGGGTGCGCATCATGTTTTCAAAGAAGGCAGCTTGACCTCTATTAGGGGCATAATATGAGATAAGGGAATACAGATTCTCGTTTATTGTACCTTGTAGTCATAAAATTCTCCCCTCAGGGTCAATGTATTCAAAAGATTTCTGAAACTTACAATACTTTGAGAAAATGATGGCAACCCCCTTAGTTTTATTTTCTGCATTCGCAAGATAAAATTGGGGGAAGTGTAAATGTATGTAATTGGGACTGTACCGTATAGGAAAGTGAGTCTCTTGGATTAAGAGTATATCTAATTTGAGAGTTTTGTAGTAGTCCAAAATTTTCCTCTGTTTTATTGGAGAATTAAAGCCTTGGACATTGTGAGAAGCTATATTAAGGAGGGTTTGAGAATTAGCCATTGGAACTTGAAAAGGTACGCTCATATTCAATCACCCCACTCATCCTCGAATGTTTTACAAACAATGTTTATTCAGAAATGTTGGATTCAATATGCTGGGATCCATACATGGACAGGATGCCCTCCCCCGTGTGGAATGTAGCCAGTCATACCGCCTATTTTCATTAGGCTAACAAGCTCCACTCTATGGGGGCTATTCTGCATGATTAATGCTGGGTCCGGTCTGTCTGTGATGATCAAAAGGCCAACCTAATATGGGGGTGGGCTACCAGAGATCAAATTCCAAGATTAGACAACAGTCGGATTAAGTGCAATTCTGGACAGACACTGCCCCCCAGAGACCACTTGTGGCAGGACGATCAGAATAAACGGAGTCATCCACAAGGAAAAAGATGGGCGGGCAATGGGATGCGGCATGAATGAGGTATGCTTGACAAAAGGGAATTTCACACACACAACTGCCTCTTTCCATCCTGAGCATCACCACATGAGGATGTGCTAAGTATATCATTGTATTGTATTGTTACTGTATGCTGTGTAATTTTGTAACCCCCTTTTAATACATGTTAGCTTTCTTATTTCCTTGGGAAATAAATGAGATTTGATTATTTATAAGCCGTGTGTTTGGTTTCATAACTAACGTTGTATTATTGTGATATTAACAGTAGCATGCACTCATAGTTTTAACAGACTAACTAATCTACAGGGACTAGACAAAGTAATTGATACATAGATGAGATAATATATAGTAAGTAGTAGTATATCGTTTTCTACAATTTTTATCACATTCTACATTTGGCACCCCGAGATTTAGACGTGTAGAATATAGTTTTTTTTTTTTCTGCACAGGATTCACATACCCTAAGGCATCTTTGTTTTAAGTCCCGTTAAGCACAAATCCTCAAACATCCAGAACGGAAAATCGCCTCTAATGTGGACAAGATTGGCGCTGGCTCGCGAATTCTGAAACCACGCTTGGATGGTCATGAAAATTCTGAACCTGGTGAGAGCTGTGGTTGATATATGTATGTACGTTAAATGTTTGTGTGTTTGGCCGGTAACCAGTCATTGAGACTGGCGAGTTAGGGATTGATCACCCTTGGTTATATTATATAATCGGTAGATTGACAGGATAAACCACACAGCACTGAGGAAAAAGTGGGAATATATATTTTTATTTTAGTTTTTTTTTTATATATTTTTATTTACATTTTTTATATATATATATATTTTTTTATTATTATTTTGTTATTTTTTTTATTATTTACAGTGGTGTGAAAAAGTGTTTGCCCCCTTCCTCATTTCCTGTTCCTTTGCATGTTTGTCACACTTAAGTGTTTCGGAACATCAAACCAATTTAAACAATAGTCAAGGACAACACAAGTAAACACAAAATGCAATTTGTAAATGAAGGTGTTTATTATTAAAGGTGAAAAAAAATCCAAACCATCATGGCCCTGTGTGAAAAAGTGATTGCCCCCTAAACCTAATAACTGGTTGGGCCACCCTTAGCAGCAACAACTGCAACCAAGCGTTTGCGATAACGTGCAATGAGGCTTTTACAGCGTCCTGGAGGAATTTTGGCCCACTCATCTTTGCAGAATTGTCCTAATTCAGTTACATTAGAGGGTTTTCGAGCATGAACGGCCTTTTTAAGGTCATACCACAACATCTCAATAGGATTCAGGTCAGGACTTTGGCTAGGCCACTCCAAAGTCTTCATTTTGTTTTTCTTCAGCCATTCGGTGGTGGACTTGCTGGTGTGTTTAGGATCATTGTCCTGCTGCAGAACCCAAGTTCGTTTCAGCTTGAGTACATGAACAGATGGTCGGACATTCTTCTTCAGAATCTCTTGGTAGACAGCAGAATTCATAGTTCCTTTTATCACGGCAAGTCTTCCAGGTCCTGAAGCA
This sequence comes from Lithobates sylvaticus, assembly GCA_028564925.1. Classification (NCBI taxonomy): domain Eukaryota; kingdom Metazoa; phylum Chordata; class Amphibia; order Anura; family Ranidae; genus Lithobates; species Lithobates sylvaticus. Next base: position 156,613,140 of record CM053031.1, read on the forward strand.
GCAAAACAGCCCCAGACCATCACACTACCACCACCATATTTTACTGTTGGTATAATGTTCTTTTTCTGAAATGCAGTGTTCCTTCTACGCCAGATATACTTGGACACACACCTTCCAAAGAGTTCCACTTTTGTCTCATCGGTCCACAGAATGTTGTCCCAAAAGTCTTTGGGATCATCAAGATGTGTTGTGGAGAAATTGAAACGAGCTTTGATGTTCTTTTTGCTCAGCAGTGGTTTTCTCCTTGGAACTCTGCCATGCAGGCCATTTTTGCCCAGTCTTTTCCTGATGGTGGAGGCATGAACGCTGACCTTTTTTTTTTTAATCAACAAAAAAGGTTTTTATTAATGAGAACACATGGCATTACATCTTATACATGACAAATGTGTATATCTGCAACAGGAGTATCATCTGGCTTAATTTTTCAATCTATAATTCTTGTACAAGCAATACTGGGATCATACTCCTGTATAGAAAGGCAATGTCGCATCCATGTGCTCAAACTCTGTATAGAAAGAGTGGTAGTAAAAATTAAAACTAAAATTAAAAATGTAAACGAAACAAAGAAAAAGCCAAACAGTAGATAGTAATCGCATGTTAATACCAAACCAACCATCGACGTTTTCGCCGTGACTTTGACTAAACCATTATACATACCTCTCCCTATGGTGTAGTAGAAAGGAAGACATGCATGCATTTGGGTAATCTTTCATCCATCATCCCATTAATAGCCTATCCAGGGCCAGCTGTGGCGGAGCTACTTCTGGGGAGCTCAACCAGTTCTGCCATATATTGGTAAATTTGTTTGGTGACTTCCTATGCTGATAGGTGTATTTTTCACGGATAAGAGTAGTATTAACCATTTGTATCCATTGTGCCTCCTGAGGTATACGTGCCGACAGCCACAAACGGGCAATACGTTTCCTGGCCAGATATAACAGTCTTGTAAGAGCAATATATATTGGCGGAGGATATAATTCTTCATCCAGACTGCCCAGCAGGCACACCAATGGTTCCAACTGAAGCTGGACCTGAAAGGTAGTATTTATTCTGGCAATGACATCGCTCCAATACCTCACTAATTTGGGGCACCTCCAGAGCATGTGGATGAGATCACCTGGGTGAGCTTGGCATTTAGGACATATGGGAGAGTCACGTCTACCCCATTTATGAAGTTGAATAGGAGTGCGATACACCCTATGCAGTATAAACAAGTGAGAGAGTCTTTGTGCTGCTGACATTGAAACCACCGGACCTACCCCCAGGATCTGATTCCACTGCTCACCATCAATGGGGCCTACATCCCTCTCCCACCCCTCTCTGCATGGTAGTAAGTCTGGCACCTGTATGTGTGATAGAAGGTGGATATAGATTCTAGAGACGATTCCCTTCTTCTCAGGGTCGGTGAATATGGATTCGAGGAATGTGGAATTTTCTAGTTGCAAATTAGAGTTTCTGCTCTGATACCTAATAGCATGTTGTGGTTGAATGTACTGATAGTGGTGTCCCTGAAGTGCAGGAAATTCATTTAGCAACTGGGTGAAAGGCTTTAAAACTGAACCTTCCAGTATTTGGGCGAGAAATCTGACCCCTGCTCTTTCCCACACTAATGAGTCGGGGACTCTATTTAGTTCTGTGTAGAATCGATTCCTCCATATAGGAGTCTGACGGAAATAGCCCGTCACACCCAATATGGACTTGATCCTCTTCCAAATTTTTATTAGTGACTGAATTGTAGGGCAGGTTGTAGGGGCTTTAGAAAAGCCCATCTCCATATTGGATAGAGCAGTGTAGTTCGTGTCACTGCCCAGGAGGAGACTCCTAGAAGGATCTAACACCGTCCCAAGATCCCATCATGTGAAGTGCTGTAACTGTGCTGACAAATAGTACATTTGAGGGTGTGGAACCGCCATACCCCCCTGATCCTTAGGAAGCTGTAGAGTGGCCAGTTTGATTCTTACCACTCCACCTCTCCATATAAGAGCCCTGAACTGCGAGTCTATACGTTGGAACCAGTATTGTGGTATCCAGATAGGAGCATTGTGTAAGATATATAACAGCTGTGGTGCCCATATCATTTTTATGAGATTGATACGGCCAGTTACCGACAGAGGTAGCTTGCTCCAACTTGCTTGTTTCTGCTGAAATTTTTGCAATATAGGTTTAAGATTTAGGGTTATGTAGTCCCGTGTTTTCCCCGTCACCATTATTCCCAAGTATTTGAATGATGAAACCACCTGTATGTGGGACACGTCCTCCGGCAAAGATGCAGGTAACGGATCCAATGGCAGCAGAGCAGATTTGTGCCAATTGATGGCAAATCCCGACAGCTGACCAAACTGGTCTATTAGTCGCATTACTGCCCTCAGAGAGCGGTCAGTGTCTCCCAAATATAACAGCGTGTCATCCGCATACAAGGAAATTTTTTCCTCTCCTAATCCTCTACAAAAGCCTGTGATGTCTGGCGAGGTCCTCACCATAGCCGCTAGCGGCTCTAATGCAAGGGCGAACAGCAGGGGTGACAATGGACACCCCTGCCGTGTGCCTCGATATAAAGGAAATGGTTCCGATAGGGAGTCATTTATCCGCACTTTGGCCACCGGAGCAGCATACAGCAACTGCACCCAGGAGATAAATCTATCTCCCAGACCAAATCGCCGCAGAACCTCCCACAGGTATCTCCACTCGACGCTGTCAAAGGCTTTGGCAGCATCGAGGGAGAAGATGGCCCTATTGCCCGGGTTATCCACCGGTAGTTGAATATTGAGGAACAATCTTCTAATGTTCAGTGCTGTAGATCTAGCCGGGATGAAGCCAGACTGGTCAGAATGGACCAGATCCGCCACCACTCCGGATAGTCTTGTGGCCAGCACTCTAGCCAATAGTTTGACGTCTGCATTGAGCAGAGATATAGGTCTATAAGAGTCTGGCTGCAGTAAATCCTTGCCTGGTTTTGGTAACACTATAATTATTGCCTCATTCATAGAGGTGAGTAGATTGCCGTCTTCTAAGGCGCTATTCAGTGTTTTTAGAAGGGTAGGCAACAAAGTGTCTCCGTATTTCCCATACGTCTCTGTGGGTAAACCGTCAGCCCCTGGGGACTTATTATTAGCCATCTGTGCTACCGCCATTGTCAATTCTTCCAGTGTTATTGGTGCATTAAGTGCTGTAAGTCCCTGTGGCGCTACCCTGGGAAGAGAGCATTGGTCCAGAAAGTGGGCCAATTCCTCTTGTGTGGGGTGTACCTTAGATGTGTATAGGTCTTTAAAAAACTGCGAGAACACTTCAGGTATGTCAGTCGGGTCCGTAACTGTCATGCCATCTGTGTTTTGAATGGCCTCTATATGGGTCAAGCACTGCTGGTTTTTAGCTATCATAGCTAGTAAATGTCCTGTATTTTCTCCTTCATTGAAGTACTTTTGTTGCAGGAAGAACCGCTTGTTCTCCGCAGCTGATATCGAGACCTGCCTGTACAGGGCCTGTGCCTCCTGCCAACTGCGTTCTGTCTCCACTGAGGGTACTGATATATATCTCTCCTCTGCCCTAGCCGCCTCGTCCATCACCACATTCTCCCACTCCTTAGTCTTGGTTTTAATTGCATTAATCTCTTTAATAATTAGACCCCTAAGGTGGGCTTTTAGAGCATCCCATATCACTCCTGGCCGGGCAGTTTCTCGATTATGAAGCATAAACTCTGTCAGGCAACCAGGAATAGTATCCGTATCTGGGAATATTGTAAACCAAAAGGGATTTACCTTCCAGAGTCTGCGCTTCGGGCTCGGGGATGTCATAATAGCAGCACTGACAGGTGAGTGATCAGATATGTTACGCGGGGCATATTTCACATAATCAGTCAGTGCATATGCTAGGTCATTAGACAAACACAGATCTATCCGGGATAAACATTTATAAGTTGCTGAATAGCACGAGTAGCACTGCACAGCAGGATTTTGATCCCTCCACACATCTCTTAGACCTATTTCCGCTAGGAATTTAGCGAAGGGGGTGGGACCGCCCACTTGGGAAGCACTGCTGACCCTGGATGAGAATTTGTCTAGCTTCTTATCCATTATGTTGTTAAAATCACCCAGCACCCAGACCGGAACCCCGGGGTATGCAGCCATAAATTGCGCTAACTGTTTCAGGGGTTCAAAGGAAAAGGGTGGAGGGACATAGATATTTGCGAGTATACATGTTAAGCCTGCGAGTTTGCATAATAGGAACATGTATCGTCCCTGCCCGTCTATCATAGATTGTAGCAATTGGAAAGTGGTCATCTGTGAAATAAGCACACTGACTCCCCTCGAGTAAGCTGAGTGGACGGAATGAAACTGGGTGGGGTATCCACGGTTTTTAAGTGTAGATATGGTGCTATCCTGCAGGTGAGTTTCCTGCAGACATAGCACCGAAGGCCTGTAAGCCTTTACCATGGAGAAAAGTGCCATTCTCTTCGCTCCGTCACCCAGCCCCCTCACATTCCATGAAATTATGATGTAAGCATTTGACATGTTAGGGTAAGTAGGTAATCATGCCATGGAAGCTTTGTCAGCTGCAGAGGCCCACCAATTGGTGCTTCGCGTCTCCACCTGACAGCTTTGAAAATAAAACACAGGTATATGTACAGTGACTTCTTCCACTTAGTTACATCTCTGGTTGGTAAGATAAGAATGAATGAACTGTTTGTACGGCTCACAACAGCCAGTTTTATGAACCAAAGAAAAAACATGCCCCTTAACATGGAGCAACAAACGAGAAAAAACAAAAGGCAAGGGGAAAAGTTAAAAAGGTTTTTTGTCCGTGCTTCCAGTAGACTGCAAGAAGACTTGACGGACAGAGAAAAAAAAAAAAAAAAAAAAGGGGGGGGGCAAACAAAAAAGTAAACGTGCCCACGCAGGACAAATGTAAGGGGGGGCCCAACGTCTCAGTACTACTCTGATTCAGAGGGACTTGCGAATCCAAGAGTAGGGCAAAGTACAATCTTCGTTTCCTCCGCCTGGCAGGAAAATTAAAGGTAGGTGGAAAGAGGAAAAAAAAAAAAAAAAGGGGGGGGGGGAGAAAGGGCTCCCAGCTTCTCCTATGACATCCGTCTCTCCTTGCTGAAAGTTGGATAAAGACAGGCCCTCTTCAGACCGCAGGTGCTGGGGCTTTCCTGAGCGTATGTTCCATCCGGTCCAGCCACAGTGATGCATTAGCGGGGTTATCGAAGAACTGCGTTTCGCCATTGGCTGCGATTCTCAGCTTGGCTGGGTAAAGCATGGCATATGCGACATCGTATTTGCGGAGACGCTTCTTTACTTCAGTAAACTTGGCTCTGCGACGCTGAAGTTCAGCTGAGAAATCCGGGTAGAAGGATATGTGGGCATTGTCCATTCTCATAAGATTAGCTTTGGTTCTGGCTTGATTCAGTATGGAGTCGCGATCTTTAAAGTTCAGCATTTTGAACAGAAACGGTCTGGGAGGTTCCCCAGGTTTAGGTGGCCTTGGTGGGACTCTATGGGCACGTTCCACCGCAAACATCCGCGAGAAGGACTCTTTACCAAAAGTGTTGACCAGCCAATTCTCGATAAATGACACCGGGTTTTTTCCCTCAGCTCGCTCCGGTATGCCTACCGCGCGAACATTATTGCGTCTCTGCCTGTTCTCCATATCTTCTAGGCGTGCAGTATGGCCGTTTATGATGGATTGCATATGGCGGACCTCTCTCTGCAGGGGTGCGACATCATCCTCCACATTGCTCACCCTGTCCTCCAGTGCAGCTGTGCGGTCACGTAGTTTCTGCATATCCTGCCTAACCATATTCAGCTCCAGTTTCACCCCTTTGATCTCAGTGGTTAGGGGAACGCTGACCTTAACTGAGGCAAGTGAGGCCTGCAGTTCCTTGGATGTTGTTGTGGGGTCTTTTGTGACCTCTTGGATGAGTCGTCGCTGCGCTCTTGGGGTAATTTTGGGCGGCCGGCCACTCCTGGGAAGGTTCATCACTGTTCCATGTCTTCGCCATTTGTGGATAATGGCTCTCACTGTGGTTCGCTGGATTCCCAAAGCTTTGGAAATGGCTTTATAACCCTTTCCAGACTGATAGATCTCAATTACTTTCTTTCTCAATTGTTCCTGAATTTCTTTGGGTCTCGGCATGATGTGTAGCTTTTAAGGATCTTCTGGTGGACCTTACTGTGTCAAGCAGCTCCTATTTAAGTGATGCCTTGATTGTGAACAGGTGTGGCAATAATCAGGCCTGGGTGTGGCTAGAGAAATTGAACTCAGGTGTGGACAACCACAGTTATAGTATGTTTTAACAAGGGGGGCAATCACTTTTTCACACAGGGCCATGATGGTTTGGATTTTTTTTCACCTTTAATAATAAACACCTTCATTTACAAATTGCATTTTGTGTTTACTTGTGTTGTCCTTGACTATTGTTTAAATTGGTTTGATGTTCCGAAACACTTAAGTGTGACAAACATGCAAAGGAACAGGAAATGAGGAAGGGGGCAAACACTTTTTCACACCACTGTAGTTTATATTTAGTTTCCCCACGTGAGTGTGAAATAGCTCTCTGTTCCAATAGGAGTTCAATGTGGCCTGCAATTTAAGAGAGGAGAGCATTGAGTGTGTTCTCTGCAAGAAATTTGTGGTTAAACGGATTTTATATATATTTTTTTTTTCTTCTGTGTGGGACTACAGGTGAAAAACTAGACTTTGAACAGCTTTTTATCTGAGTCTCTGTGGTGGTTTGTTTATCTGTTTGTTCATGTGTGTGTGTATTGTCTAAGCAACTGTTCAGTGTAGCTAATTGCAAATTAGCATGTCAATGGATATCCTTGAAGAGTTTCTTAAAAAAAATGCTTGTGGCGGCGCATGCGCGGCAGCCGAGGCGAGCGGTAATGCCGTCTTAGAGCTCCGCTCCTGAGGGGAATTCGCCGGCGGACTACGGGTCCCAGCAGTACCGCGAACGGTACTAAAGTAAGAGAATATCACCACCCTAGACACCAGGGGTTAGTACAATGGTTTTGAGAGGCTCAAAACCTAAATTTAAAGCCGGCACAACTAAATCAATTTCGGCCAGGCAAACGACCAAGATGGCGGCCGCTATTCCCTCACACAGCAGCACACAGCGTTATAAGCCTGTCGTACCCCAATTACAAAATAATCCTGACAATTCTGACTCAGATGCTGAGGGCTCTCAGCATGAAGAACAAACGGGCATGTTTGAAAAATTTGAAAAAATGCTGCAGAAAGCCTTAAAAAATACCTCAGACCTCATCACTGAGAAACTAACCAAGGAAATTAGAGAGCTGGGACATAGAACCGCTGAGCTGGAAATTAGAGTAGATGAAATTGATAGTCATACACAACATTTTACATCTGAAATGGAGAACCTTAAAGAGGAAAATATCTTATTACAGTCCCGTTTAGAAGACCAGGAGAACAGGGATAGAAGATCGAACTTGAGAGTCAGAGGGATTCCTGAGTCTGTAATTGACCTTCATGCCACCATGTTAGCGTTATTTCAGGAACTACAGCCAGGCATTCCTGCAGAAAGACTGGAGATGGACAGAGTGCATAGAGCTTTGGCCCCTAGAAAAGTAAACGGTCCTCCCAGGGATATTATTGCCAAATTTCATTACTATAGATCTAAGGAGCAATTACTTGCCACAGCTAGGGGTAAAGAATCCCTAAATTTCCAGGGTCATACATACCAGTTATTCGCAGACATTTCTCCACTAACTGTCGCTAAACGACGTGCACTCAAACCTCAGTTGCAGATACTACAACAACATCAGATCATTTATCATTGGGGATTCCCATTCTCCCTGCGTTTTACACATCTTGAAACGAAGTATGTCTGTCGCTCTTCAGAGGACTTACAAACAGCACTGATTGAAATGGGCATTGTTGATAAATCTTTATCCAATGAACAATCACGTAGACGCCCAGCCTCCAGATCTTCCCAACAAAGTTCAGATACAACCTTCAAAAATTTAGCCACAGCTTCTCAACAACATATTAATAAACGGGGTCGATATGAAACCCCAACACCCGTGAATGAGGACTCTATGGACTGAATTATTTATCTCATCAACCCAGATCAGTATTCAAACCCCTGTGCTGATGGAAATCTATCTTTATGGACAACGTTTAAGCCACTTCATATTAAACCTGAACCCTTTGTTGCTTATCTCTTATTTTTTTAGTGACCTTCTTTACAGAAGGTCCTTTACTTCATACAACTATTTTTTCTACTCTCAAACATGCGTTTGCAATGGACTTTTATTTTCCTAAACCAGCGTCTTTTTTTTTAAAAGGTTTTTTTTTCTTGCTCTCAAACTGTTCGCTATTATTAATTTAGTGTTTTTCATAAGTCTCGTGGTCCTCCGGCGAAATCCCTCTCCAAGGAATTTCTTGCTGCCCCCTATACCATCCTCAGATTCCTGCTACAGTTATGCGGGTTTCTGCAGATGGTCTTGGAACCTCTCGGAGTTTTGTGTTTGGGCTCCGTAGATGTTCTCATGCCCTGATTTGCTATTTCACATTGTTGTTATTATGCTCTCATAATTGGGTCCTAATTCTTTTTCTTTTCCCTCCTTTGTCTTTCCTTTCTCTCCTCTTTCACCTCCAGGTGGCGGATGCGAACCTTGACGTAAGGTATATGTTCTTTGATGTAATAGTATCCTCAACACAGCCATGGCACCCATAAATGTTCTATCTCTAAATGTATAAGGGTTTAATATCCCACATAAACGCACTAAAGCCATGCGATCTTTTTTGGCAAGGAAAGCACACATCATATGTTTGCAGGAAACTCATTTTAAGGTAGATATGTGCCCTAAATATCTTTCAGCCTCATACCCCCAATTTTATACCGCCTCAGCCTCGGTTAAGCAAAGAGGCACACTTATTGGTTTTCACCGTAATACTCCTTTTACACTTGTATCACAGGTAAAAGACCCAGAAGGCAGATACATCTTGATCACCGGTTATATATCAGACTCTCCTATCACTATTGTTTCTTATTACGCCCCTAACAAACGTCCAACAGCCTTCCTGTCCCATCTATTTCAAACTGTAGAGGCACACAAGATGGGAACAATAATTCTCTGCGGGGATTCCAACGCTACGGTCTATCCTTTTATTGATAAATCTCCCCCTCTACCTAGAAACAATTTACATAAATCGCACTTGCAAGCTATACTTACAAACCATAGATTTGTAGACACATGGAGAGAGATTAACCCTACCAGTAGACGCTTTACTCACTACTCGTATCCCCACAAATCCTTCTCTCGGATAGACCATATATTTGTCCCATCCAGTATGTTGCCTGAAATAATTTCCTCAAAAATCATCCCATTTCCATGGTCAGATCATTGTGCGATATTCACCACTATTGCTTCCACCATACCTAGATCACAAGATACCACATGGTGTATTAATGACTCTATATTAACCCACCCATCATATAGTACTGAGATTGAGCAGGCTCTTTCCGAATATCTTGTGTCTAATGATACGGAAGAAGTCTCTTCTCTTACACTATGGGAGGCCCATAAAACGGTTATTCGTGGTAGATTGATTCAACAAGCTTCTACTATTAAGAAAGATCGCAAACTTTTGTTTGCAAAATTGGAAGCATCTTTTAATGCATGCCACTTGGCATTTCAATCCTCCCCGAATGCTATCAACAATACAAAACTAGAAAAAGCCCGACTTGAGTTGGATCTTTTTCTGACAGATTCCGCTGATAAGGTATTGCGTAAGAGCCAACATACCCACTACATCAAAGCGAATAAACCAGACACCCTTATGGCGCGATGCTTAAAGAAAACACTTAACATTCAGTCATCTTTTAGACTAAAAACCACACGTGATGAATACACCAGCAATCCAGTTAAAATACTTGAGGTGTTTCGTTCCAATCTGTGAAAACTATACTCCCATGACCAAAAGTTTGATGTGACCAAGGCTGATACTCTGTTCTCTAATATTAAACTCCCTACCCTAGACCAGGAACAACTAGATAGCCTTGATAGTCCCATAACAACCCCGGAAGTCTTGAATGCAATAAAACTGTTAAAACTCCATAAGAGACCGGGCCCAGATGGATTTTCTGCCTCATACTATAAACGATACTCCCACATTTTAGCACCAATCCTTACCAGAGCCTTTAATTCGATCCTAACAGGTCAATCTTTTAGACCTGAAACACTCACCTCTATTATAGTAATGACCCCCAAACCACATTCGGACTCGACTTCATGGACAAATTATCGCCCTATATCTCTTCTTAATCTAGATATAAAATTATTAGCAAAGATATTGGCTAGTCGTCTAAATGGCATTATAGGCCAACTAATCCACCGAGACCAAACTGGTTTTATACCAAAACGTCAGGCAGGTGATAATATCAGACGCACTCTCTTACTTATTCATGCAGCTAAAGTCAGACGCATACCATCATGTCTCCTATCTTTGGATATCAGAAAGGCATTTGACTCAGTCACTTGGCCTTATATGCAATATATGTTAGGAAAATGGGGTTTTGGTAATCATTTCCTTACTTGGATCTCCTCATTATATGACAATCCAAAGGCATACCTTAAATATTCTGGCTATAAATCGGCAATGATAGACATTAGAAGAGGTACTAGACAGGGATGTCCTCTGTCCCCTCTACTTTTTGCCCTTCTGATCGAACCTTTAGCTCAATTAATTAGATCTAACCCAGATATAAAAAGAATTGAATTAGGGGGATATCAACATAAGTTATGCCTCTTTGCAGATGACATCCTTGTCTTTCTATCTCATCCACACATATCAGCCCCCAATCTTCTAAACATCTTAGATAAATTTGCCAAAGTCTCCGGACTCAAAGTTAATCCTATCAAGTCGAATGCGCTTAATATTTTTATGTCGCAAATAGAACTTCAACATTTTCAATCCACCTTACCATTCCACTGGGTCTCCCACCAAATACCATACCTAGGGACACAGCTTACTATCTCTATAAAAGATCTTTTCACTGCTAATTACTTACCCTTACTGAAACAAGCTACTGGTTATTTGAAACAATGGTCTTCTCTCCCAATATCTTGGCTGGGACGAATTAACGCTGTAAAAATGTCTACAGTACCAAAGTTTTTATATTTGTTTAGGGTTCTACCTATCCCACTACCTGCATATTTTTTGAGACTCTTACAAAAAAGAATATTATCATTTATATGGGGGAAAACTAAGCCTCGAATACCAAAAGCTAGGCTTTATCTCAACAGACTTAAAGGTGGACTGAGTTTGCCAAACTTTACATCTTACTATTATGCAGCACAAATCTCAATCCTTACCAAATACCATTCCATTGTGGAATCGCCCCTGTGGGTTCTGATTGAATCGGTTGATTGTGATCCTATTCTGGTAGACAACATGTTATGGCTCCATCCTAGTGATAGAGCACATATTACCAATCCCATCACGAAACACTCCCTGTCTGTCTGGGACAAATTTAGTAAATCTTGTAATCTTCAATCTCCTCATAACCCTCTTCTATCCTTCCTTAGAAATCCTGCTTTTTACCCGGCATGGAAATTTCCGAAATCATTTGCGGCTTGGTCCACCTCTAACCTAACTAGACTTCACCAGTTATGCAATAAATCCAATATTATTACATTTCCAATGCTTTGCGATACATACGGACTTCCGAGAACTGAAACCTTTAGATATTTGCAAATCAAAAATTTTTACACCCCTCTACTTAACAATGGTTCGATACTTAATCAAATGTCACAATTTGAACGCATCTGTAAGAGCGATCCACATGTAAGAGGGGTGATATCTGGATTATACCAACAATTGAACGCACTCCCGAATGATGTTTTTCCTTCTTACGCAGATAAATGGGCCACGGATATGAATTGAGTAATAGACGCTAATGACTGGTCCAGAATATGGTTAGCCACCAAAAATTCTTCCCCAAATTCCTTAGCCTTGGAAACTAATTATAAAGTTCTTGCGAGATGGTATCTGGTACCAACTAGAATCGCTAAATTCATCCCAACCTATCCGATTAATTGCTTTAGAGGCTGTTCATCCCCAGGTACCCATTTCCACATATGGTGGCAATGCCCGATAGTTCAAGAATTCTGGAAAAATATTTTTGTAATGGCCTCTAAGGCCCTGGAATGTTCGATATCTCCAGACCCAGCTATGGCTTTACTTAACTTAAAACCTGCTGGCCTAAACGGTAAACAATTCCAATTATTCATCCAACTTAGTACAGCAGCGAAACAAACCATTGCAAAAGCCTGGAAGACCCAAACATTGATAATAGCGGAAGCTAAACACAGAATGAATAGAGCTCTTATATATGCTAAAATGACAGCTATAGAGAACAACAATATCAAAAAATTTACAGAAATATGGCAACCATGGGTTAAGCATTATTTTCCGACGGACTTCGACCAGTCATTATTGTCACCTTAATAAGATACAACTGAATATATATTATTTATTTACATGTTTACACACCACTTAAAACCACCACCTGGAGAGTACCCCTTCTATTTTTCTTCCTCTACCCTTTCTTCTTTTTTCTCTTTCTCCCTCTTTTATCCTGAATTACTATTGACAATACTCTATACATGTGGAAACTATTGCTTTCATTGTTACTATCTTTAACAATTAATTGATTATAGTATTTATAAGATATGTTTAAATGTTTAAGATATACGTTAGAATGTGAAATGTAACGTCTTAACGCTTATATTCATACTCATTTGTTATCGATTATTGTCTTTCCTTTTTGTTTTTTTTTGTGTTTTTGAAAACCTTAATAAAAATATTGAACGAGAAAAAAAATGCTTGTATTCAACTCAATCGTGTAGGACAGATAGAAAATGTGAGTAAAGATAGTTCAGCTATAGCTGCTAATGCCGACTCAAATGTTTGTGAGTGTGATGACATGAGGTATGAGATTGAACAATTGGTGACTGAGAATGGTTTGTTAAAACACCGATTGGATGAATGGAAGGAATCATGTATGTTGAGAGAACAGTCTATCGCAGTGTTAGAAAATAAAGAGGCTGGGAATGAAAATGCGATAGAAAAACTTAAGACAGAGTTACAGGAATGTAAGATTCAGCTAGCCCAAAAAGATAATACCATGGTGTCTTTGAGAGCACGGGCAATGGAGAACATGCACAGCCATTGCTGTGCTAACAAGGACACACATTCCGTTGTGACACAGGAGCAAAGAGAAAGGATGCCGATCGAACAGCAAACAGTATGTTCGGCTGACAGTCCTGAAGATCCCCCAAATCAAAGTTCTTCTCTCTTCACTCCTGTGCTAGAAAAGACTGGGCAAGGATTGGGAATTATAAAAAGGGAGGGTAGCACCAAACCACAACACTCTCCATACAAGATCGCACAAATCTGTGCCAGATTTTGGGAAAGTTTGACACTAGCGCTTCACCCATTAGTCTCTCGAACAGGCTGGAAGCTGTACTGACACAGTACATTTTGAACAATAGGAATGCATGCGCACTCCTCCGCGCATGGCTTCCATTGCAACTGTGTGAAAAACTGCAACCACCAGTCGGGAATCATAGAGGTCTATCTCCCGAGTTAAACTCAAATTGGGGGAACTCGGTGGATAGAATGAGGGAAATGCAGCGCATAATGGGAGGAAGAGATACTAGGGGTTCAGACGCCCTAGAAAATACAAAATTTAGGAGGGGAATTGATCTAATACTCTTTTGCAGTGAATTTTATAAAGCCACATACAATTGTCCTGATATGTCTCCTGATGATAGTAGTTTTCTGTGTTCTATGGCTAATAAGTGCATATGTATTGATTACCATACCAGAATTGCACTGAGGAACGCCACCTCGTACCAGACCTTTATAAACATATTAAGGGACTGGGTTTGGGAGACAGATCAAGACAATAGGCCCCACAAAAGAGTACAGTGAGATTTACAGGCAGGTACAGTGAGATTTACAGGCAGGTGTTATAGATGTGGGAATACAGGCCATGTAATCAAGGACTGTAAATTGCCTAGGAGGAGCATGGGTGAGAAGGAGCCTTGGCATAAGAAGGAACAGCGAAAACCTGAACCAGATAAGGTGGCAACGGAGCCGAACGAGGCACCTGATGCTACAATATATGGTCCACTTTTGAGGGAATTACAAAGGATAGGAAAAGGGTTTAAAGAAATCCACAAGGAATATAAAATCCCTCCCCAACCAATCCTTATTTTAAACCATAGGGATGTCAGGCCCCGTTGTTGTCCCTAGTATGTCAACTGGAGAGGGACAAAAGCGGCAGACCACGTATCCGAGGGGCGATAGGGGGCCATCGTACAAATGTACTTTTGGATATGGGAGCGGCTGTCAGCATAACAAATATTAAACTTCAAAAGGATCCTGCTGGGAGACAAATTTTCCTTAGAGGATTCGGGGGACAACTAGTACCTTCTGAGCAATCAATACCTGTGAACATTGAAATAGAAAGGTTATGTGTGGAACACAGTTTGTTTCTTTCCCCAACGCACGAGGGCACTATTTTGGGCTCTGATGTCATGGGGGCACATGGACTAATTCTTGATCTATGTAATTGGGTACTGTGGAAAGAGTCTAGATACAAAGACAAGGCGCACATGGTCATGGACAGCTGTGAGGTTGCATCAGTTAAAACAGATGAAATCCTTGACCCGCAGGCAATATTGAAAACAGAGGACCAAATATTGGCTAAAATCTTGTGGCAACATAACAAAGTGTGGGCAACGTCTAAAGCGCAATGTGGTAGAGTTTCAAACATGATTGTTAAAATTGAGGGCCCTGATCCGCCACCTCAGCGTCAGTACAAAATTCCGCCCAAATCTATCCCATACATAGAGAGCACAGTGAGGAATTTGTTGGCACAAAATCTAATTAAAGAGGGCCAATCTAAAACAAATGCAGCCCTCTGGCCAGTGAAGAAGGAGGGGGGTGGAGGCCCACTGTAGATTTCCGTGCGCTAAACAGATGCACCCCATCTATTACAAATGTAGTTGCTAAAATGCCAGACATGATAACAGCACTGAAGCATTCAGCAAAGGTGTACTCATCAATTGACATATCAAATGGCTATTTTTCAATTTCCGTGCATGAGGATAGCCAATACAAGCTAGCCTTTACGTTTCAGGGAAAACAATATGCATTCTGTCGTTTGGCTCAGGGGTTCAAATCCAGCTCTACATACTTCCACATCTGTATGGTTGACATTCTAAAGACATTTTCTGAGCCAGAATGCATCATTCAGTATGTGGACGACATCTTGCTTCAAACAGAGACAAAAGAGCAGCATTATGCTCTGCTGGAGGAACTCCTGACACTAATTGAGAATGCAGGTCTGAAATTAAACCCCAAAATAGCACAATTGATGAAGGATTCAGTATGTTTCTTGGGTGTGATAGTTTCACAGGGGGGAAGGACTCCAGACCCAAACAAATGTGAAACTATCAGGAAATTACCAAGACCAATCACAAAAACTGCGCTGAGACAATTCCTGGGAATGGTCGGTTTCTGCAGGGACTTCATTGAAGGCTTTGCGGAAAAGGCAAGACCCCTGTATGACTTTCTAAAAGGAGACAAGAAGGAAACAGACCCCTTAGACTGGTTGGGAGAGCATGAACAAGCTTTCACCAAGCTAAACTAAGGTGAGTCTGATGCAGGCCCCGGCCTTGAGCAATCCGAATGCCGATTTGCCCTTTGCACTACAAGTATATGCCTCTGCAGTAGCAATAACAGCGGTGTTGCTGCAGGAGAGGCAGGGCAAATGGGTACCTGTGGGATACTGGTCCAGGGTACTAAGCCCGGTAGAGAGGGGATTTGATGAATGTGTCAGGAACCTTTTGGCAGCGCACTGGGCGGTTCTCGCCACAGAGCATGTTGTGGGGTTCGGTAAAATCATTCTGCAGACACCCCATTCTCCAATTAAAATGCTTTTGGAACGTACCCTCAGTGGAGTATCCTCCCAAAGGGTAGCCAGATGGCTAGTGGATTTAACACCCAGGAATCTGGCTGTGACCCACAATGCCACCTACACTCTCCCACAATTGATGCGATATGAGGGGGAGCAGCATGACTGTGGGGAAGTACATCGGACCAGAACACAGGAGGTATTCAGGTTAGCATCAGGTAATGGAGACCTTAAAATCTGGGTGGATGGATCAAGGTACTGGGATGAAGGAAGTTTCCACACAGGGTATGCCCTGTGGTGCCCCCAGACCAATGAGAAAATCATGACCAAATGCCCGCAAAGCTTTTCTGCCCAAAGAGCTGAACTGGAGGCAGTGAAAGAGGCCATCACGCATTTCAGTTCAGGTCCCATAACCATATTCTCTGACAGCGCCTATGTAACAAGGTCTCTGACTGAATACATGCCTTTGTGGCAGTCAAGGGGCTTCAGTGATGCCTCTGGGAAGGACTTGGTACATAGCGTGGTGCTAAGAGATATATGGGAAAGAGCAAGTGTGGAACCTCAGAGAGTGGTTATCATTAAGGTGAGAGCACACCAAACAGGTGGAGAGGAGGTTACTGTGGGCAACAACAAGGCAGATGAGCTGGCAAAGGAGGCAGCCCTGATAGGGGTCAAATGGACACCCTATGATACTGAAAGGAGGCAGGCCTGGGAGGAACATAATTCTGAGGAGCAGGAGGTGAAAGCGGGTTCAAATGAACTCCTGTCGGTGCTAAGGATGCCTATCCCATGTTTTGCAGTTGAAAAAAATAAGGATGAGGCCTTGAGCTCAATCAAAAAGCAGCTTAGAACAAAAGCGGCAGATGCTCCCCAAAATGATGTATTAGAAGACGATCTACTGTTAAAAGAAACTTCAGAAGGACGAAGGTTAGTAGTGCCCTCCCAGCATCAAAAAGATTTAGCCCTGGAAAATCACAGGTTAACAGGCCACATGGGTATTCAGGGTACCTTGAAATTTGTGCAAGCTAGATACTGGTGGAAGACAACGGGAAACACAATCTCACAAGAAGTGCAGGAATGTTTAATATGTGCACAAATGAACCCTAGGCCAAAGGGACAGAAGCCAATATTAGCAAGGGTACCGGTAGCCAATGGACCCTGGGAAAACCTACAGATTGACTTTGTTGGTCCGTTACAAAGTGCCCCTGGAGGATACAGGTATCTACTCGTGGTGGTGGACATCTTTTCAAAATGGGTAGAGGGTCTGCCCCTAAGAAATGACTCTGCTACTGCCACGGCTAGAGCTTTGTGGACCAAAGTCTTTTCAAGATGGGGGTTCCCTAAAGTCCTGGAGTCCGATAGGGGGACTCACTTTACCGGCAGGGTCATGAAAATTATTTGTGAGCTGCTGGGAGTAGAACAGAGATTCCATGTACCATACCATCCACAATCGGTGGGGATGGTTGAGAGGATGAATCGAACACTGAAAGAGAGGCTTAAAAAGATGGTACTGCAATCAGGAAAGAACTGGCTGATTCATCTGCCTTCAATCCTGATGGCCGTACGAGGATCTACAGCGAAAGGTACATCATTAACCCCATATCAGTTAATGACGGGAAGAATGATGAACCTCAGCCATCCAGCAGACCCAATACTTAGTACCCCCTTGAGAGAGAGTGCTGAAAGGGACCAATTTCTGGTCCAGTTGCAAGAACAGGTACAGGGGTATTTGCAATTTGCTGCAAGTAACATGGCACCTAAAGAGAAGGAACAGCCTTTAAGGCTTCCCGTTAGCTTGAAGATTGGAGACAGGGTTATGGTAAAGAACTTTGTTTCCAAGTCTTCATGGGACACAAACTGGACTGGACCATTCACAGTCACTATGACCCTTAGTGATCAGGTGGTCAAAGTAAAGTGACTGGATAACAAGGGTGCAAAGGGCATGAAAAAAAGGGAGATAGAGAAATGGGTTCATGCTGATCAATGTAAGGTATTGCTGATAAGTATTGATTCCGCTCTTGTTCTTGTTTTCCAGAGTCCTGGTGGAGCAAAGATTGGCAAAGTCTCTGGAGAATGGATGGAAGGATCATAATTGTCGTGTTGGCAATCCATCTGAGCCATGTAACATATCAAATTGATTCAGACAAGTATTCAGGGGATGATGTGGAAAGGCAAAATCCTGAGGAGAACCATGCATCCACTTCAATTATATCATCAATGTTGGACTTGTTAGGCCAGAAGGGGATGCAGGGGGGAGATGAAAGAGATGAAAGAAGGAGAAAGGTCAGGATTATATCAGAGAATCCTAAATTACCAGACACGTACCAATGGGGTCACCATGGCAATTTGCAATACAAAGTTTCTTTTGCTTTTGGACGATTTAATCCTAACTCAACATCTCAAGGACGTGCGTATAAACAAAACTGGCAAAATATCATACCGGAATCTCTCCAGCCCTTTGTAGATGTAACTATATATATATATGAATGAAACGGGTTATTGGTTAGGAAAAAAATCCAATCTATCCAAACCTTGGGAAGCAAGGTGTAGTGATCTAATATAATCGTTCTTCGTAGATGGTATGTAGTTATAAATATATTGTCTTCCGCAGCAAACCCAATTCTCCAGAGAGAAGCACTTTATTGACTTCTAAAACAGAACATTCTTGCAGATGATAAAAAATCCAACAGAGTTTATATGACAAGGAATATCTTCCCTAGACTTGTGCCTTCATGACCACAGACTCTTCTCTGAGATCTTTTCTAGACTGAACGCCATCTTATATCATACACTGAATGGCTGAGCAATCTGCTTTGATCTGCTCCTGTCTTTCAGATTGACAGCAGATCACCCCAAGCTGTGAACAGCTGTAGTCTGCCCTAATCTGCATTCTTTAACATTGACATAGCCTATTCATTCATTATCTGTTCCCCTTTGAAATGTTCATCTAGGTTAAAAGGCCATTCCTCACACACACACAACTTGCATAAGATTTACACTTCAAAGGGTAACAGATAACATTGTCAACTGATATCTAGCCTGGTCACGCTAATACTGTGTGTGGAATATATATATCCAATACATATTTATAATGCATAAAGTCCCACATAAATCGGCCAACACATTACAACATATACCCCCACTTGGGTCATTCTAACTACTAGAACTGACCCATAAATCAAGCAACAAGCATATCATTATGATTTGAGATACTGGATGCTTTACAATGGCTCATATGAAATATAAAGTTGAAACTGGTTACATCTCTCTTGACCAGCCTCTAAAATATCCCCATGAAAAAGTCATTAGATAATATAGCTTTAGACCATGACTGGAAAAGGATTCGGTAAACATCCGTGGCCCATATAGCTGTTAGGCCTTATTATATCACATCAAGATCTTGAATATTGCACAAAATTGAGCTGATGTCACAGGCCATTCTTCGATCTGACGTCATCACATCTCTCACTGAAAGTAAACTTGGTGTGCTTGATGTGCTGGGAGCTCCGATCCACATAAATCCAGGATTCTCATCTCCAGGCTCAAGGTTTTAATTTTTTTAAAGATGCTTTTGCACAAACACCAGCAAATCCTGAAATTCTACTTCCATCTTTATAGTAAGAAGAACCATCAATTTACCAGCACTCACTTTCAAGTTCAAAAGGTTTAGATACAGCAGAAAAAACTGTGCTGCAAACTGTTGCCCTTGACATTCATGAGTCCATCTTGCAAGTATTTTACCATTCACATCTTCTTTCCATTTTAGGCCGACTCCTCATTGCCTTCAACAGAGTTACTAGGTTCATTCAGTCCATAATTCCACCTGAATGGTATACCAATCTATAATCCATATATCCATATAATCCATATATAATCCCCCACTTTCAGATAGAATCAGCTTGACATCAGCGTTAATCAGATCTTCTATCCAGGCAAAGCAGCAGTGGAAAATCTTGCCAGTGAAGTTATGTCTTTTTTCATCCATATATGTCATAGCCTTTAGCATATTATCAACGACTGGTTCAACAAAGTTTCAAATCATGACTGGAGTGATGAATTTCACTCACCCCTCTTATAAATTTAGGAAAACCACCCAACATACTATAATTTATGCTATGCCAAGCCATTGTGCAGCATCTCACCTTAGATATCAAATATATTGATCATGTGCATGGGACGTATACACAAATTGACTATTTATTTGTTGACCATAATACCCTGACAAAAGTGACAGAAGCTGAAATAGGAATTATTACTCTATCGGACCACGCCCCAGTAACGATGACCATAGAAGAGTTAAAAATACAGAAACCAATTAATAATTGGCAACTGAACGAAATAAATGAAACAGAAGATGTCTCATATTCGGCACTTTGGGACACACATAAGGCTTACATTAGAGGCATCTTCATCTCAATGGGGGCATGGAAAAAAAAAGACTAGGGAGCGGAAAATCAAGTGTCTGATACATGAGATACACTACCTAGAACAGCAACATAAAAAAATCGGGGGACAACGACAAGAAGTTTACCATCAACTTATAGTTAAAAGAGAAGACTTAAAAGAACTACTGACTCAGGAAACGAGAAAGTCATATAACAAGATAATGAAGGAAAAATATCTTGGCGGCAACAAAATAGGGAAACACCTGGCAAAATCACTGAGGAAGGAAAGGACAAAGAATTATATAGAAAAAATTCGGAACAAACAAGGAGAAATGGTTCATAAAACCAACGATATAGCCGAGGTTTTCCGTAAATACTACAGTCAACTATACGATGTCGAGAACGGGATAAGAGAAAAAGGGAAAAATAAACAAAATTAGACAGTTCCTGGAAAAATCTGGAATATCCAGAATAACATCAATGGACAGTGAGGATCTAGAGAACCCCATCACAGAGCCTGAGATAGCAAAGGCAATTTCTGAGTCCCCACTGGGCAAAAGCCCAGGACCAGACGGCTTTTCACTAAAATATCTAAAAAAATTCAGCATGATATTGATACCCAGACTTTGCAAATATATGAACGGTCTTGGAGTGGAATTTGGACTGAGCACAGAGGCACAAAGAGCTCAAGTAACAGTTATCCTAAAAGAAGGTAAAGATGATACGAAATGTTCCAGTTACAGACCAATTTCCTTATTAAATTTTGACGTAAAGTTATATGCAAAAGTTCTGGCAAACAGGTTAAAGAACAAGATGAAAGACCTGATACATATGGACCAGGTGGGGTTTGTCTCAGGTCGAGAAGGACGAGATAATGGTATCAGAACTCTTTTACTATTACAAAAAATGGAAACGGGGGGGCCCCCAGGTCTATTCCTGTCAATAGACGCTGAGAAAGCGTTTGACAGGGTAGACTGGGGGCTCATGACAGAGACCCTGAAGTTCATGGGATTAGGCACTAAGATGCTGCAGAAAATAAACGTACTATATAAGGAACCGACAGCGACAATAAAAATAAATGGCAATCTTTCATCTCCCTTTACTATGAAAAATGGTACAAGACAGGGTTGTCCCCTGTCCCCACTGCTGTTCGTGCTCTCATTAGAACCCTTATTGGCAATAATAAGATTAAATAAAGATATTAAAGGAATTAGGTCCGGTGATGTCGAGCATAAGACCGTGGCTTTCGCCGACGACCTTTTGTTCTACATCACCGAGCCTGATAGAACACTACCATGTCTATTAGACATACTTAAACAGTATGGCGATATTTCAAATTTTAAAATAAATTTGAATAAATCCAAAATTTTAAATATAAATATGCCACAAAAGGAAGCACTTGAACTACAGAGATATTTCCCATTTCCATGGAAAAAAACAGGATTAAAATATTTAGGGATAAAACTTGCTAATTCAGTCGACAAACTTTATAGAGAAAACGATATCCCATTACTTGACGAAATCAAAATTGAAACTAAGAAAATTTCTTCAAGACCCCTGTCATGGTTTGGACATATTAACTCGGTAAAAATGATTATTTTACCGAAGATTACTTATAAATTCCAAATGCTCCCAATCCCTCTCCCAGATTATTACTTTCAAATCTTAAAATCGATTCTTAGTAAATGTATATGGCAAAATAAAAAGCCTAGGATCTCGCATATCATTCTGAGAAATAGTAAAGAGCAAGGAGGCCTAGGGGTCTCAGATCTGAAAATGTACTATCAAGCGGTTGTAGTGTCAAGAGCCATTGAGTGGTCACAGGAGACAACAGATAAGCAATGGGTAAACATAGAGAGTAGCACAAGTGGGGTAAACTTAAGAACGGCAATTTGGAACCCACCGCACTTAAGGGGTTTAGGTATAAACACACAAAAAATTACAAAGCATGTATTTAAAATCTGGGATTCACTGCACAAGCGATTCGGTTGGAAATATAATTCACCCTTAATGATGTTAAGAGATAGCGACTATTTCCCTCCTGGGAAAACACACAAAGGGGGTGGGGATTGGATAGGGGAAAACACACAGTTGAAGGATGTCACAGAAAGAGGCAATATTAAAACACTTAGAGATATACAGCAAAACATGGCACAAATAAAAATAAATGACTGGCGCTACCTACAGCTGTCACATTTCATCAGAAGACTACCCCAACCAATTAGAACAAAAAAGGAATATACGTCACTAGAAAAAATAATTGAGGAAAAGGGGAAAAAAAAAGTTGTATCTAGATTGTATAAAGCTTTCCTGATGGAAGGACACCTGGAGGTGCCGCCCTTCTTTATAAAATGGAGAAATTAACTAGGCTATAAGCATAGGATTGATAAAATTTTAAAACTTACTCACATTTCGGCAATTGACACTCCGACCGCAGAAATGAACTACAAATGCCTTTCCAGATGGTACATGACACCGGATAAACTAAATAAATTTCAACCAGATAGCTCGCAAAATTGTTGGAGAGGGTGCCTGGAATGAGGCACAATGGCACACCTTTGGTGGGAGTGCCCAAAAATAAAGAAATTTTGGAGGGAGATTTTGTAAACCATAAAAGAAATAAATGGAGTGACGATGCAAGAAGAACCATGGACATGTCTATTCCATGGAACAGGGGAACCAATTAAACAATATCTGAAAACCCTGACTCCTCAGATGCTAAACGCCGCAAAGGGATTAATCCCTAAAAAATGGGATCTCGAAGAAGCACCGACCAAAAGAGAATGGATTTTGAGGATTGAAGAAATATACCAGTTAGAAAAACTAAGATCGACGGGACATGAAGGGAACGGAGGAGATACAAGCAAATGGAAGTGTTGGCAGGAATTCAAACGGACGTGGAGTTATGCTGAAACTATCATGTAAAACCATGGAAAGGCCTACCAGGGCCTCCTTGGAAGTTAGAGGATGAGAGGTATTTCTGGGTGAAGGGTAGGGGTGGGTCGGGGGGGGGAAATAAGGATCTTTACCTATAAAGGAAGCACTTAATATTTATATGAAATAAATACAATAATACACAAAGGATTAAATCAAAATTTTATTGTCTATAAATAAACGCAAGAAAAAACCCACAATGATGTGAAAAATTACGAGAGATATAAATGAATGTTAAGTTGAATAACAATCTCTTAAATGTTCGCTGATGTGGGAAAAAAAAAAAATATATTGATCAATATGCAATATGTAATATGCAACATGTACCATGTTATGTAACATGAAAATTATTTTAGGTTTAAATGTTTCGCTCTGGTTTTAAGATAAAGTTCAAGAAATAAAACATAATAAAAAAATAAATAAAAAAAAATAAAAATGGGAAAGGGTGAAAAATAAAAAATAAAAAAAATAGGGCTTGATGAATAAAAATGGGAAGGGGTGAAAAACAAAAAAAAAAAAAAAAATATAGGGAAAAGTCCATTGACAAGAGGAAAAAAAAAAATTAATGTTCAAAAAAAAAAAGGGGTCCATTGCTTGATGAATATTGAGAGAGTCCATGATATTGTTTATTCAGCGTTTCTCCCCCACTAGCCAGCAATTTCAGCTTGCAGTTCACATGCTATCCACATGCAGTATCTCCAATATCTGAAAGACAAAAAACTCTCCGACAAAACTAATTAGCAAGGTCCTTAAAAATTCTTTGAAGTTAAAACAAATGACTATTTATGCGTATACAGCTTGAATTCACCCCCCACTGCTATAGAAGTGTCATTTGCAGCCAAAAATAGCCGGATTTCTGTTCAGCTGTTCCAGCAATGTGTAATGTTCTATTTTCATTTTATCGTACTCAATCTTCAAGTGGTCATATTTCTGATTTAACTGAGAAAACGGTATCCAGGCCTTAGAAATTTTTTTATTATGATTTTGGTCAGCTCTGTTTTTCATATTAATATCACCTATATTTGACCTGGTGTTTCCTCTTTGTTTGTTATCATAAGACATTATCTTTTGATCTTTATGTTCAGTATTTGTCCTAAACAATGTGGCTAAATCAATTTTGACAGCTTGCTCATTTGACTTTCTACATAAATTGTCTGCTTTCAACAATACGTCTTTTAAATCATGAGGATTTGGGGTAACTAGTAAAATATTTTGTTTGATATCTTCATGCAAAGCATGTAGAAATATACTCATATGTAACAAGCCACCATGCTCAAATGCAAGATTATTACTGACCAATAATTCCATAATAGCTGTTATCCTGTGTGACAGTTTGTAGGGAGATTCACTTTGCATTTGTTTGATCTCCCCATGAATAGTAACATCAGAATGTACACCATACAAAACACATAATAATTCCAGTAATATGTCCCTTGTCCTCATTGGCTGAGTACAGATCTGCTTAATTCTCACCCAAAGACTACTCCCTATAGAATGTTGTATAACTCGTTCTAAATCAGATGGGTTGAGATTGTACATATCTCTGACATTCTGCAAGTCACAAAACCATTTTAAAAATCTGTTTAAATCATGGCAGGGAATCATTCCTATTTCTTTAAGAATTGCATGTAATTCTTTTGGTTTCAAAGGCTTCATTACAAGCTGAACTTCACCTGTATTATTATTATTGTTATAAACTGTGGTGGTCATAGTGGGTGCAGCTGGCAATGAATTATCAGATTTAATATGAGGTCCTGTTTCATTTGATAGAATGTTTGTATTTGTATTTTGCTGCAGATTTGATGCATATCTGCATTCCTGAGATCTCTTCTCTAATTCCACAATTCTTAATTTCAATCTCTCATTTTCCTCTGATAATTCATCACAACGTTTAGATTTCTCAAGCAACGCTCCCCAATGTTAACTGCATGCAATTTTAAATTTACAGTCTCAGATTCTGATTGGTTTTGTACCCTCTGACAAACCTTGTTGCTATTATCGACTGCACTCTGTAACTGGGTAATTTCCTCAACCTTATCCTTCAAAGAACTTTCCATTGTTAAACAGCAAGATAACAAGCCCTGTACAATACAACCTTTTCTTTTACTTTCTGAAATTTTGCTATCAAAAACAGTTTTCTCTAAAAATTCATTCATCATAGTCCATGTCTGCTTATATTTTTCTGGAACTTCATAAGGACCGCCATGACGCTTAATACATTTTAACACCCATCTGTTAACTTTATCAGAACTGACAATAGCTTCACACTGAGTAAGCATTTTTACTATATTATTAATAATTTAAAAAGAGAGAAATATTTTACTCACCGCATTAATTACTCCTTCAGCTTCCAGCTCAGGTCTTCTGGTACACGATACAGTCCTTTTCTTCGTTTCCAGTCTCCAGAGAATAATTCTGGGGTTCCAAACTTGTTTGATTTTGTAGATCAGACTCTCTTATGTCACAACCAGACATTAGAGTCACAGCACAGGTCTTGGGTCTCCATCAGACTTCTGTCCAACTCACGGATTCTTGTCACCACCGACTTCTGTTACTAAGTCCTGAAAATGCTCTTATGGTCTCTTGAACGGCACCAATGTAGTGATCTAATATAATCGTTCTTCGTAGATGGTATGTAGTTATAAATATATTGTCTTCCGCAGCAAACCCAATTCTCCAGAGAGAAGCACTTTATTGACTTCTAAAACAGAACATTCTTGCAGATGATAAAAAATCCAACAGAGTTCATATGACAAGGAATATCTTCCCTAGACTTGTGCCTTCATGACCACAGACTCTTCTCTGAGATATTTTCTAGACTGAACGCCATCTTATATCACACACTGAATGGCTGAGCAATCTGCTTTGATCTGCTCCTGTCTTTCAGAGTGACAGCAGATCACCCCAAGCTGTGAATAGCTGTAGTCTGCCCTAATCTGCATTCTTTAACATTGACATAGCCCATTCATTCATTATCTGTTCCCCTTTGAAATGTTCATCTAGGTTAAAAGGCCATTCCTCACACACACAACTTGCATAAGATTTACACATCAAAGGGTAACAGATAACATTGTCAACTGATATCTAGCCTGGTCACGCTAATACTGTGTGTGGAATATATATATCCAATACATATATATAATGCATAAAGTTCCACATAAATCAGCCAACACATTACAACACTAGGGACATAATAGTTAGGTTTCATTATTATAGAACAAAAGAGCAGCTACTCACAACAGCCAGAGGGAAGATTGCCCTTGCCTTTCAAGGTAATGAATATCAGCTTTTTACAGACCCCTCCCCAATCACAGTAGCTAAAAGACGTGCACTTAAATCATTATTGCAAGTTCTTCAACAATACCAAATTGTATATCATTGGGGGTTCCCATTTTCACTCCGATTTACACACAATACAATCAAACATGTCTGTCGTTCTTCAGAAGAATTACGATCGGCTCTGATCGACATGGGGCTCTTAGACAAAGGTGCAACCAAAGATCTTTCTCACAGACGTTCAGCTTCTAATTCTCCCCCACAACACAGCACCTCAGGCTCAGGACCCTCAACCTCTACACTGCAGAATCAGCATAAACGAGGACGCTTTCAAAATCTATCACCATCCAATGAGGACTCTATGGACTGATTTTAACCTTCTGGATGGTTTGTTTCACTCTGCTGTCACCTAGCAAATTTTGCTAGATTAAATACTTCCTTCTTTCTTTTTTGTTTTGTTGTATATTATTACCTCTCTTTAAAGTCACTACATTAGCTTTAAGCTCAAAAGTCTGAGCTACATTCAAATATATATATATATATATATATATTTTTTTTTTTTTTTTTTTTTTTTTTATTTATATTTTAATTTTTTTGTAAATTTTTACCTTTCTTTAAAGTCACTACATTAGCTTTAAGCTGGGAAGTCTGAGCTACATTCAAAAATATATATTTATTCATTTATTTTTTTTTGTTGTATATTTTTACCTCTTTAAAGTCACTACATTAGCTTTAAGCTCGAAAGTCTGAGCTACATTCAAAAAAAAATAAATAAAAATAAAAAAATATATATATATATATATATATATAAATATTTTTTTTTTTTTTTTTTTTTTTTTTTTTATTATATCGGAATATATTCTGGTTTTCAATGGTAGATTACTACATCATATACAATAATAATATTTTATGGTTTACCCATTATTGGTTCCAATTTAAATAGCCTTTTGTTACCATTGCTTTTCTAAACCCAGGCTACATTGTTTTTGGCGCTGTCATGTTCATCAGTACCCGTGCTACTGTTATGCGGGTTCCTGAGAGTGACTCTGGAACATCTTGAGGACTCCTTGATACCCCCCTGAGACGTTCCTACACCCTACTTATACACTGTCATTTATTGATATTTTTGACATTTTATAGGGTTTTTCGATTCTTTTGCATTCTCTCCCTTCTATTTTTTCTCCTCATCTTCTCTCTCTCTCCTGGTGGTGGCTCTGGCTCTCGCCTTAGGCTATGCTCCTTATACCATGATATTTATCTTGAATTTATTATGGCCCCCATAAACATCTTGTCCTTGAATGTACAAGGCTTCAACATCCCGCAAAAGCGCACCAAAGCAATGCGTTCTTTTGCAACTAAAAATGCCCATATTATTTGTCTTCAAGAGACCCACTTCATCGATAAAGCTTATTCTAAATTCCTTTCTGCCTCTTACCCTCAATACCCTACACAGCTTTAGCCACAACTAAACAATGAGGGACCCTTATAAGTTTTCACCGCTCTATGCCATTTTCTCTCACCTCACAATTATGTGACCCTGATGGTAGATATATTTTAATCACAGGCCTTATTACTGATACCGCAATTACATTTGTATCTTACTATGCTACAAATAGACACCCGGAAGCCTTTCTATCACACCTTTTTCAGGTGGTGGAAGCTCATAAGATTGGAACCGTTGTGTTATGTGGAGATTCTAATACAACCATTTTTCCTTTCTTGGATAAATCCCCACCAACCCCTATCTCAAATACCCAAAAACAAACCTTTCAACATCTGTTTACTGCACATGGTCTGGCAGATACATGGCGGGAAATCAATCCGACTAGTAAGAATTTTACACATTATTCTTATCCGCATAAGTTTTTTTCACAAATAGACCAAATTCTTACTCCATTAAGCATGCTACCTGATATTATCTCCTCCAATATCATTCCTTACTAATGGACAGACCACTGTGCAGTTTTCACTACTCTGGCCTCCCCGATTCCTAGGTCACACAATGTGACTTGGTGTATTAATGATACTAAGTTGACTCACCCATCACATTGTCTAGAAATTGAAACAGCTCTCAATGAATACCTCTCATTTAATGATACAGAAGACATTTCTGCCCTTACATTATGGGAAGCCCATAAATCTATCATTCCAGGCAAGTTGATAAAACAAGCGACTGCTCTTAAGAGAGGACGTAAACTCACGTTTGCAAAGCTGGAGGCTAACTTTAATAAATGCCATGCGGCTTTTCAATCTGCCCCGAATGCCAGCAATACTACTAAATTAGATAAAGCTCGACTCGTTCTTGACCTTTTTTTGACCGACTCAGCAGACAAACTTCAATGCAAACAACAACATATTCAGTATCTTAAAGCTAACAAACCAGACACTCCTATGGCACGTAGCCTAAAGGCAATTCACCACCCATACTCATCCATTAGACTTAAAACATCCTCAGCATACCCTAGCAACCCAATGAAAATATTAGAAATTTTTCGCTCACATTTAGCTAAACTTTATTCCCCTGCTCAACAGTTTGATAAGTTTAAAGCAGATACCCTGTTCTCTGATATTAAACTTCCCACCCTAGAACATGAACAACTTACTTTTCTTGAAAATCCCACAACTCCATTAGAAGTCCAAATCACTATTAAAGCATTGAAGCCTCATAAAAGACATGGCCCTGATGGGTTTTCGGCATCATATTTTAAACAATTTATGTCTATTTTAACACCTATATTAACTAGGACCTTTAATTCTTTACTAGATGGACACTCATTTAGAAATGAATCATTAACCTCCATTATATCTATGCTTCCTAAACCTAAATCGAATACCACCTCTTGGTCTAACTACCGTCCTATATCCCTATTAAACCTGGATATTAAACTATTAGCCAAAGTCCTAGTAAATAGACTAAATTCCATCATTGGCAAACTTATACACCGTGACCAAACGGGCTTCATGCCCACACATCATTGACACATGCAGCTAAAATAAGACATATGCCGACTTGCCTTCTATCTCTAGACATTAAGGAGGCATTTGATTCGGTCACCTGGCCATATATGCATTTTATTCTCCAAAAATGGGGCTTCGGAAACAATTATTTGTCTTGGATCTTCTCTTTATATAGTAATCCGAGGGAATACATTAAATATATGGGCTACAAATCAGCCATGATAGATATTAGAAGAGGTACTAGACAAGGTTGTCCCTTATGCCCTTTACTTTTTGCTTTACTTATTAAACCCTTGGCTCATTTAATTAGGAATAACCCCAATATCAAAGGAGTGGAATTAGGTGGACATCAACATAAAATATGTCTTTTTGCAGACGATATACTCATCTTTTTAACTCATCCTCATATCTCCACTCCTAATCTTCTAGACATTTTAGATAAATTTGCCCATATCTCAGGACTCCACATTAACCCTAATAAATCGATATTTCCTTATCACAAGCTGAACTTCAGCAAGCCCAAACACCATTACCATTTAATTGGGTAACACAATTTATCCCATACTTAGGAATCCAACTCACATCCTCATTATCAAATCTGTTTGCAAAATATTATCTACCACTATTGAAACAAGTCACTGGCTTAATGAAACAATGGTCCTCTCTCCCCTTATCTTGGCTTGGGAGGATTAATGCTATAAAAATGTCGATCTTACCAACATTTTTGTTTTTATTTAGGGTACTTCCCATTCAAATACCATCTTATATTCTAAGACTTTTGCAACGCAGAGTTGTGTCTTTTATATGGGGTACTACCAAACCACGTAATCCTAAATCAACACTCTTTCTAGACAAACTTAGTGGTGGGTAGGGATGAGCCGAACACCCCCGAGTTCGGTTCGCACCAGAACCTTTGAACGGACCGAAAGTTTGTGCGAATTTTCGAACCCTATTCGTTACAATGGACGCGAACGTTCGAAATCAAAAGTGCTACTTATAACGGCCAATATGCATGTTAATGTCATAAAACAGGTTTGGGGACCCGGGTCCTGCCCCAGGGGACGTATATCAATGCAAAAAGAACTTTTAAAAACTAATGTTTTTTCGGGAGCAGTCATTTTATTGATGCATAAAGTGAAAAAAAAAAGTGAAATATTCCTTTAAATATGGTACCTGGGGGTGTCTAAAGTATGCCTGTGAATGGCATGTGTTTCCCGTGTTTAGAACTGTCCCTGCACAAAATGACATTTGTAAAGGAAAAAAAGAAGCCATTTAAAACCACTTGCGGCTTTAATGTCATGTCTTGTCCTGGCCATATGGCTGAAAATCCTTGAGAAAAATGGCATGGCTACCCCATCACACCCCCCCCCCCCAACCCAGCCCCTTTGGGTCTTGTATGGATATTAAGGGGGGACCCCGCACCCAAAATAAAACCCTATACCTACAACCCTATATACTCTGAACAGCAGTATATAGGCGGTGCAAACAAGACAGGGACTGTAGGTTTGTTCTTAAGTAGAATCTGAACAGGTACATTTTTTAAGTGTAGCTCCATCCAAAAAAAAACTATTTTTAAGCTTTTTGGAGAACATAGGGAGGGGTTATCACCCCTGTAACATTTGCTGTCTTTGCACATCAGAACATTTCACCTCACTTTCCGTCCCAATGACAAATGTTTTTTTTGGAAAAGTGGGGTTTTAATTGAAACAAGGATTGGTGATAAAGCATCAGTAGAGAGGAGATACCTTTTTCCCAAATTAAATCTAACAAGATAGAATTTCCCTTCCTAGGGGTAGATTTCCTCTCACTTCCTGTTTTCTCCTTCCGTTTGCAAGTAGGAGTCGTTTGTAAGTTGGATGTTTGAAAGTAGGGGCCTGCCGTATATACTCTGCAGAAATTTGCCCCATTAGATGTTGGTGTAGCCACAACACTGTAAGCCCTCACAGTTACTCTTGGTGGGCACAGGAATTGGCCCTGCTGTGAATTATTAGATCAAGATTTGTAATTGCATGCACTTGTTGAACAGGGCAGAAAAATTGGGCCTTTGGTGGTGGTGGTGGTGGACGGTGTTGCCACAAGACTGTAAGCCCTCACAGTTACTCTTGGTGGGCGCAGGAATGGACCCTGCTGTGAATTATTAGATCAAGATTTGTAATTACACGCCCCTGTTAAACAGGGGCTGAAAAATTGTGCCTTAGGCACTGGTGCTGGTGCCACAACACTGCAACCCCTCACAGATACTGTACTTGGAGCACAGCAGTCAGACCTGTTGCGAAGCATTGCTTAAAAAATTGTAATTACATGCCCCTGTTAAACAGGGGCTGAAAAATTGTGCCTTAGGCACTGGTGCTGGTGCCACAACACTGCAACCCCTCACAGATACTATACTTGGAGCAAAGCAGTCAGACCTGTTGCGAAGCATTGCTT
The DNA here is from genome assembly GCA_028564925.1 of Lithobates sylvaticus. NCBI lineage: Eukaryota > Metazoa > Chordata > Amphibia > Anura > Ranidae > Lithobates > Lithobates sylvaticus. The sequence continues at coordinate 156,645,069 of CM053031.1, forward strand.
AAAAAATTGTAATTACACGCCCCTGTTAACCTCCCTGGCGGTATGATTCTGGCTGGAATTTTGTGCTGAAAGCGGTACAATTATTTTGCATGGAAATTTGTCATTTTTATATTGTAGGCATGCAATTCTTATGAATAACTCACTTAAATCTGTCCGAACCAGAGTCTAGTAGACATCCCGGGTATGATAAAGTTTGAAACACAAAATCATAAATTATGATATAATAAAAATATATATAAAAATGATTCAATAACGTAATCAAATCAAAAACACTGAAATTTGCTCAGTTGCAGAATAGTCGCTGTCATTAAATTTATTGTTTGATGATAAATTGTGATTATAATTTTTTATCGGTGTTTTCTAGCTGGTCTAAAACCACTTTTGACATAAAGGGACACTTTTTGGTTGCTATGGACAATCTCCAGTTTCCAGGCAGAAAAAAATAAAATGTATTATATAAAATGACATGCAGGGCACTGGGCAGACCACTAGGGACAAAGGGGATGTGTGTTTTTTGTATACAATACTGTAATATGTAAGATTACAGTACTGTATGTGTTGTGTGTTTTTTAACTTTTTTAAATTTGGCGCCGATCTCCGCTCCCGTGCGTCGGAACGTCGCAGGGAACGGAGATCGGCGGCACTCGGGCACTGTGTGAATCGAGCGAGCGGACGGCTCGCACACACAGCGGGGAGACATCGCAGGATCCAGGGGAAAAGGTAAGTAACTCCCCCCTGTATCCTGCACGCAAGCCCGAGTCTGGCTCGGGGTTACCGCTCCTAGCAGAAAAAACTCAACCCGAGCCAGACTCGGGATTACCGCTAGGGAGGTTAAACAGGGGCTGAAAAATTGGGCCTTAGGCAACGGTGCCACAACACTGCAACCCCTCACAGATACTGTACTTGGAGCACAACAGTCAGAGCTGTTGCGATGCATTGCTTAAAAAATTGTAATTACACGCCCCTGTTATACAGGGGCTGAAAAATTGTGCCTTAGGCACTGGTGTGGTGGCACCCAGAAACAAAAATGTTCTTCCAAGCTATCAAGGAATGGATCATTGAGGAGGAGGAAGAGGATAGTCAGTGAACATAACAGGGCAGTCACTCAGCATCAGCATAGGCAGTCTTGAAGAGATGTGACATTATAAATTATTCAGTTATATCCGCTTCAGGTGCCTGGTAGCTGGTGGTGATCCAAGACTGATTCATCTTTATGAAGGTCAGTCGATCAACCGAGTCGGTGGACAGGCACACCCTGTGATCGGTGACAAATCCTCCAGCAGCACTGAATGTGCGTTCGGAAAGAACGCTGGATGCAGGACAGGCCAGTAGCTCAATTGCATACTGTGCAAGCTCTGGCCAGTGATCCATCCTCAAGACCCAGTAAGCCAAAGGATTTTCGGTGGGAAAGGTGTCCAAGTCTGACCTTGCCCCTAGGTATTCCTGCACCATGTATATCAGACGCTGGCGATGGTTTCTGGAACCGATCATACCTTGGGGCTGCGGACTAAAAAATTGTCTGAACGCATCGGTCAGACGTCCACCTTCCCCACCGCTCCTTCTGCTACTGACCGAAGCCTCAGCAACTCGTCGTCCAGAACCAGGAGTTTGTAACTTCCCAGTTTCTGGGAACGCGTTGCACAGACCTTTCTGCAAGGCCTCCCTGAGATGTCTCATCCTCTGCTCCCTCTGCGACGGCAAGATAAGGTCCGCAACCTTACCCTTGTACCGTGGATCAAGGAGAGTGGCCAGCCAGTAATGGTCCCTCTCCTTGATCCGAAGAATACGAGGATCCTTCCGCAGGCTTTGCAGGATCAGGGAGGCCATGCAACGTAGGTTAGCTGAGGCATTCGGTCCGGAGTCTTCTGGGTCACTGAGGACGACATGATCGCCAGCCACCTCCTCCCAGCCACGTACAAGTCCACTGGTTTGTTGGGACTGTACATCATCCCTAAAAGACTGCTGCTGCTGATGCTGAGTGCCAGGCTCCACCTCCATGCTCACACAATCCTCCTCCTCCTCCTCATCCTCTTCCTGTGTGATGGGTGGGACAGAAGGAACACTGTCTGGATAAAGGGGGCCTTGAGAGGCAAGGAAGTCCTCCTCTTCCTGCCTCTGTTCTGCCTCAAGTGCCCTGTCCATTATCCCACGCAGCGTATGCTCCAACAGGTGGACAAGAGGTACAGTGTCACTGATGCATGCACTGTCACTGCTCACCATCCTCGTGGCCTCCTCAAATGGTGACAGGACAGTGCATGCATCCCTGATCATGCTCCACTGGCGTGGGGAAAAAAATCCAAGCTCCCCTGACCCTGTCCTGGTACCGTAGTCGCAAAGGTACTCATTGATGGCCCTCTGCTGCGTGTGCAGTCGCTGCAGCATGGCCAACGTTGAGTTCCACCTGGTGGGCATGTCACATATTAGGCGGTTCTTGGGCAGGTTCAACTCCTTTTGCAGCTCAGCCAGCCGAGCACTGGCATTATACGATCGGCGGAAATGCACACAGACTTTCCTGGCCTGCCTGAGGACATCCTGTAAGCCTGGGTACCTGCCCAAGAACCGCTGCACCACCAGGTTGAGGACGTGAGCCATACAGGGCACATGGGTGAGCTGCCCCTGTCGCAGGGCGGAGAGGAGGTTGGTGCCATTGTCAGAAACCACCATTCCTGGCTTAAGCTGGCGTTGCGTCAACCACCTCTCGGCCTGCCCCTGCAGAGCTGCCAGAACCTCTGCCCCAGTGTGGCTCCTGTCCCCCAAACACACCAGCGCAAGCACGGCATGGCATCTTTTTGCCTGCGTACTCGCGTAACCCCTTGTACGCCTACGGAGCACCGCTGGTTCCGAGGACAGAGCACTCGAAGAGGCCATGGAGGAAGAAGAAGAGGAGGGGGTGGTGGAGAGAGGTGTGTCACAACCAGTAGTAGCATTTTGGAGGCGTGGTGGCGGAACAACCTCCAACACTACTGCACCTTGTCCTGCATCCCTCCCAGCTGCCAATAGTGACCCAATGGGCCGGGAAAGACAGGTAACGTCCCTGTCCATGCCTGCTGGACCATGAGTCAGCGGTAATATGCACCTTACCGCTGAGCGCCCTGTCCAGCGAGGCATGGACATTGCCTTCCACATGCCGGTAGAGAGCCGGAATCGCCTTCCGTGAGAAAAAGTGGCGCTTGGGAACCTGCCACTGAGGAACCGCACATTGAACAAACTCACGGAAGGGGGCCGAGTCTACCAACTGAAAGGCAGCAGTTGAAGTGCTAGCAATTTAGCCAAGCTAGCATTCAACCGCTGGGCATGTGGATGGCTGGGAGTAAACTTCTTTCGACGGTCCAGCAGCTGGGGCAGGGAAATTTGCCTGCTACAATCGGACGTCGGTGTACTGCAAGTACTTGGTTGTGACACACCTAATTTTACACCTTCAGTCCTCTCAGAGCAGCTTTCAGAGAGGACTCAAGATATAGTGGGGTTAGAGATCCCAGCTGATGAGGAGCAAGGAGAGGTCCGCTTTGTTCTTTGGTGTGGGTCTTTAATGTGCGCTTGCCATGGGGCTGCATGGCAGGTCGACATATGTCTGGTCATGCTTGTGGTGCCCAAGCGGCTGATAATTTGGCCATGCGAGATATGCTTGAGACAAATTTTGCAAATAGCAGTGGTGCGATCTGATGTACTCGTCTCAAAAAAGGCCCACACCAAAGAACTTTTGTGATAACGTGCAGAGGCAGCGCCCTGCACAGGCGGAGCTCTGCGGTGTGATTCAGTTGGTGTGCTGGCCTCTAGCTGGCCTCCGGAGGGCATCCTGCCTCATTGGACATGTGCCGCCGCCTCCTCCTCCTCCTCCTCCTCTCTCCCTTCAGGCACCCACGTGGAGTCAGTGACCTCATCATCCCCTCCCTCTTCACCACTAAAGCAAACCTGGCAGTAAGCTGCAGCTGGTGGAACATGACTGCCAGATTGCTGTCCTTCAGCATCCCCTCTCTCTGCGCGCACACTACTGCCTTCCTCAAGCTGGGTATCATCATCTGAGACTTCAAATCGTTGGGCATCCTCCTGGAGCATGTACCCAACACTGTGCTCAAACAGTTCGGGGGACTCCTCAGGAGGACATGGTGGGTCTAGGGAAGGGGTGCCTGATGATGCCATTGAGTACGCGTTGGCAGCTGCTCTGCCAGTACACTGAGCCTGGGTGAGAGAGGATGAGGAGGATGAGGAGGGCTTGGTCATCCATTCTACCAAGCCTTCGGCATGATGCGGCTCAACATGTCCAGCTGCCAAAAACAAGGACAAGCGTGTCCCATGGCCACGTGCTGATGACGATGCACGACCACGTCCACGACCAGCACTGTTGTCTCTAGAAACAGAGCCTGCTTGCCCTGTGTTCTTGCCTCGGGACTGTCTGCCTCTCCTTGGCGGTCTTCCAGGCATTGTAGTGGGTAGTGTATATTGTGCTGGAGTCACACAGCACACACACTAACTCCTGCAGATGGATGCCTTAGATGACAGCAACAGGTCCTTATGGCAGATAGAGGCTGCCTTAGATGACAAGAACTGGGCTGAAACACACACACACTAGCTCCCATGTGTGCTGACACACACACACACACACTAGCTCCTATGTGTGCTGACACACACACACACACACTAGCTCCTATGTGTGCTGACACACACACACACACACTAGCTCCTATGTGTGCTGACACACACACACACACACTAGCTCCTATGTGTGCTGACACACACACTAGCTCCTATGTGTGCTGACACACACTAGCTCCTATGTGTGCTGAGACACACACACTAGCTCCTATGTGTGCTGACACACACACACACACACTAGCTCCTATGTGTGCTGAGTCTGACACACACACACTAGCTCCTAAGTGTGCTGACACACACACACTAGCTCCTATGTGTGCTGACACACACACTAGCTCCTATGTGTGCTGACACCCACACACTAGCTCCTATGTGTGCTAACACACACACACACACTCACTAGCTCCTATGTGTGCTGACACACACACACACTAGCTCCTATAAATCCCTGCCTGCCTGCCTGGGATGAGACAGAAGGTTGGGACAGAAGGTTAGGACAGAAAGTTAGGGTGCAATGATGTACTAACAGCACTGCAATTGGTGCTACTGCAATGCTGTACTAACAGCACGCACACACCAGACTAATCCCCAGCAGCAGATAATGTCACACTCAGCAGTGCAATCAGCAGAAATGATCAGTATTGAATGAATCAGCAATGGTTTAGCAATGAATGAATCAATCAGCAGACTGCCTATTTACTCTATCAAAGCCGGAACACATGTGCACTGGGCCGACAGCGCGGCGGCCTTTTATACAGTGGGGCGTGTACTAAAGCCCCTGAGCTTTACTTGGCTACAGGCATCCTGCCTGTAGCCAATTATTGCTCTCCTCGCTGCCGGCGCTGTGATTGGCCAAGCATGCGGGGTCACAGTGCATGCTTGGCCAATCATCAGCCAGCAATGCACTGCGCCTGCCGCAATGCATTGCGGGCCGCTTGCATCACACCAAAAATAGTTCTGGGCTCGCCGAGCGGGCGAACGCCGAGTGCTCGATTCGAACGTGGGTTTGAATCGAACACCGGGCCCATCCCTAGTGGTGGGTTATGATTACCTAACTTCTCTTCTTACTATTATGCAACCCAATTATCGCAATTGCCTAAATATCATGCGAGCATGGAATCTCCATCATGGGTTGCTATTGAATCTATTGATATTGACACTATATCCGTAGCCAATGTGTTATGGTTATCCCCCAAAGATAGAACTCATCTCTCTAACCCCATAACTAAGCATTCCCTACTTATATGGGACAAATTAAGAAGCTCTCTTAAACTTCAATCCACACATAACCCCCTCCTCTCCTTTAATAGGAACCCTGCTTTCTATCCTGCCTGGAAATTTCCAATGTCATTTATAGCCTGGTCTTCAAAAAATTTGGTTAATTTTCATGATTTAGTCTCCACTAGTTCTATTCATACTTCCCTACTCTATGTGATATCTATAAGCTCCCTAACACGAGCTCTTCCATTATTTACAAATCAAAAACTTTTATACACCTTTCATCAAAACGGGATCAATAATTAATCAATTGTCGCAATTCGAAAGAATTTGTAAAAGTGACCCTCATACCAGAGGACTGATTTCACTTTTATATAAACAATTTAACTCGATTCAAACTGACACTCTATCTTCCTACACTACTAAATGGTCACTAGACATGAATAGAACATTTAGTAAATACGAATGGGACAGTATCTGGTTAGCCACTAAATGCTCCTCTCCAAATTGCTATGCAATAGAAACCAATTTTAAAGTCCTAGCTCGTTGTATTTGGTACCAGCTAGAATAGCTAAATTTGTCCCCTCTTATCCACAAACTTGTTTTTGTGGTTGCTCATCACCAGGTACCCACTTTCACATTTGGTGGCAATGCCCAATTGTTCAAACCTTCTGGATAAAAAATTTTGATATGGCTTTTAAAGCCTTGGAAACCCTGATATCTCCTGACCCGGCCCTAGCACTTCTAAATCTTAAACCTTCCGGGACTCACCCGGACTCAATTTCAATTACTAGTACATCTCACAACTACAGCCAAACAAACTATAGCTAAGGCATGGAAAACCCAAACGCTAGTTGTAGCTGAAGCTAAACACCAAATTAATAAGGCTCCTTTTTTTAACAAAATGTCATCTATTGAAGATAATAATATGAAAAAATACAATAAAATCTGGCAACCATGGGTCAAACACCATCTATCTACAGACTTTGATCTATCATTGTTGATGCCTAATTGCCGTTTCTTATATCCTTTTGTTATTATTTTTTATTATAGGTGCCCCTGAGGCAGGGGTTGGCCCATCACCATGAGCAACTTTTCTTATCTTTCTTTCTCTTTCTTCTTATCTTTTTCATCTACTCCTTCTTCTTCTCTTCCTTCTCTTCTTTCTATTTATTTTTCATATATATGATATATGAACATGGGATTTCAATTTTATCCTTATACTCACATATATAAATTCAAATCCTTGTTACTCCTACCCGACTGATTTCTCATTTATTATAGCTTCCCTATGACATCTAATGCAGGGTAAATGAGAATCATAGGGTTTGCTACATAACCCCTTCCTACCTTAATTAATATACTTTTCTTTTTCTCTTGATAAACTCTATTTTACTTCTTAAATAATGCCCCTACCCGTTCACAGTTTGAACTCATTTGGGGAGAATGGGTGGTTGGGAATTCAGAGATGTTTTTTCAAGTTATATTAACATCCTTTTTTTTTGTAAAATAATTGTCTATTATTCTATTTTCATTTGCTCAAATGTGAATATATCTATGAATGTCTGATTCTATTGTTCTGTATCTTATCCCATGTTTACATTTTTCCTCTTTCTTTTTCTTGACATTATATGTCTTTTCTTATGTAAACTTCAATAAAAATATTGAACAAGAAGAAGTAAATGTTACCATGTTTTTATTGAACACACCATGTAAACATTCACAGTGCAAAGGGAAAACGTAAAACACTAACGAGAATGGATTTCATGGGAGGATATCACAGAGGAAGCCAGTCCTGTCCAAAAAAAAACATTGCTGCATGTTTACAGTTTGCACAAGAGCACCTTGATGTTCCACAGCAGTACTGGCAAAATATTCTGTGGACAGATGAAACCAAAGTTCAGTTGTTTGGAAGAAACACACAACACTATGTGTGAAGAAAAAGAGGCACAGCACACCAACATCAAAACCTCATCCCGACTGTGAAGTATGGTGTTGGGGGTATCATGGTTTGGGGCTGCTTTGCTGCGTCAGGGCTTGGACGGATTGTTATAATTGAAGGAAAAATTTATTCCCAAGTTTATCAAGACATTTTGCAGGAGAACTTAAGGCCATCTGTCCACCAGCTGAAGCTCAACAGAAGATGGGTGTTGCAACAGGACAACGACCCAAAGCATAGAAGTAAATCAACAACAGAATGGCTTAAACAGAAGAAAATATGCCTTCTGGAGTGGCCCAGTTAGAGTCCTGACCTCAGCCCGATTGAGATGCTGTGGCATAACCTCAAGAAAGAGATTCACACCAGACATCCCAAGAATATTGCTGAACTGAAACAGTTCTGTAAAGAGGAATGGTAAAGAATTACTCCTGACCTTTGTGCACGTCTGATCTGCAACTACAGGAAACGTTTGGTTGAAGTTATTGTTGCCAAAGGAGGTTCAACCAGTTATTAAATCCAAGGGTTCACATGCTTTTTCCACCTGCACTGTGAATGTTTACATGGTGTGTTCAATAAAAATATGGTTAAGCAGACTGTGATTGTCTATTGTTGTGACTTAGATGAAGATTAGATCACATTTTATGACCAATTTGTACAGAAATCCATATCATTCCAAAAGGGTTCACATACTTTTTTTGTATGTCATCTGCTGCTGTTCCCGATCTCTCAAAGTCAGGACCGTATTATACTCCCTATTAAATGGACTCCTCAGGTTCCCAATTTTACACTTCACATAACTGAGGTCTGCCCTGTAGTATAAAGGCTTCTCCTAGTCCAACAGTTTCTCCATCGTTGCCTTTCTCTTGATTTTTATATGACCTTCTTGTGCTCCCTATTAGAGAAAAAAATATATTTTTAAAAATACTTGGCTATGTGTTTTACTTAAAAAACGATAGTTTGTTTGTGAGTAGGCAGGTACATTTAAAAAATACAATGTCAAATTAACAAGGTACACCAACATTGTTGTATCTTTGAGCTTGAAAAATACAAGATAATAATGGTGTTGTGGTAATGGTGTTGTGGTGAGATTTCATAATTTGCCGAATAACGATTGTGATATCTCCATTACGAGCGATAGTTTTACAAGACCGACCGCTTCCGGCTCGTCCTTGCATCCGAGCATGCGTGTTTGTACTTTGGACTTTTTTCCGACGGACTTGTGTACACACGCATGGAAAATCACACAAACACACATTTGTTCGCGCAAAATTTTGAAACCTGCTAGCCAACATTTGTCTGATGAAAATCCAACAACAATTGTCCGATGGAGCATACACACAGTCGAATTTATCGCCAACAGCCTGTCATCACACATTTCCTGTTGAACAAAACATCAACATTTTGGGTCCATGGCCAGGAAACTCCCCAGACCTTAATCTTATTGAGAACTTGTGGTCAATCCTCAAGAGGCGGGTAAACAAAAAAAAAAACCCACAAATTCTGACAAACTTCAAGCATTAGGTAGGGGAACCACCGCTCCAGGATAATCCACACAACTGAGGTTTGCAGCTTCTCCTAAGATAGAGAGACCCAGGTGCAGGCACGGCACATACTAATGACGATAGATTGAAAGACTCTGGACGGCCGCACTCCAAAATAAATTTCAATGCCTTTTATTTGTGAAACAAATTGACACAAATGTGGGTCACAGCAAAGCAAAAAATCCCTAATGCGTTTCACACTACCAGGAGTGCTTACTCATAGCTGATGAGTAAGCACTCCTGGTAGTGTGAAACGCATTAGCGATTTTTGCTTTGCTGTGACCCACATTTGTGTGATTTTGTTTTACAAATAAAAGGTATTGCAATTTATTTTGGAGTGCGGCCGTCCAGAGTCTTTCAATCTATCGTCAAACTTCAAGCATTGATTATGCAAGAATGGGCTGCCATCAGTCAGGATGTGGCCCAGAAGTTGGTTGACAGCATGCCAGGGTGATCTGCAGAGGTCCTAAAAAGGAGGGACAACACTGCAAATTCTGACTCTTTGCATAAACTTAATGTCATTTTGACACTTATGAAATGCTTGTAATTATACTTTAGTATACCATAGTAACCTCTGACAAAAGGATCTAAAAAACACTGAAGCAGCAGACTATGTGAAAATGAATATATGTGTCATTCTCAAAACTTTTGTCCACAGCTGTAGAGGAAGAAGGCATGTGCAGAAGGGGATTATGTGCTTCTGTGGGAGGTAGTACATACTTGTCCCCTTTAGTCTGCTTGTCTATTATTAGAAATTACCCCTTTAGTTAAGATCATTCTTGTTTTGTTTCCATTATGGAATAAGAATTGAAGCTTACTGGAGGCTTATGAAATAATTAGTATTATAGCACAAAACAGATATTTCTGAAGAAGTAATTTACACCATATGCAGCTTCTCAGTAGGAGCTCTCATTAATCAAAGAAGGACATGCACATCAAAGTGTTCCTTGCTTGCTACAACGGCATCTATCACCATGCTATTAAATGTGCAGTGGTAACCCTTGATAAATATAATGCCTTTGAAGTGCTGATAAATTTTTTGCATTGGCATACTGCTGCTTGGACGTACTTGCTGTATAGGGAAAGCTAATCCTTTTTTTAGCCTGTGATCTAAAATTATTCCAAAGCTTACAAAGAACAGTTTTCAGATGAATCTTCTTCTCTGATGTGCTCTGTGTACTGCATGGAGTCATTCTTGTTCCTCTGGAGAGCTATTTATGGAATTCTTCAACCATCATAGTTCCCTAAATATCCATACCTCCTTTTAGAAGTGCAGCACATTCCTTAAAAATGTTAACATTACCTACAGTGAAAATCTCCTTGTTATTTTTGCCCAGAATCAACATTGTTATCTGCCATGGATTGATATAGCCCCCCAAAAATTAGCATGGCTTCCCCCTGAATCATTAAGTCTTGAAGTGGACCTGAACTAAAAATATTCATTGTTATACAGACCATCAACTGTTAATTGTGAAAAAATGTACCTTATTCGTGCTCCATCCATGCCACATCAGTGCTCATCCATGCCTCATCCATTAGACATGTGCGATTAGTTTCGTACGAATTCGTAATTCGTACAAATTTTTTGAAATTCGTACGAATCCATAGTACAAATTTTTTCGAATACGAATTCCGTACGGAATACGAAATTCCGTTTACGAATTTTGTCGCCAAATTATTCGAATCCGACTACCAAATATCAAATTTCAACTAATATGAAAGAAATTATTATAGCGGATATAACGAATGATTCGAATGAATTGGAATGAATTCGAATGACAAAGTGTCATTTTTGCAGGAAAAATTCTGTTTACGAATTTCAGCTCCAAATTATTCGAATCCGACTACCAAATATCAAATTTCAACTAATATGAAAGAAATTATTATAGCGGATATAACGAATGATTCGAATGAATTGGAATGAATTCGAATGACAAAGTGTCATTTTTGCAGGAAAAATTCCGTTTACGAATTTCAGCTCCAAATTATTCGAATCAAACTACCAATATCGAATTTCAACTAATTCGAAAAAAAATATTATAGCGGATAACGAATGATTTGAATTAATTCGAATGATTCGAATGACAAAGTGTAATTTTTGCAGGAAAAAAAGATATTTAAAATCACTCGCGGCTATTGCCGGCTAATGAATTGTCTCCGTAACACACAGAGAACAGTCATTCATTGATATAAAAAAAAAAAGCATGGGGGTCCCCCCGAATTCAATAACCAGGCCCTTCAGGTCTGCTATGGATATTAAGGGGAACCCCAGACAAAAAAAAAAAAGAAATGGCGTGGGATCCCCCCTAAATATCCATACCAGACCCTTCAGGTCTGGGAAGGATTTTAAGGGGAACCCCGGCCAAAAAAAATGGCATGGGGTCCCCCTCAAAATCTATACCAGACCCTTTATCCGAGCATGCAACCTGGCAGGCCGCAGGAAAAGAGGGGGGATGAGAGAACGGCCCCCCCTCCTGAACCGTACCAGGCCACATGCCCTCAACATTGGGAGGGTGCTTTGGGGGTCTGAGACCCCCAAAGCACCTTGCCCCATGTTGATGGGGACAAGGGCCTCATCCCCACAACCCTGGCCATTGGTTGTGGGGGTCTGCGGGCGGGGGGCTCATCAGAATCTGGAAGCCCCCTTTAACAAGGGGACCCCCAGATCCCGCCCCCCTGTGTGAAATGGTAAGGGGGTACAAAAGTACCCCTACCATTTCACCAAAAAAGTGTCAAAAATTTTAAAAATGACAGGAGACGGTCTTTGACAATTCCTTTATTAAAATCTTCTTTCTTCTTTCTTCATCCTTCGGTTTCTTCATCTTCTTCTTCCATCTTCTTCTTCCATTTTCTTCTTCCTCCGATCCGCTTCTTCTTGCGCTGGTCTTCTCGTCCTTCTCGACCGGCATCTTCTTCCATGGCGTCGGCATCTGTTCTTCTGTCTGGCCGCTCCTCGCAATGGGAGGCTCCCGCTGTGTGAGGCTTCGCTCCGTCTGACAGGTCTTTTATAACGGAGGGCACCTGGTGACCCCGCCCCCCTCTGACATCATGGGGAAAGCCATAGGGAATTCCTCATGACGTCCCCGTGCGTCAGAGGGGGCGGGGTCACCAGGTGCCCTCCATTATAAAAGACCTGTCAGACGCAGCGAAGCCTCACACAGCGGGAGCCTCCCATTGCGAGGAGTGGCCCAAGAAGAGACACCGACACCGACGCCATGGAAGAAGATGCCGGACGAGAAGACCAGCGCAAGAAGAAGCGGATCGGAGGAAGAAGAAAATGGAAGAAGAAGATGGAAGAAGATGACGGAAGGAGAAGATGAAGAAACCGAAGGATGAAGAAAGAAGAAAGAAGATTTTAATAAAGGAATTGTCAAAGACCGTCTCCTGTCATTTTTACAATTTTTGACACTTTTTTGGTGAAATGGTAGGGGTACTTTTGTACCCCCTTACCATTTCACACAGGGGGGGCGGTATCTGGGGGTCCCCTTCTTAAAGGGGGCTTCCAGATTCCGATAAGCCCCCCGCCCGCAGACCCCCACAACCAATGGCCAGGGTTGTGGGGAAGAGGCCCTTGTCCTCATCAACATGGGGACAAGGTGCTTTGGGGGGGACCCCAAAGCATCCTCCCAATGTTGAGGGCATGTGGCCTGGTACGGTTCAGGCGGGAGGGGGGCCGCTCTCGTCCCCCCCTCTTTTCCTGTGGCCTGCCAGGTTGCGTGCTCGGATAAGGGTCTGGTATGGATTTTGAGGGGGACCCCACGCCATTTTTTTTGGCTAGGGTTCCCCTTAAAATCCATCCCAGACCTCAAAGGGTCTGGTATGGATTTTGAGGGGGACCCTACGCCATTTTTTTTTTTTTTTTTTTGGCTGGGGTTCCCCTTAATATCCATCCCAGACCTGAAGGGCCTGGTTATTGAATTTGGGGGGACCCCCACGCTTTTTTCTTTGTTTTTTATCAATGAATGACAGTTCTCTGTGTTACAGGAGCCATCAATTCATTAGCCGCGAGTGCTTTTAAATAGCTTTTTTCCTGCAAAAATGACACTTTTTGCAGGGAAAGTTTTAAGCACAGGAAACCTGCCCCCCTTCACAGGCCACCTATAGACACCCCCCAGATGTGATACTGCAATGCTGTACTAACAGCAGGCACACACAAATCCCCAGAAATAAAGCACATATTGTCAGCAGTCAGCAACACACTGACACGCTGACACTGAAACATAATATGCGAGGCCGCCGCCGCGGCGGCCTCTTATACCGTGGGGCGTGTACTAAAGCCCCTGAGCTATAATTGGCTACAGGCATCCTGCCTGTAGCCAATTATGGCTCTCCTCGCTGCCGGTGCTGTGATTGGCCAAGCATGCGGGTCACAGTGCATGATTGGCCAATCATCAGCCAGCATTGCACTGCGACTAAGCGCAATACATTGCGGGCCGCTCGCATCACACAAATTTGATGCGAGCGGCCCAAATAGTTCTGGGCTCGCCGAGCGGGCGAACGCCCGATGTTCGATTCGAACATGGGTTCGAATCGAACACCGGGCCCATCCCTACTGAGCAACACACAGGTCTGTTCTTCTTTAGCCCAGGTAAGACGCTTCTGACGTCGTTTGTTGTTCAGTAGTGGTTTGACAAGAGGAATACGACATTTGAAGCCCATGTCCAGGATCTGTCTGTGTTTGGTGACTCTTGATGCACTCTTGATGTGGTGACCCCAGCCTCAGTCCACTCCTTGTGAAAGTCCCCAACACTTGTGAATGGCCTTTTCCTGACAATCCTCTCCAGCCTGCGGTCATCCCTGCTGCTTGTGCACCTTTTTTCTTCCACACTTTTCCCTTCCACATAACTTTCTATTAATGTGCTTTGATACAGCACTTTGGGAACATCCAACTTCTTTTGCAATTACCTTTTGAGGCTTTCCCTCCATATGGAGGGTGTCAATGATGTTTCTGCACAACTGTCAGGTCAGCAGTCTTTCCCATGATTGTGATTCCTACTGAACCAGACTGAGAGACCATTTAAAGGCTCAGGAACCCTTTGCAGATGTTATGGCTTAATTAGCTGATTAGAGTGGGACACTTTGAGCATAGAATATTGCACCTTTTCACAATATTCAAATTTTCTAAGATTGTGGATTTGGGGTTTTCAGGAGCTGTAAGCCATAATCATCACAATTATGACAAATCACGGCTTGAACTTGCATGCAATGAGTCTATCTCATATATTAGTTTCACCTTTTAAGTTTCATTAGTGAAATAAATTAACTTTTGCCGGATATTCTAATTTTTAAGTTTCACCTGTATGTTATTTGACAATATACATGCATTGTTGACATTAACACCAACTAAAATATTTTCTTCCAGTCAGTCAAACATCCAAATAAAGTTTAAAACCTAAAATGTGCCAGCAACAAAAGATTTAAAGTTTATGTAAACACAAGCAACGGATTTACTCTATCTTATTCCTTTCCTTTTGGTCCATTAAATATACCATTGAATGTGCTTTGCTATATTTGTTTGCAAAGTGCAAAATATCCATGATCCAGACAGAAATTCAGTAAGCTCTCCACCTTGGGAGCACTAAAATCTTAAGGACTGCAATCAACTCTGTCCAGTTCTGATCTGTCAACTACAGAACATCTCCCTATTTTATTATGAAGATGAACATTTGGTCAGGTGTTCTGTAGTCCAAACAGTCCAGGGTGACAATGTCGTTCTTTCTTAGATGCAGTGGGGTTGATTTACTTAAGGCAATAAGCTGTTCACTTTGCCAAAGCTTAGTGAATGAAGTGAAGTTCTTTTGACTTTTATGATTTCAATCATGTGCAAGCCAAAATTTAGTTTTTTTTATTTTCCATGCAGGTGATTAGGTATTTTTTGCAAAGTGAAACCTCCCACATTCACCTAGCTATGTAGAAAATTTCCTGGCAACATGCAACTTCCTTTGCAAATCGAGCAGCCTATGCAGAATCACCAGGTGAAAATAAAGAATAACAGTTGTGCAAAAATAAACTAATGAAGTTGTCACATCTAAAGACTAGAAAGCTACAATGCATTACATAGTTACATAGTAGGTGAGGTTGAAAAAAGACACAAGTCCATCAAAAATCCAACCTATTTATGTCCGTATAACATTGTATATCCCTGTATGTTGTGGTTGTTCAGGTGCTTATCTAATAGTTTTTTGAAATGATCGATGCTGCACACTGAAACCACTGCCTGTGGAAGAGAATTCTGCATCCTAGCCGCTCTTATGCGGCGTACACACGAGCGGACTTTCCCGCGGGATTGTCCGCCGGACTGGACCCCGCCGGACAATCTGCCCGTGTGTTTTTCCCGCCAAAAGTCCGGCGAACTAAGTTTTAAGTTCAGACTTAAAATTGTCCGCTGGACTCGCGAGTCCGGTGGACAATCCTGCGGTCTGTGTGCTAGTCCGCGGGACTTTTGGAAATGAACGGACTTGCCGACACAAGATCGGAAAGCCCGTTCATTTAGAACGTGACTGCAGGTAGACGGGACTAGCGAAGGCAGTGAATGCCGCCATGCTAGCCCCGTCACCTGGCATGGATTTAAAGGGAATCCCTACGCCGAAAACATGGCGTGGGGGTCCCCCCAAATCCATCTCAGACCCTTATCTGAGCACGCAGCCCGGCCGGCCAGGAAAGGGGTGGGGACGAGCGAGCGCCCCCCCCCCCCTCCTGAGCCATACCAGGCCGCGTGCCCTCAACATGGGGGGTGCCCTGGGGAAAGGGGGGCCGTGCAGCCCCCCCACCCCAAAGCACCTTGTCCCCATGTTCATGAGGACAAGGGCCTCTTCCCGACAACCCTGGCCGTTGGTTGTCGGGGTCTGCGGGCGGGGGGCTTATCGGAATCCGGGAGCCCCCTTTAATAAGGGGGGCCCCAGATCCTGGCCCCCCACCCTATGTGAATGAGTATGGGGTACGATGTACCCCTACCCATTCACCTAAGGTGTAAAAGTGTAAATAAAAAAACACACTCTTTTACCGAGCGGAGGAGCGCGGCTTTCTATTTGTCGTCGCCGCCGTCGTCTGGGGGTCTCGTTCCGCCTTCGGGGGTCTTCCGGGGTCTTCTGGGTTCTCTTCTGTTCTTGCCGCTGTCGCCGTCTTCTTCTTCTTCCGATGTTGACTCGTCGCTGTCTCTGGCCGGAGTGGCAGAGACGCGCGGTGTTGTGACTTATATAGGGACAAGGGGGTGGGGTCACATGCTCATGTCACATGGTGACCCCGCCCCCTATGATGTCACAGTCCTGGAGGATGCTGGGACTGTGACATCATAGGGGGGCGGGGTCACCATGTGACATGAGCATGTGACCCCGCCCCTTGTCCCTATATAAGTCACAACACAGCGCGTCTCTGCCATTCCGGCCAGAGACAGCGACGAGTCAACATCGGAAGAAGAAGAAGACGGCGACAGCGGCAGGACCAGAAGAGAACCCAGAAGACCCCGGAAGACCCCCGAAGGCGGAACGAGACCCCCAGATGACGACGGCGACGACGAAGAAGAAAGCCGGGCTCCTCCGCTCGGTAAAAGAGCTAGGTAAAAGAGCAGAAGAGAGCGCAGGAGTCCGGCGAGAAGACCCCCCAAGACGGAAGAAGACCCCCGGAGCAGTGCAATAAAATATTTTAAAAAAATTGTGTGTTTTTTTATTTACACTTTTACACCTTAGGTGAATGGGTAGGGGTACCCCATACTCATTCACATAGGGTGAGGGGCCGGGATCTGGGGGCCCCCTTATTAAAGGGGGCTCTCGGATTCCGATAAGCCCCCCGCCCGCAGACCCCTACAACCAACGGCCAGGGTTGTTGGGAAGAGGCCCTTGTCCTCATCAACATGGGGACAAGGTGCTTTGGGGTGGGGGGCCGCACAGCCCCCTTTCCCCAGGGCACCCCCCCATGTTGAAGGCACGCGGCCTGGTAAGGCTCAGGAGGGGGGGCGCTCGCTCGTCCCCACCCCTTTCCTGACCGGCCGGGCTGCATGCTCGGATAAGGGTCTGAGATGGATTCGGGGGGACCCCACGTGGTTTTTTCGGCGTGGGGATTCCCTTTAAATCCATGCCAGGTGACGGGGCTAGCGCCGCATTCACTGCCTTCACTAGTCCCGTCTACCAGCAGTTACGTTCTAAATGAACGGACTTTCCTCCGTGTGTGGGGCAAGTCTGTTCATTTCCAAAAGTCCCGCTGACTTTTTCCCGCGGATTATCCGCCGGAGAAGTCCGGGCGTGTGTGAGCAAGTCCACAGCTCGGAAAGTCCGGCGGAGCTCCGCTGAAAAGTCCGGCCGTTTGTCCGCTGGACTAGGTCCGGCGGACAATCCCGCCGGAAAGTCCGAGCATGTGTACGGGGCATTACAGTAAAGAAACCTCTACGCAGTTTAAGGTTAAACCTGCTTTCTTCTAATTTTAGTGAATAGTCTCATGTCTTATTAAATTCCCTTTTGCGGAAATGTTTTATCCCTATTGTAGGGTCACCAGTATGGTATTTGTACTTTGAAATCATATCCCCTCTCAAGCATCTCCTCTCCAGAGAATGCAAGTTCAGTGCTCGTAACTAGGGATGGGCCCGGTGTTTGATTCGAACCCATGTTCGAATCGAGCACCGGGCGTTTGCTCGCTCGGCGAGCCCAGAACTATTGGGGCCGCTCGCATCAAATTTGTGTGATGCGAGCGGCCCGCAATGCATTGCGCTAGTCGCAGTGCAATGCTGGCTGATGATTGGCCAAGCATGCACTATGACCCCGCATGCTTGGCCAATCACAGCGCCGGCAGCGAGGAGAGCCATAATTGGCTATAGGCAGGATGCCTGTAGCCAATTATAGCTCAGGGGCTCTAGTACATGCCCCACGGTATAAGAGGCTGCGGCGGCGGCGGCCTCGCATATTATGTTTCAGTCACAGTGTCAGCGTGTCAGTGTGTTGCTGACTGCTGACAAGATATGCTCTATTTCTGGGGATTTGTGTGTGCGTGCTGTTAGAACAGCATTGCAGTATCACATCTGGGGGGTGTCTATAGGTGGCCTGTGAAGGGGGGCAGGTTTCCTGTGCTTAGAACTTTCCCTGCAAAAAGTGTAATTTTTGCAGGAAAAAAGCTATTTAAAAGCACTCGCGGCTAATGAATTGATGGCTCTGTCATTCTGTCATTCATTAATAAAAAAAAAAAAAAAAAGTGTGGGGGTCCCCCCAAATTCAATAACCAGGCCCTTCAGGTCTGGGATGGATATTAAGGGGAACCCCAGCCCAAAAAAAAAAATGGCGTAGGGTCCCCCTCAAAATCCATACCAGACCCTTGAGGTCTGGGATGGATTTTAAGGGGAACCCTAGCCAAAAAAAATGGTGTCGGGTCCCCCTCAAAATCCATACCAGACCCTTATCCGAGCACGCAACCTGGCAGGCCGCAGGAAAAGAGGGGGACGAGAGCGCCCCCCCCTCCCACCTGAACCTTACCAGGCCACATGCCCTCAACATTGGGAGGATGCTTTGGGGTCCCCCCCAAAGTACCTTGTCCCCATGTTGATGAGGACAAGGGCCTCATCCCCACAACCGTGCCCGGTGGTTGTGGGGGTCTGCGGGCGGGGGGCTTATCGGAATCTGGAAGCCCCCTTTAACAAGGGGACCCCCATATCCCGGCCCCCCCCTGTGTGAAATGGTAAGGGGGTACAAAAGTACCCCTACCATTTCACCAAAAAAGTGTCAAAAATTGTAAAAATGACAGGAGACGGTCTTTGACAATTCCTTTATTAAAATCTTCTTTCTTCTTTCTTCATCCTTCGGTTTCTTCATCTTCTCCTTCCGTCATCTTCTTCCATCTTCTTCTTCCTCCGATCCGCTTCTTCTTGCGCTGGTCTTCTCGTCCTTCTCGTCCGGCATCTTCTTCCGTCGGCGTCGGTGTCTCTTCTTGGGCCGCTCCGCGCAATGGGAGGCTCCCGCTGTGTGAGGCTCCGCTCCGTCTGACAGGTCTTTTATAATGGAGGGCACCTGGTGACCCCGCCCCCTCTGACGCACGGGGACATCATGGGGAATTCCCTATGGCTTTCCCCATGACGTCAGAGGGGGGCGTGGTCACCAGGTGTCCTGTCAGACGGAGCGGAGCCTCACACAGCGGGAGCCTCCCATTGCGAGGAGCGGCCCAAGAAGAGACACCGACGCCGACGGAAGAAGATGCCGGACGAGAAGGACGAGAAGACCAGCGCAAGAAGAAGCGGATCGGAGGAAGAAGAAGATGGAAGAAGATGGAAGAAGATGATGGAAGGAAAAGATGAAGAAACCGAAGGATGAAGAAAGAAGAAAGAAGATTTTAATAAAGGAATTGTCAAAGACCGTCTCCTGTCATTTTTACCATTTTTGACACTTTTTTGGTGAAATGGTAGGAAAAGTACCCCCTTACCATTTCACACAGGGGGGGGGCGGGATCTGGGGGTCCCCTTGTTAAAGGGGGCTTCCAGATTCCGATAAGCCCCCCGCCCGCAAACCCCCACAACCAATGGCCAGGGTTGTGGGGAAGAGGCCCTTGTCCTCATCAACATGGGGACAAGGTGCTTTGGGGGGGACCCCAAAGCATCCTCCCAATGTTGAGGGCATGTGGCCTGGTACGGTTCAGGCGGGAGGGGGGGCCGCTCTCGTCCCCCCCTCTTTTCCTGCGGCCTGCCAGGTTGAGTGCTCGGATAAGGGTCTGGTATGGATTTTGAGGGGGACCCCACGCCATTTTTTTGGGCTAGGGTTCCCCCTAAAATCCATCCCAGACCTCAAGGGTCTGGTATGGATTTTGAGGGGGACCCTACGCCATTTTTTTTTGGCTGGGGTTCCCCTTAATATCCATCCCAGACCTGAAGGGCCTGGTTATTGAATTTGGGGGGGACCCCCATGCTTTTTTTTTTTTTTTTTTATCAATGACTTTTTTTTTATGAATGACTTTCAGTTTCAATGAATGACTGTTCTCTGTATTACGGGAGCCGTCAATACACATTAGCCGCGAGCTAAAAATTACAAAAAATTACAAAAATTACACTTTTTGCAGAGACAGTTCTAAACACGGGAAACATGCGCCCCTTTACATGCATACTATAGACACCCCCCAGGTACGAAATTTAAAGGTATATTACACTTTTATTGTTTCAATTTAAGCATTATTAAAATCACTGCTCCTGAAAAAACTGCCATTTTTAAAAAAAAAAATTGCATTGATACATGTCCCCTGGGGCAGGACCCAGGTCCCCAAACACTTTTTATGACATTAACATGCATATTAGCCTTTAAAATTAGCACTTTTAATTTCGAGCGTTCGCATCCATTAAAACTAATAGGGTTCTAAAGCTCGCACGGACTTTAGGTCCGTTCGCGGGTTCTGGTGCGAGCCGAACGGGGGGGTGTTCGGCTCATCCCTACTCGTAACCTTTCCTCATAACTAAGGTCCTCCAGACCCTTTATTTGTTTTGTTGTCCTTGTCTGGACTCTCTCCAGTTCCAGCAAATCCTTCCTGAGGACTGGAGCCCGTAACTGAACAGCATACTCCAGGTGCTTGTAGAGTGGGAGAATTATCGTTTTAACTCTGGAGTTAATCCCCTTTTTAATGCATGTCAATATTCTGTTAACTTTGCTTGCAGCAGCTTGGCTTTGCATGCCATTGCTGAGCCTGTCATCTATTAGGACCCCCAGGTCCTATTCCATCCTAGATTCCCCCAGAGGTTCTCCCCCTAGTGAGTAGATTCCCTTCATATTTTTGCCACCCAAATGCATTATTTTAATTTTCTACATTAAACCTTATTTGTCAAGTAGTTGCACATATTCCAATTCATTTGTTGAGATCTTCTTGCAAGGTTTCCACATCCTGCAGAGAAGTTATTGCCCTGCTTAGCTTAGTATTGTCCACAAATACAGAGATGTAGCTGTTTATCCCATCCTCCTGGTTGTTTATTAATAAATTAAATAGGATTCGTCCCAGGACAGAACCCTGGGGGACCCCACTTTCCAACCCGGACCATTCCAAGGACTCTCCATTTATCACTACCCTCTGAACTTGCCCCTGTAGCTAGTTTTTAAAACATGTACTCACCCTATTGTCCATGCCACCGGACCTTACTTTGTACAGTAAATGTTTATGGGGAACTGTATCAAATGCCCTTTTTTAAATATTGGTGCTACATTGGCTTTTCTCCAATCAGCTGGTACAATTCCAGTCAGTAGACTGTTCGTAAAAATTATGAACAATGGTCTGGCAATTATTTGACTTGAGTTCCTCAACCAGTTTCCGCCCGGCCTATAGCAAAATGAAGGCCAGGCGGTGGTTCAGTTATCCTTAATGGGCGTCATATGACATCCTTCAGGCAGACAGCCGCCGCAATCCCATGGGGGTGCGAATCACGGCGATCGTGGTGCGGTGTGTCAGTCTGACACACCGCTACAACGATCTCGGTAAACAGCCTCCGATGGAGGCTCTTTACCACGTGATCCGCCGTGTCCAATCACGGCTGATCGTGATGTAATCAGGAAAAGCCATTGATCGGCTTTTCCTCACTCATATCTGACAGACGCGAGTAGAGGATAGCCGATCAGCGGCTCTTCTGGCAGGGGGGGTCTGCACTGATTGTTTATCAGTGCAGCCCCCCTCGGATGCCCACACTGAACCACAGGGAAGCCGCCAGGACCACCAGGGAAGGGGACAACATGTGGATAGCCAGGTATGTACCCCATGGCCATCCACATGTACAAATGAATGCCCAATCTGTGCCAATCAGTGCCCCACAAATGGGCACTGACTGGCACCATTATGTAACAAATTACATCAGTGATGCCCAGCAATGCCACCCATAAGTGCCACCCATCAGTGTCCATCAGTGCCACCTATAAGTGCTAATCCATGCCCATCAGTGCCCACCTATCAGTGCCCATCAGTGCCCATCCATGCCACCTATCAGTGCCACCCATAAGTACCCATAAGTGCCGCCGGCGAGTGCCCATCAGTGCCACCTATGAGTGCCCATCAGTGCTGCATACAAGTGCCACCTATCAGTGCCCATCAGTGCCACCGATCAGTGCCTATCAGTGCCCATCATCAGTGCCCATCAGTGCCACCTCATTGGTGCCACCTCATCGGTGTCCATCAGTGCCGCCTTATCAGTGCCCGTCAGTGCAGCCATATCAGCACCCATCATTGATGAAGAAAACATACTTATTTACAAAAAAAATTACAGAAACAAAGAAAAACGTATTTTTTTTCAAAATTTTCGGTATTTTTTTATTTGTTGCGCAAAAAATAAAAATCGCAGAAGTGATAAATACCACAAAAAGAAAGCTCTATTTGTGGGAACAAAAGGATAAAAAATCTGTTTGGGTACAGTGTTGTATGACAACGTGCAATTGTCATTCAAATTTCTACTGGGCTGAAAGCTAAAAATTGTCTTGGACAGGAAGGTGTCTAAGTGGCTGGTATTGAAGTGGTTATGGACCCTCGGGGGCAAGCCATCTGATCTTATTAATGTTACGTTTTTTAAGTCTATTTGTAATTCAGTCCTCTGTTAGCCATGAGGGTGCTTCCTGTGCCATGTTATGAGGATAAACATTGCAGTTTCGTTACTGAAGCCCTCGATCCCCTCCTGAAGACTGAGGAACAGAAAAAATTCAATACCTTCACCATCTCTCCATCCTTAGTAACCAGATTCCCTTTATCATTCTTTATGGGACCAATACAATCTGACCTCCCTTTCTTACTATTTATGTATGTAGCGCAGGGATTTTTGCCTCTTAATTTACCATAGGAATAATGTGATATTCTTTGAACATATCTTTGTTTTTGTGCTGTTAAGATTTTTGTTTGGCTTTAGCAATAGCTACGCTCCACTGCATTGTGGGGGATGTGGTGAATGAGGAAGTGACTCATTTGTGTAACTCAGTCTGGGAACTACCTACCCACGATGCCCAGTGCACTTACCCACAAGACCAAGTCGCAGAACAGCCTGCTGGGTAAGAATATAAAAGACACAGGCGTGGCATGTTTCCGGCCTCTTGGGACGCCATTCAAAGCCTGCCTGCAAGGAGGTCTGTGTGTGCGACCGACGGACTGCGGCCCACAAGGCACAGAGCGGAATCGCTTGGCCTCCAAGGAGCTCCAGAGCGCAGTCAGCTGGACAAGTGTGCGGATGAACCGGAGAGCCCAGGATTTATGAAGTTTTCCCTGCATCACAGTCATCAGAAGGAGGGGTGCGGTCTGACGGCACCAGCTTGGGCCGGACTGAGATACCAGGAGGAGAACTCAACAAGCATCTGGGACCTGGTGTGGTGAGCAGGCACGTGCCCAGATAAATAGAGTGTACTGTTGCTGTGTTGCAAAGTTACAGATGGCTGGTGGGATTTGTAGTCCTACAGCAGTATTCTCATTCAGCCATAGCTTATATACAGTGGAACTGCAGGATTGCTTTCCATGTGCTATAAGTTAATGTTACAACACATCCACCGCTAAAGAGGAGTTATACTAATTGCCTTTTGTCACCAGTATACAACTATCAAAGTTCTATTTACTTTACAGTCTACAGTTACTTGTTTCCCTATCTGAATTTTAAATACTGCAGTCTTTTAAGCTAAAGTAAAATGTTTTTAAATGAATGAAACAGCAGCGCTAATAATCACAGTGTTTGTGAATAAACTAAATATTTAACCTGTGTAAACAGTGCTTGAAAATAATCATCCTGTATAAACAGTGCTAAAAAAACAAGATTAATCACTTATGTACACAAAATTAAAAAATAATGTGAAATGTGATTAACGATACTTATTGCAAGTGTCCAAAGGAAACAAATCCAAACGAAAGTCCACAAACTGTTAATTAAAGTGATAGTGTTTTAAAGTGAAAAAATTACAAAAAGAGTGAATAAAAAAGTGAAAAAAATCTTGAAGCAAACAAAGTCTTGAAGTGTCTTAAACAAAATTCCTGAAGTGACTTGAAAGCAATCTTCCACCACACCACCCGTGTTCAGTGCTACCGCACCCTTAAGAAACGCACTCACCAGCAGCATATGCCTTGCACTCTCATGCTCGGCCAACTTGCTTAATAGCCCCACACGGGTAACAGATGGATCCAAAAGGAATGTTAGATACTTGCACTTTACATATAAGGAAAAAAGAGATGCTTCCAATAGTGAAGTAGACCATTTATTAAAAACAGCACACAAAAATCTTCAACCATTGTACCCACATCCTTCATATAAAATCAAGGCACTTCAACATAAACTTTTCAACAAGAAGCAAGGACCCTGCAGTGGTGACCCTGATGTATTACGGTCTCGTCGGACCCGGCGTTAATAGCAGTGTGTCTCACCCTCCATGCTGTCTTCTTTCTCTTTCACTTCACTCCCTTTCACTTCAAACGGCACAGCACACCCAGTAACTGGAACGTCGAATGTCAAATGCTCCTCACAGTTGCCATGTAACCATGCCCAGACATGTTTCGTCAAAGTGACTTAATCATTGGGGTTGGTTACATGGACTACTCCAATCCCATTTATACTCTCCTGATAATTGCCTCTTTCAAGCTAATTGGATCATATGTGCGCACCTGCGCACAAAGGGTATAATTCGCGCACATGCGTGCGCACTAACACCACCCAAAATTTGCACATATACGTGCGCACCAACACCCCCCACCAAACCAGAGCGCATTGCGCGCATACATATGCCTTCTTGGCTAATAGGATTTTATGGCCTGTCAATGCACGCCACCTCCCGCATAGAATGCGGCTGCGCATGCACGTGCGCCCCGCACGTCACCATACCAAAGCACATTGCGCGCGCACATATGCCTACATGGCTAATGGGAACCTATGGCCTGTCCATGTATGCCAACTCCGGCATCAAGTGCGGGTGCGTTGGTGCATTGGATCCTATGTGCATAAAACATCCCGAAGGGTCAGATGTTAAGGTTATGGAGAAATTGTACTGCATTAAATGACTACTATACGCAGGCCGATGTATTAGGTAATACATTTTTGGAAAAGGGATATAAAAAAAGAGACTATTAATAAAATGATTGATGAGGTCGCACTAATCCCTAGAGAACAATGTTTGAAAAAGAAGGAAAGAAACAGTGCTGATACTTCACATCAGGTGGGCTTTATTTCAGACTTTTATCACCAATATAAAGAGGTAGAGGGTATTTTTAAGAAATATTGGCATATTTTATGCAGGGACCGACATCTGGGTGAGATTTTACCGGAGAGGCCGAAGTTTATCTATAGAAGGGCTCCAAGCTTTGGCGACAAAGTGTTGCAAAAAAATCTAGACCCACCAGATAGACGTACACAGAGTATTGACTTTAAAGGTTTTTTTCTCATGCCGTAAATGCATTTGCTGTAGAACAGTGAATGTGATTAATAGGGGCATGACTAGTGTTACCAATCATGATGGTGAGGAGTTCAAGGTTGAGCAGTTCATCACATGCAATTCGTCTTTTGTGGTGTACCTGTTGTGGGTTGAATTATGTGGGACGGACAAAGCGGTTACTTAGGGCAGTGTTTCTCAACTCCAGTCCTCAAGGCGCCCCAACAGCTCATGTTTTCAGGCTTTCCATTATCTTGCACAGGTGATTTGATCAGTTTCACTGCCTTGGTAATTACCACAGCCATTTCATCTGAGGGAAATCCTGAAAACATGACCTGTTGGGGCGCCTTGAGGACTGGAGTTGAGAAACACTGACTTAGGGTACGCATTGCCGAACACCTGGCTAACATTAGAAAAGGCTTTAAGGATCATAGTGTTTCTCTACATTTCAAGGAAAAACATAATCAAACATCAAACATAATCAAGATCCTTCTGTGCTACAGTTTTGTGGCATTGATTGTACCTTTCCTGCATCTAGGGGCTCAAATCGGGTTTGACAATTGTCCCAACGGGAGACTAAGTGGATTTTTCTCCTCAAGAGTCTCTATCCGAAAGGGTTGAATATCGAACTCGATTTGAATTGCTTTATTAGTAACTTATGAATAATAAGTGTAGTTTGATACTTGAGAAGATATTTGGGGTATACTCTATCAGTTATTTCTAGTAATATATATATATATATATATATATATATATATATATATATATATATATATATATATTTATATAGAGTTGAGCGGACACCTGGATGTTTGGGTTCGGCGGATTCGGCCGAACTTCGGAAAAAAGTCCGGGTTCGGGACCGAACTTGACCCGAACTTGACCCCGAACTCCGAACCCCATTGAAGTCAATGGGACCTGGACTTTTGAACACTAAAATGGCTCTAAAAAAGTAATGGAAAGGGCTAGAGGGCTGCAAATGGCAACAAAATGTTGTTAAGAGCATGGCAAGTGATCTGCAAACAAATGTGGATAGGGAAATAACTTAAAATAACATTAAAAAATAAAAATAAAATTCTGGAGGCCCCCTTCTCAGCAGAAGAGGTACAGGAAGTCATTAAGAACCTCAGAAACTCAACGGCACGATGCCGCACATATGGTGGGAATAAGCCAGAATACGCACTTTCTGGAAAAAATTGTTAACTTTCATCAGGAGACTGGGTGGGAGACAATGTGAAGGAACCGGAGACACTGTCAGCAACCCAATCTACTATCGCCTGTACTTGTCCTGACCTCAACATTCGTACAGCCTCATTAGGCGTGCCAAAATACCGCTGCAGGCTCTGTCGCCTACTCGCACCTGAGGAAGGTGTTTCACTAGTGCTTCTCGGCCTTTTGGCTAAGATCAAGTGTAGTATCTGTTCTTATCAGTTGCCAGGAGGTGGCGCTTGCTTCCGTCCCTGTTCTGGGCAGCACAGTGGTGTAGTGGTTAGCACTTTCACCTAGCAGTAATAGGGTCGCTGGTTCAAATCCCGACCATGACACCTTCTGCCTGGAGTTTCCATGTTCTCCCTGTTCTTGCGTGGGTTTCCTCCGGGTACTCCGGTTTCCTCCCACACTCCAAAGACATGCTGGTAGGTTAATTAGATCCTGTCAATAAAATTGGCCACATATGTGTATATTGTATGTGTATGTAAGCGTGTCAGGACCCCACAGGGCAAGGACCACACTATACCACAGATGGACACCAGTGGCAAAAAGCTCCCTGAGGCGATTCAGTTTGCATAGGTTACGCTATACAAGTCATTCATTCATTCATTCATTCATTCATACGGGGAGGTGGAGAAGGGGTGGTGGTTGCTATGCAAAAGCCTGCTGGCGTAAAGGTGACCTGGAGCGGTTCATAGCTGAAAGGGAAGCCTTCTGATGGGGATGGAGAACCACTGAGTTGGGGCTCAGAGTGCTGATTGGCTGATTTGCAAGGGGGTGAGGTGAAAGACTGATGGACATCGGCTGCAGGTGCCAACTCTGAACTTTCATCAGGAGACTGGGTGGGAGACAATGTGAAGGAACCGGAGGCACTGTCAGCAACCCAATCTACTATCGCCTGTACTTGTCCTGGCCTCAACATTCGTACAGCCTCATTAGGCATGCCAAAATACCGATGCAGGCTCTGTCGCCTACTCGCACCTGAGGAAGGTGTTTCACTAGTGTGCGTAGCTGGCACAGATCGACCACCTCCTTGCAACACTAGCGCCACCAGCAGCACCACGACCCGGGCCACGTCCCCTTTTTGATGATCTCCTCATATTTTCAAAATTTATGATCTCGCCCTAAATGGGTGTTTTTGTCTATAGCATAATACACATACAGTGTCTAAAGCGTTTATGAACACGCAGTAAAAGCTATTGTGAAGAAAAAAACACTGCAAAATTAAATTTTTTTGCAATGTTTTTCCAATATCAGAATACACGGATAGTGTCTACAGCGTTTCTGAAAACGCATAAAATGCTATTGGGAAGAAAAAAAACACTGCAAAATTACATTTTTTTGCAATGTTTTTCAATATCAGAATACACGGACAGTATGTAAAGTGTTTATGAAAACACAGAAAATGCTATTGGGGAAAAAAAAACACTGCAAAATAAAAAATTTTTGCAATGTTTTTCCAATATCAGAATAAACGGATAGTGTCTAAAGCGTTTATGAAAACTCAGAAAATGCTATTAAGAAAAAAAAAACACAGCAAAATTTAATTTTTTTGCAATGTTTTTGCAATATCAGAATACACGGATACTGTCTACAGCGTGTATGTATGAACACGCAGAAAATGCTATTGGGAAAAAAAAAAAAAAGCAAAATTACATTTTTATGCAATGTTTTTCCAATATCAGAATACACAGACTATGGTGTATCTCTTAGTATATGCAGTGTTGGTCCTAATGGTGCACTGAGCTTGCAGGTAAAACTTTTATATTTTGTCTGGCCTCGTGGCACTGTTAAAAGACTGTGCACTGCACCCCAGCCAGGGTACAATTGATTTAGGAATCTCTTCAATAATTCTCTCTGCCTTTTTCTTTTGCTTAATAAAGAAACTCCCTACTCTACTCTAGCTATGTAGATCGCTCACTGATCTAACTAATTAGAAGCAAAGTTAAGGAATGCTGACTGCCTGACTGACTGCCTGACTGACTGAATCACACTAACTCCTAAAATCCTCTCAGCAGCACAGGAACCTGTCTATAGCAGAATGACGCTGTGTGCTGTGTGTCTGGACTATATATAGAGGCTGGGTCACATGCTGCACTGCCCAATCACAGCCATGCCATTAGTAGGCATGGCTGTGATGGCTTCTAAGGGAACACTAGTGAAACGATCGTCGATTGGCTGCCCTGCAGCTGTTAAAAAGGCGCCAATACAGCGCCGAACACCGGACCCGAACCCGGACTTACAGCCAATAGTTCGGGTCCGGGTCCCGAACACCCAAAAGTCCGGTACGGACCCGAACTTTACAGTTCGGGTTCGCTCAACCCTATATATATATATATATATATATATATATATATTCACGTTGTATGCTAAGACAGTGATATTGTAGGATTTTTTTAGTTAATTTAATATAATACGTTTTTAAAGGAATGTTTTTATCTTGGTGAATTCTGGTATAGTAAAAAGGACTCTATCAGGTTCACACTATTAGTCTTCGTACGCTTTTCTGATTAGCATATTAAATTTATATGCGTGTTTATGCATTTTTTTTTTATTTCGTATATTAAAGAGTAATTTTAGTAATTTAGTTCACCCTCATATGATGTATTTATCTTTAATTTTTTATATCAAGTATCCTCCTTATGTTGATTGTAAGCGGGGTCACCACCGATATATTACGGTCATGGGGACCCAGTGCGCGCGCACACAATTGCGGGACGGTGCACATGAATGCGCGAGGTCCCCCTTTGTGAATGTAAATAGAGAGGCATATGTGGCACATGAATGCGCACGGCCGCGTGCCATGTGACATGCGGGGCGCACGTGTGTGCGCAGCTGCACTTGATGCGGGAGTTGGCGTACATGGACAGGCCATAGATTCCCATTAACCATGTAGGCATATGTGCGCGTGCAATGCGCTTTGGTATGGTGACATGCGGGGCGCACGTGCATGCGCAGCCGCATTCAATGCGGGAGGTGGCGTGCATTGACAGGCCATAAGATCCTATTAGCCATGAAGGCATATGTATGCGCGCAATGCGCTCTGCTTTGGTGGGGGGTGTTGGTGTGCACATATGTGTGCAAATTGTGGGTGGTGTTAGTGCGCACGCATGTGCGCGATTTATACCCTTTGTGCGCAGGTGCGCACATAGGATCCAATTAGCCTGAAAGTGGCAATTATCAGGAGAGTATAAATGGGATTGGAGTAGTCCATGTAACCAACCCCAATGATTAAGTCACTTTGACGAAACATGTCTGGGCATGGTTACATGGCAACTGTGAGGAGCATTTGACATTTGATGTTCCAGTTACTGGGTGTGCTGTGCCGTTTGAAGTGAAAGGGAGTGAAGTGAAAGAGAAAGAAGACAGCGTGGAGGGTGAGACACAGTGGTATTAACGCCGGGTTCGCCGAGACCGTAATACATCAGGGTCACCACTGCAGGGTCCTTGCTTCTTGTTGAAAAGTTTATGTTGAAGTGCCTTGATTTTATATGAAGGATGTGAGTACAATGGTTGAAGATTTTTGTGTGCTGTTTTAATAAATGGTCTACTTCACTATTGGAAGCATCTCTTTTTACCTTATATGTGGAGTGCAAGTATCTAACATTCCTTTTGGATCCATCTGTTACCCTTGTGGGGCTATTAAGCAAGTTGGCCGAGCATGAGAGTGCAAGGCATATGCTGCTGGTGAGTGCGTTTCTTAAGGGTGCGGTAGCACTGAACACAGGTGGTGTGGTGGAAGATTGCTTTCAAGTCACTTCAGGAATTTTTGTCACTTTTTTATTCACTCTTTTTGTCATTTTGTCACTTTGAAACACTATCACTTTAATTAACAGTTTATGGACTTTAGTTTGGATTTGTTTCCTTTGGACACTTGCAATAAGTATCGTTAATCACATTTCACATTATTTTTTAATTTTGTGTACATAAGTGATTAATCTTGTTTTTTTAGCACTGTTTATACAGGATGCTTATTTTCAAGCACTGTTTACACAGGTTAAATATTTAGTTTATTCACAAACACTGTGATTATTAGCGCTGCCGTTTTATTCATTTAAAAACATTTTACATTATATATTTATTTAAGTAGCTGCTTAGTTTATTATACACATAGGTGTTTTAGTTTTTCTTTGTGCGCAGTGGTGGTGTGGAAAAGTAAGAGGGCGTGCATATTTATCATACCAGTTTATTTAGTCTATTAAGCTAGCTGAAGAAAGAAGACGACAAGAGAGTTTCACTTGTGGTTATACAGCATTATAACGCACTTTAGCAATTTGGAACTGTATTACAACCTAGGGGGAGCCCTTGAGTAGGTGACATGGATATCTGTATTGTATTACACTGTTGTATTGCATCTGGTATTGCATTACTAATTTAATGTGTGTATGCTCTGAGGCAAGAGTGGGAAAGTGCTCAGTGTCAGGGTTTTTTGTGATATTGAGCATAAGTCCCACTTCTATCCTGTCTGCATATGCAACTCAAGTTACCTTTGAGTTTTGAGTTTCCTCATACACTTTAATTGTTACTACTGTCATTTTCTTATATCAGAATTATCGCTGTAATTAATGTGTTTAACTAAGTTCTCCCAGTAAACTGTTTCTGAAGTTCATTTACAATTTGTTTGAGACTCTGTCTGTTGCTGCAGCTGGTGGAGTGACGGAGATCAGGGTGACAGTAAATATACAGTATATTGTGTTATAACTGTGTTGCTCTTTACCATTGGGTCTTGCATTAACATTACCATACAGCTGTGCCAAGGGGGTTGAGTCACTTTCTGGGGTTGTGAGGCAGAGTGCAGGCCCAATAAATTATCAGCAGCTCCTTAGGGGGTCAGTGCTACATGTACTTAACCACTTAAGCCCCGGACCATTTGGCAGCCAAAGGACCAGAGGTCTTTTTTTAATTTCGCACTGCACTACTTTAACTGGTAATTGCGCGGTCATGCAATTTTGTAACCAAACGAAATTTGCGTCCTTTTCTTCCCACAAATAGAGCTTTCTTTTGATGGTATTTGATTGCCTCTGTGATTTTTATTTTTTGCGCTATAAACGGAAAAAAGACCGCAAATTTTGAAAAAAAAAGATATTTTCTACTTTTTGTTATAAGAAAAATCCAATAAACTCAATTTTAGTCAAACATTTGGGCCAAAATGTATTCAGCCACATGTCTTTAGTAAAAAAAATGCCAATAAGCGTATATTTATTGGTTTGCGCAAAAGTTATAGCGTCTACAAACTAGAGTACATTTTCTGGCATTTACACCGCTTTTAATTTATGACTGCCTATCTCATTTCTTGAGGTGCTAAAATGGCAGGGAAGTACAAAACCCCCCCAAATGACCCCATTTTGGAAAGTAGACACCCCAAGCTATTTGCTGAGAGGCATGTTGAGCCCATTGAATATTTTTTTTTTTAGTCCCAAGTGATTGAATAAAGACAAAAAAAAAAAAAAAAAAAAAATTTTAATAAAGTTGTCACTAAATGATATATTGCTCACACATGCCATGGTTATATGTGGAGATGCACCCCAAAATACATTTTGCTGCTTCTCTCGAGTATGGGGATACCACATGTGTGGGACTTTTTGGGAGCCTAGCCGCGCACGGGGCCCCGAAACCCAATCAACGCCTTCAGGGTTTCTAAGGGTGCAAATTTTTGATTTCACTCCTCACTACCTATCACAGTTTCGAAGGCCATAAAATGCCAAAATAGCACAAAACCCCCCCAAATGACCCCATTTTGGAAAGTAGACACCCCAAGCTATTTGCTGAGAGGCATGTTGAGTACATGGAATATTTTATATTTTGCCACAAGTTGCGGGAATATTACAAACTTTTTTTTTTTTTTGCCCAAAGTTGTCACTAAATGATATATTGCCCACACATGCCATGGGCATATGTGGAATTACACCCCAAAATACATTCTGCTGCTTCTCCTGAGTATGGGGATACCACATGTGTGGGACTTTTTGGGAGCCTATCCGCATACGGGACCCCGAAAACCAAGCACCGCCTTCAGGATTTCTAAGGGCATAAATTTTTGATTTCACTCCTCACTACCTATCACTACCTATCACAGTTTTGAAGGCCATAAAATGCCAAGATGGCACAAACCCCCCCCAAATGACCCCATTTTGGAAAGTAGACACCCCAAGCTATTTGCTGAGAGGCATGTTGAGCCCATTGAATATTTTTTTTTTTTAGTCCCAAGTGATTGAATAAAGACAAAAAAAAAAAAAAAATGTATTCAAAAAGTTGTCACTAAATGATATATTGCTCACACATGCCATGGTTATATGTGGAATTGCACCCCAAAATACATTTTGCTGCTTCTCCTGAGTATGGGGATACCACATGTGTGGGACTTTTTGGGAGCCTAGCCGCGTACGGGGCCCCGAAACCCAAGCACCGCCTTCAGCATTTCTAAGGGTGCAAATTTTTGATTTCACTCCTCACTACCTATCACAGTTTCGAAGGCCATAAAATGCCAAAATAGCACAAAAACCCCCCAAATGACCCCATTTTGGAAAGTAGACACCCCAAGCTTTTTGCTGAGAGGCATGTTGAGTACATGGAATATTTTATATTTTGCCACAAGTTGCGGGAATATTACAAACTTTTTTTTTTTCCCCAAAGTTGTCACTAAATGATATATTGCCCACACATGCCATGGGCATATGTGGAATTACACCCCAAAATACATTCTGCTGCTTCTCCTGAGTACGGGGGATACCACATGTGTGGGACTTTTTGGGAGCCTATCCGCATACGGGACCCCGAAAACCAAGCACCGCTTTCAGGATTTCTAAGGGCATACATTTTTGATTTCACTCCTCACTACCTATCACTACCTATCACAGTTTTGAAGACCATAAAATGCCAAGATGGCACAAAACCCCCCCAAATTTACCCCATTTTGGAAAGTAGACACCCCAAGCTATTTGCTGAGAGGCATGTTGAGCCCATTGAATATTTTTTTTTTTAGTCCCAAGTGATTGAATAAAGACAAAAAAAATAAATAAAAATAATTTATTCAAAAAGTTGTCACTAAATGATATATTGCTCACACATGCCATGGTTATATGTGGAATTGCACCCCAAAATACATTTTGCTGCTTCTCCTGAGTATGGGGATACCACATGTGTGGGACTTTTTGGGAGCCTAGCCGCGTACGGGGCCCCGAAACCCAAGCACCGCCTTCAGCATTTCTAAGGGTGCAAATTTTTGATTTCACTCCTCACTACCTATCACAGTTTCGAAGGCCATAAAATGCCAAAATAGCACAAAACCCCCCCAAATGACCCCATTTTGGAAAGTAGACACCCCAAGCTATTTGTTGAGAGGCATGGTGAGTATTTTACAGCTCTCATGTGTTTTTGAAAATGAAGAAAGTAAAGAAAAAAACATTTTTTTTTTCTTTTTTCAATTTTCAAAACTTTGTGACAAAAAGCGAGATCTGCAAAATACTCACCATACCTCTCAGGTTTGAACTGTCCTGGCATTTTATGCACAACATTTAGAAGCCTATGTCACACGTCACCCACTCTTCTAACCACTTGAAGATAAAGCCCTTTCTGACACTTTTTGTTTACATGAAAAATATTATTTTTTTTTTTTTTTTTTTGCAAGAAAATTACGTTGAACCCCCAAACACTATATATATTGTTAAAGCAAAGGCCCTACAGATTAAAATGGTGGGTGTTGCATTTTTTTTTTCCACACAGTATTTGCGCAGCGATTTTTCAAACGCATTTTTTGTGGAAAAAATACACTTTTTTTTATTTTAATGCACTAAAACACACTATATTGCTCAAATTTTTGATGAAATAAAAAATATGATCTTAGGCCGAGTACATGGATACCAAACATGACATGCTTTAAAATTGCGCACAAACACGCAGTGGCGACAAACTACATACATTTTTAAAAGCCTTTAAAAGCCTTTACAGGTTACCACATTAGATTCACGGAGGAGGTCTACTGCTAAAATTACTGCCCTCGATCTGACCTTCGCGGTGATACCTCACATGCATGGTGCAATTGCTGTTTACATATGACGCCAGACCAACGCTTGTGTTCGCCTTTGCGCAAGAGGAGGGGGGGCAGGGGTGCTTTTTTTTATTTTTTTTTTAGTTTTTCTTTTTATTTAGCTTTTTTATTTTATTTTTAAACTGTTCCTTCCATTTTTTTTTTTTCTTAGTTATCATTTTTATTGTTATCGCAGGGAATGTAAATATCCCCTATGATAGCAATAGGCAGTGACAGGTACTCTTTTTTTGAAAAAAAGGGTCTATTAGACCCTAGATCTTTCCTCTGCCCTCAAAGCATCTGACCACACCAAGATCGGTGTGATAAAATGCTTTCCCAATGGTGCGGTGGGTATGCCCACCATTAGAATACCTCCCTTCATCCACCCACTTCTAATGATGGGCATACATGCACCATTTATATATGCCGAAGCATGGGGGCATCCTCCCGCAAAAAAGTTATGCCACGTACACATGGTCGGACTTTTTTCGACCATATGTACGTGGCATTAGGAGCAAAATCGCTCCTCCGCCCTCTGCTGCCCCCATGCTTCGGCATACATGCTCTTTTTTTTAACTGTGGTGGTGAAATCACCTCCTACAGCGTTGGAGTCGCGGCTTTATGTATCGTGGGAGCAAACGCTGTTGCTGTCAAGATAAATAAATCCACGCTGCAACTGAATGGCGTACCTGCTAAGCAAATAATGGTTAACATTAAAACAAAGTAACATTACAGTATAACAGTAAGACCTTACCATACCATACCTGCAAAGCAAATACCAAAAAAAAAACATAGTAAAAAATAAAACATTTTGTTAACGCAAACGGTGCCTAAAATATATATATGCCGAAGCATGGGGGCATCCTCCCGCAAAAAAGTTATGCCACGTACACATGGTCGGACTTTTTTCGACCATATGTACGTGGCATTAGGAGCAAAATCGCTCCTCCGCCCTCTGCTGCCCCCATGCTTCGGCATATATGCTCTTTTTTTTAACTGTGGTGGTGAAATCACCTCCTACAGCGTTGGAGTCGCGGCTTTATGTATCGTGGGAGCAAACGCTGTTGCTGTCAAGATAAATAAATCCACGCTGCAACTGAATGGCGTACCTGCTAAGCAAATAATGGTTAACATTAAAACAAAGTAACATAACAGTATAACAGTAAGACCTTACCATACCATACCTGCAAAGCAAATACCAAAAAAAAAAACATAGTAAAAAATAAAACATTTTGTTAACGCAACCGGTGCCTAAAATATATATATGCCGAAGCATGGGGGCATCCTCCCGCAAAAAAGTTATGCCACGTACACATGGTCGGACTTTTTTCGACCGTATGTACGTGGCATTAGGAGCAAAATCGCTCCTCCGCCCTCTGCTGCCCCCATGCTTCGGCATATATGCTCTTTTTTTTTAACTGTGGTGGTGAAATCACCTCCTACAGCGTTGGAGTCGTGGCTTTATGTATCGTGGGAGCAAACGCTGTTGCTGTCAAGATAAATAAATCCGCGCTGCAACTGAATGGCGCACCTGAAAACAAAAAAATGGTTAACAATAAAACACAGTAAACAAAATTACATACCTGAAAAGCAAGCATGATAAAACATAATAAAACATTGCAGAATAGAATAGAGTAAAAAAGAGCAACAATAGAGAGAGAGAGAGAGAGAGAGAGAGAGAGAGAGAACAATAAAACGACAACTATTTTTGGTTTTTTTATTTTATATTTTTTTTGGGGTTTTTTTTTTTTTTGTACTTTTTTTTTATTTTTTACACTTTTTTTTTTAAACTATAACTATAATTTTAACTGTAGCGGTCGGGTCTCAAAATGCGATGGCATTCTTGAGACCCTGTAACTATAATTTTAACTAACGGTCGGGTCTCAAAATGCGATGGCATTCTTGAGACCCTGTGAAAGTGTATCCTAGCCTGTGAAATGCTGTACCCTACGCTAAAACCTCACTAGTGAGTGGTAGCGTTCAAAACATTCACCAATGCAGAGACCAGGATTGTCAGGACAGCGTGGACAATAATAACGGGTGTCACGCCTACATCCGCGCTTGGTACAGACACGACATCTTTTTTGGGGGGCTCGTTGGGTAGGGGTACTCGGGAGGACATAAGGGTAATGCCTCTCATACAGCCGGCTAACTGCATTTGGTTCGGAATGGTGAGGTGCAGAACCGTCTGGAAACAGA
Organism: Lithobates sylvaticus; assembly: GCA_028564925.1. Taxonomy (NCBI): domain Eukaryota; kingdom Metazoa; phylum Chordata; class Amphibia; order Anura; family Ranidae; genus Lithobates; species Lithobates sylvaticus. The sequence goes on from CM053031.1 coordinate 156,682,110, forward strand.
AGGTCTGTGAGAACCTCTTCCAGGAATTCAAGGAAGGGTAACCTCCCGCCTGAAGCTCCGTATAGCACATGAGCATTCAGAAAAGCCAATTGGAACAAATAAATAGACACTTTTTTGTACCAGCGTCTAGCCTTACGGACAACTAGGTACGGCGCCAACAACTGGTCGTTGAGGTCCACCCCCCCCATATTAAGGTTGTATTCGTGGACACAGAGGGGTTTCGTCACAACACCAGCCGCCGTACGAATTTGGACTGTCGTGTCTGCATGAAGGGAGGTAAGAACGAAAACATTCCTATTATCCCTCCACTTCATAGCGAGCAAGTTATTACACTTCAAGCAGGCTCTCTCCCCCAGCCTAAGAGGGGAATCTACAAGCCGCTGGGGAAAGCCCCGGCGATTAGGTCGCACGGTGCCACATGCTCCAATCTGATGATCAAACAAGTGACTAAACAGTGGCACGCTCGTGTAATAATTGTCCACGTACAAGTGGTACCCCTTTCCGAATAAGGGTGACACCAAGTTCCACACTATCTTGCCAGCGCTCCCTATGTAATCTGGACAGTTCTCCGGCTCTACGTGACTATCTTTTCCCTCATAAACCGAAAAGCTCCACGTATAGCCTGTTGCCCTGTCACAGAGCTTGTAGAGCTTGACCCCGTATCTGGCACGCTTGCTGGGAAGGAACTGTTTGAAAGACAAGCGGCCAGAAAACTTAATCAGGGACTCGTCAATGCAGACAACTTGATTGGGATTAAACAAGGCTGCAAAACGTTGGTTGAAGTGGTTTATGAGGGGCCGAATTTTGTAGAGCCGATCAAATTCAGGGTCTCCACGAGGACGACAGAGTTCATTGTCACTGAAGTGCATGAACCGCAAGATCTGTTCGTATCGTGCCCTGGACATGGAGCGAGAGAACACGGGCATATGGTGGAGCGCGAGGGTGGACCAATAAGACCTCAGCGTCGGGAATTTATGCATGCCCATGTTGATGGAAAGGCCCAGAAAGGACTTAAATTCGGAAACCGTAATTGGTTTCCAATCTCTGGCAAGGGAAGGCACTTGGGGATTAGCGGCGATGTGTTGACCAGCGTATATATTACTTTGGTCCACAATAGATCTATAGAGATCTTCCGTGAAAAACAGCGATAAAAAATCGGATGGCTTAAAATCAGCTGTTTCCACCTGAATACCGGGTTGGCCAGTGAATGGGGGAAGTACGGGTCCTGCAGAAGTGGTGGGCACCCAATCAGGATTGGCGAATTCTGCAGGAAGGACACTATGTGATCGACGGGCCTGCCTTTGTCTTCTTCTTGGTGGCAGCGGGACACTACTTGTGCTTGCCACCTCGCCAGCTTGAACTGCACTTATGGGACTCGCCACGTCACCAAGTGTTACTGCAGTGCTGGTTTGACTACGTCCAGGGTGTACTAGGCCGCTGGTGCTTGCCAGTTCACCAGAAGGAATAGCGGCGCTAGTACTTCTCTGCTCCATACGAGAGACCTGCGGTTCCTGCACCTCAACAACATCAGAAGATCGGGATCGGGTACGCCTGACCTTAGCAGGGACCTCACCTCCGTCGCCAGAGCTATCTGTCATGGAGCCGCTGTCGTCTACTGGGTCGTATTCTGAGCCTGATTCTGACAGATGAGTGACCTCCTCTTCACTATCTGACATAATCAGAAACAAGTAGGCCTGTTCACTAGTGTACTTGCGATTTGCCATTTTGGGCTCTAAATTTAGTAGTACACTAGTGAGATTCACAGGAAAAAAGCTCCTAGGCTGCTGGCGACTGAATCAAAACGCTACCAAAAAAAACTGTTAGCGATCGCAGGGATCAGGCCTGACTCTGCGAACGCTGCAGTTATGTGTGCTTAGTGTTTTGGAAGTGACAGTGATCGATCGATACTGCACTTGGGTGGGCTGGGCTGGGCTGGGCTGGGCTGGGCGGAGGGGGAAAACGCAGGTGCTAGCAGGTATCTGGGCTGATCCCGCTAACAATGCGTTTTTTGGAACCCTAAACTGCTGGGACACTAGTATAGATCTGATCAGATCAGATATTGATCTGTTCAGATACTATACCACTAAGGGAGGTGTATGCTTTGCGCGTGGGTGTTTGCGGTGCTGGCACTAACCTGGGGCGACGCAGACCTTATTTGTCCCTAAAACCTAATTGATATCACCCGCCGGGCGATCAGGGGGTTAAACCATTATTGGGTAATAAATGGCGGGTGCCCTGACAGTATAAAAAACAAATTATCTAACCAGCGTCACCCGTAACAGTAATACGGTGATCACTGGTGAAAGGGTTAACTAGGGGCAATCAGGGGGTTAAAACCTTTATTAGGCAATATATGGGGGTACCTGACGCTATATAAAAACCTGACGGGGAACCTAAATAACTAAATAACTAACTGGCTAACCAGCGTCACCAGTGACACTTATACTGTGATCACTGGTGAAAGAGTTAACTCTAGGGGCAATCAAGGGGTTAAAACCTTTATTTAGGTTGTAATATGGGGGTACCTGACCTATAAACCTATTTATAATCCTATATAAACCTGGCGGTTACCTAAAAAAAAAACTGGCTACCTAGCGGCACCAGTGACACTAATAGAGCGATCAAAAAAACGATCGCTTAGTGACACTGGCAAAAGGGGGTGAAAGGGTTACCTAGGGGGCAATCAAGGGGTTAAACCTTTATTGGGGGGGGGGGTAGGGGGCTACCTTAGACCTAAAGGGGCCTAAAACTAACTGCCCTGACAGTTATTACAATCACACTGACACTAAATGCAGTGATCAGTAAATAAATGATCACTGCAATCAGTGACACTGTGACAGGGGGGGCAGGGGGTGATCTGGGGGGTGATCTGGGGGTGACAGGGGGGTGGATTGTGTGCCTAAGTGTCCTGGTGTCAGTGTACTGTTGTGCACTTACTTGCTGTGTCTTCACCGCTCGGCGTCCCGGTCAGAAAGACCGACACGAGGAGCGTGACGTCACTTCCCCTTGCCTGTGTTTACAATTACACAGGCAAGGGAGAATGTGATTCGCCAGGAGCGATCGGGAGGGGGTGGCCAGAAACCACTGGCCGTCCCCTCTTCCCGCATCGCTCCTGACGCGATCCCGACCGTCCCCGCCGGCGGAGGGGGGTCCGATCGGACCCCCCAACCGCCTGAAGAATGGCACGTACAGGTACGTCCTTTTGCCTGTACGTGCCATTCTGTTGACGTATATGTACATGGGGCGGTCGGGAAGTGGTTAAAGAATTTCTTGGGATTTTTTTTACTCTCTTCCGCTATGTGCCTTTAGTGTTCTGTCGTAGCCAGCCTGATTGCTCCCTTACATTTCTGGTTGCATTCTTTGTAAAGTTGGAATTCTGATGATGATCACTCAGCCTTGTATTTTTTTGTAGACCTTCTCCTTTGCTTTTATATGCATTTTTACGTTGGAGTCAAGACAGGACTTTTATTAGCTCTTTTAAATTTATTTCCCATTGGGATGCACTGGCTAATGCCCTTATTTAATATGCACTTAAAGCATACCTATTTTTCCTCTGTGTTCTTTGCGCGTAAGATTTTATCCCAATTAGTATCTTCTAGCAAGGATCGTAGTTTAGGGAAGTTGGCTCTTTTGAAATTCAGTGTCTTTGTATTCCCCTTATGTTTCCTAATTGTGTGATTTATACTGATACTGATTGCTGTCTCCTAAATTGCCTCGTATTTCCACATCCCAATACAGGTCTGTATTGTTGGTAATCAGTAGGTCTAAAAGAGTATGAAAAAAAAATATATAAAAAAATATATGCTGGTTGATGCGTTTCGCTTACAGCTTCTTCAGAACCAGAATATAGCACTTTGTGATATCAGCAGTATATATCAAGAAGACATGAGAGTTGTTTATGAGTGAGTTAACAGATTTTGTGTGTTTTTGTCATAAATCAAAAAATTCAAAAAATTTATATTCGTAATTTAGATATTGCCTACCTTTCAATTTTACATTCCTTTATGGAGGATTGTTCACAAGGTAGGACATATAGTATGTCAGCCGTACACAATTAGTTAGCTAAAATTGAGTCTCTTGGGATTACCATCCAGGACTCGCCAAATTTGGGGTCCGAAACCAGCAAACAAGGCATGAGCTGGAAAGAAAAAATAAATAAATAAATAAATGGGGAAGGAGAAAAGAAAGCCAATAGAATATTAGTGTGGTCAACATCAAATGACCAATCCCATGGGAAAATAATAAATCCTCTACACATATATATAAGGGATATACTCACATAAAAAAATAAGCGATACTAAAAAATGGACGTGCCGGGGCTGGCCCGTAGAGTAGTAGTATAGGAGAGGGAAAACCTGCAATGCTGGCTTCAGTCCTGTAATTCATAGTGATAACATCAGGGATATATCCGAATGCACTTACTTCTAATTAAACAGCAAACCTATATGTACCTTAAAGGTCCAAAGAGATTCTATTGTAAATCCCTTTTGGAAACGGTAGCCTCAAATTAATGGCACAAACACCAGGACAGCTACAGCATCACATAAGTAGTCTAAAGAGAAAAAATATATATATAGTGGTATATTTAAAACCATGTACTATGTTCCACCGATATTTTATTAAATGTGTCGGCTCAATATAGTGCAGCCTGACAAAAGCCAAAAAGTACCTGATAATATCAGAAAAAGGAGGGGCAACCCCACCTGGAATGGACCACCAGTTGTCCGTGGCAAGAATTTCAATTGACAAATCCGTCAGATACACGCTCTATATAAAAGGAAACAGAGTGTGGCTAGTAAAAAAACTGATGTTCAGTTTTGTGTGTGCCAGGGACTAATTAGTCCCAAAGGCAGCACCTACAGCAGGAGTAACAGCGTAGCAATCAAAGGTTTGAATAGATTTACCTTGAATTAGAGGAAAAAGTATATCACCAGCAGCTTCCCAGCACTCCATCTGCAACAACCATCTGCTGGAGTGCTGGCTAAATAGTCAGTTTTAGCGCCAACTCTGGAGGGGAAGACCGTCCCCCAGAGCCAATTAAAGATTCCTCCGATCAGCTGGAGAAGCAGCCAGATCAGATGCCAAGTTGCGGAGGCGCAGAGGCACTCCCGCGCATGCGTCAGATCGAACAAAAGGGACGGCGTTCGCATATTAGAAGGTCTGCCCGTCACGGCCGAAAATGAAAGTACGCGCATGCGCAGTAGAAAAAAGCGATCCCAAGCCCGGGAAAGACAAATCAGCAGTGAAAACATGAAGCCCTCGCGAGACACACCTACAATCCGAGCCAGCACATTCCGGGCACCAGAAAAGAAAGCAACACAATAAGAAAAAAGCTCCTGTCTTTCAAAAAAAATAAAAAATCAATTCTTTTAATCATTAACAGCCCATGCCTTGAGATGTAAAAAGGGAAAGAGACTCCTCCGACACCACCACCGCAACGCCTCCACCGAGGCAGCAATGGTTAGGTAAAAACACCTTCCATCCTGCCTGTTGATATCCAAGCCAGAGGGAGTTCAAAAACGTGCTCATTGCCCAGGAGGTTTTCCCTCTCCTATACTACTACTCTACGGGCCAGCCCCGACACGTCCATTTTTTAGTATCGCTTATTTTTTTATGTGAGTATATCCCTTATATATATGTATAGAGGATTTATTATTTTCCCATGGGATTGGTCATTTGATGTTGACCACACTAATATTCTATTGGTTTTCTTTTCTCCTTCCCCATTTATTTATTAATTTATTTTTTCTTTCCAGCTCATGCCTTGTTTGCTGGTTTCGGACCCCAAATTTGGTGAGTCCTGGATGGTAATCCCAAGAGACTGAATTGTAGCTAACTAATTGTGTACGGCTGACATACTATATGTCCTACCTTGTCAACAATCCTCCATAAAGGAATGTAAAATTTAAAGGTAGGCAATATCTAAATTACGAATATAAATAGTTGCTTGCTTGCTGAATTTTTTGATTTATGACAAAAACACACAAAATCTGTTAACTCACTCATAAACAACTCTCATGTCTTCTTGATATATACTGCAGATATCACAAATTGCTATATTCTGGTTCTGAAGAAGCTGTAAGTGAAACGCGTCAACCAGCATTGATCAGCAAGTTTGTATCAACAAGTTGATCTATTCCTATTTGTGTTTGTATGCACATTTCAGGATTAGAATGACTTTTTTTATATGCGATATGTTTTATGTATACTATGTGTTAATAAAAATTATTTAGAATTAATTTCTTGTATTTAGACATACGTCTGTTCAGGTACCGTGATAGTCCGTCAGGTTGGCTAAAAACCCCCCTTGTTCGTTTACTAATGATAATAGAAGTAATAATAATAATTAATAAAAATCAATATTTTCTTCTGCTGTTCACCCGTGACTTCCAATATTAATTATTGCGTGCCAAAAAAAACTAATTAATTTAGGCAAAACAAGCCAAACGAAACCAAAAACAATAAATGTCCGTAATAATTTCTGCTGGTGCTGAGAAAGCAGTCTTCAGCATAAAAGTGTTTCAATCCTCCTAATTCTTGTGTCCGTGCTTCCTTTATCCACCGCTATAGTGACAACACCACCACCACCATAAGAATTGGCCACTCACCAGATGTTAATATAATTAATGCCTTTGGTTCATTAGTAGGGATAACCACTCCACTCCTCTCAGGTCTATGCTGTTTCCAATATACAGATTTACCAATGTCCAACCTCATAAAAAATGAACAACAATCATTGCGCAGTATGTCTGTGCTTTTATTTATAAAAAGGTAAAAACAAATGGGTTCACTCATTTGGAAGCTTCCTGAGGATGCAAGAGTGTTTGCGAAATGCATAGAGGCTGCTAAAACACGGACTACGTCACTTCCAGTTAAACAAAAAGAGGCTTTGGACGCACGCTAACATAGGAGAGACAGGCAATTAATAATTATTAATTATTATTATTACTTCTATTATCACTAATGTATACAAACTTATACATTTATTGTGGTATATTTAAATGCATATTTTGCTTGAAGCACTTTAAAAACACATAATACAAAGGGGTAGCGCAGTCAACACATACATATTTTTTTTATATATTTTTTTCATACTTTTTTACAGGTTTTAATTTTAGTAGAACCTTATTTGACTGCAGCAAACCACATAAATTCACACACCTTCACAAATTTGTATGGTTTGATTATAATATTATTTTAATTTGCGCCGGTAGACACTTATTTTAGAATCAGTAGGTCTAGTATCGCTGTGTTTCTAGTTTTTGCATTTACCATCTGACCCATGAAAATGTCCTGCAAGACATTTAGAAACTGGCGAGCCTTAGATGAATGCGTGATTCCTTCCACCCAGTCTATGTTTGGATAATTAAAATCTCCCCTTATAATGAGACTTCCCATTCTTCCTGCTAATCCAAATTGTGATAGGAGGTCCGCACACTGCCTTCTCCCTCTGGTTAGGGGGCCTATAGCATACTCCCAATACTACTACTACTATTAGAGGTTTAACCCCTACCCTGTCCCGCCCCTAAGTCCGCCCCTACACATGCCCTCGTAAATTATCTCATGACACTGTTAAATGTTGTATGCAGAATTTATTTCCAAAAATAAACATTTACAACAATTTTAACAAAATAGCGCCTGCAAAGTGCCCTGACACAGCTGCTGCTGTGTCTCCAGTGTGAAAGCCCAAGGGCTTTCACACTGGAGCAGTGTGCGCTTGCAGGACGGTCAAAAAAGTCCTGCAAGCCGCATCTTTGGAGCGCTGTAGGAGTGGTGTATTTACCGCTCCTAAAGCGCCCCTTCCATTGAAAACAATGGGGCATCTACAACGGCGCTTTGCGGGCAGTTTTAACCCTTTTTCGGCCGCTAGCGGGGGTTAAAACCATCCCGCTAGCGGACGAATAGCGCCGCTAAAACAACGGTAACGTGCCGCTAAATATAGTGCCGCTTTACCGCCAGCACCCACAACGCTTCAGTGTGAAAATAGCCTTAACATAAAGCATTAATGTCCATCAGTGAAGCCCCATCAGTGCAGCCTCATCAGTGCCCATCAGTGCAGCCTTATCAGTGCCCATCAGTGCAGCTACATCAGTGCAGCTTATTAGTTCCGCCTCATCATTGTTCATTAGTGCAGCATATCAGTGCCAATCCGTTTAGCCTATCATTGCCCATCAGTGCAGCGTATAATTGCCCATCAGTGCACCATATCAGTGCCCATCAGTACAGCGTATTATTGCCCACCAGTACAGCGTATAATTTCCCATCGGTCAGGAATCAGCGGCAAGGAGACCAGACAATTGCCCATAAGCGCAGCCTATCAGTGCCCACCAGTGTAGCCTATCAGTGTCCACCAGTGCAGTGTATCATTGCCCATCAGTGCAGCATATCATTGCACATCAGTGTAGCATATCATTGCCCATTGGTCAGGAATTATCGGCAAGTAGACCAGACACGTAGCTACAGCTAGAAACTGAGACCAAACAAACAACCTTTATATACCCTTAAAGTGATATATATTATTAGTGAACACACACCAATAAACATACACAGCAACCAGTGAAAACATAAACCACTCAAGCAAACAAGAACAAAAATAACTACTAACTATATACAATATATGTACAATATAAGGGACAAAGTTAACAGGGATACAAAGAAGGGAATCCCGACTGGGTACAAGAGCAGAAGCAAGGCAGAGGGGTGCAGGAAGGATCAAGATACAGGAAGCACAAGGATCCGATAGCAAGGGGGCAATCGACAGGATAGTGGCATGCTGGGGGAAGGGAGGAGCAGCCTTAAATTACCACCTTCAGCTGAACCCTGTTGTCGCTGATCATTCCAGCCTGCTGGCTCTTGGGAGACACCTGCTGGTGGACACTGGAGCTGCAGCAAACAGCCCAGAACAGCACAGCAGGTGAACTCAATCCTAACACTATCAATGCAGCATATCATTTCCCATCAATGCAGCCCATCATTGCCCATCAGTGCAGCGTATCATTGCCCATCAGTGCAGCATATCAACGCCCATCATTGCAGCCCATCATTGCCCATCAGGGCAGCATATTATTACCCATCAGTGCAGCATATCATTGGCCATCAGTGCAGCATATCAGTATCCATCAATGCAGCCTATCATTGCCCATACATGCAACCTCATCAGTGCCCAGCAATGCAACAGGGTGGAATCAGGGGGATCTGACGGCCATATGACACAGAGCGGTGATCTCCCGCTGAGACGCAGTTTGTATACGAATAGCCGCTGTTGTCAAATGAAGTCTGCCTCCTAGACCAGCTACTCTAATAGACAGCACACTGGTCCAATGCTGGTCCAGGAGGCGGGACTTTGTTTGACAGCAGCTGGCTATTCATATACAAGCTGCATTTCAGCGGGATAACACTACCCTGTGTCATCTAACTGCCTGATTCTTCTGACAGTTTCCTGGCTGAAAGCTTCTGGCAGAAGCAGTGCGGCATTAGTTACAGGACATTAGAGCGGTCTGGGGGCAAGGAGGCCCCCCTCCAGGCTGCTCTGATGGCCACACCACTTCTGCCAGAAGCGATCAGCCAGAAAAATGTCAGAAGAATCAGGCAGATAGATGACACAGAGAAGTGTTATTCTGCTGAGATGCAGCTTGTATATGAATAGCCAGCTGCTGTCAAACTCCACAGGGCTGCGTGTGTGGACACCTCTGTGGGGGGAGGGGGCACTTGCGGACTCCAAGGACTGGAATTGACAGTGGATTTCTATAGCTGGCTGGACAGGTTGGGTTATTACACAAGATTTGGAAGATCACAAGTGTTCTTTTGTGTGCACTCTTAAAAATGTGATTTTGAAGTATTACATTATATAATCTAATGTACAGCAAATCTCACAATAGAACATGTTAAATAGTATTTTTATAGTTTGTATTGAGCACTTTCTATAAGCACGTTGTTTGAAAATGTATATATTTATGTAAAATTTGTAATGATTTTATGTTGGGAAACAGTTTCTAAGCACATGCTTTAGGCACAAGTTATTCTATTGAGATGACAGTTACTGTATTTAGTTATAATTAATGGCAATTGGGGGAATATATATGTGGTACAAGTATGCACTGACATGCTCTAAACTAAGGGCAGCTTTACTTGTATCAGCAACAAATGTAAACTGAAAAACAACCCCTCAAAATAACGAAATGCCATAGTAAAATAAAATACTGCATACAGGGGGACATGTCTTGACCATAAGGGGGTGAAGCCACATTCCTCCTGAGCTCCTATCCTGTCGACATGAAAGCCAACTGAAGATTAGCAGGTATAACATCATTGCTCAACCTTCTCACCTCATATGACAGTGGCAGATCCCCTATAACAGGGGTAGGCAACCTCGGCCCTCCGGCTGTGGTGAAACTACAAATCCCATCATGCCTCTGCATCTAGGAGTCATGCCTGTGATTGTCAGCATCTTGCAATGTCTCATGGGACTTGTAGTTTCAAAAAAAGCTGGAGGGTCAAGGTTGCCTACCCCTGCCCTAGCACATACCTTTCCTGCCCTACCCACCAAACAGGATCTGGCACAAATTATTAAAGAAATACAGGCCTCAACTTGATAACAATAAAGCTGACACTGCTAAGTTGGGCCAAAAGAACAGGGGCCCCTGAGAATAAACAGGAGGACAGTATACAGTCTAGAATTACTGAAATAGCATTTTTACAGATGGAATTTTATAGTAGAATCCCTACTCCTGGGGGGATGTTTCTCCCATAGTGCCTCCAATCGATTATAACATTCTCTTAAGATTTTTTACCTTGATTCTACCCACAGGTAGAAATTTACATTTTATTATAGATACTTTCAGTGTACAGCTGTTCCTGATTAATGGAAATTATCCACAAAATGCATCAAGCTTTTACTGGTGCTATGTCCAAGACGAAGCTGCGCCACCGGCCATTGCAAATCATCATCTCGGTCATGTGACATCATTCACGTGATCCCCCGCGTGCTTCACATCATCAGCGCATCTGCGCTCAGCATCTACCAGCATTGTCTCTTTAAGAGGCCAGGAACAGCCTGAGACTCACAACAAGAATTCCATGAGCCGCGGCCATAGGAAACGGTATTTATCTATCTCCACCGACCTAACGTACTTGGTAATGTAGGACCCTGCTTGTGACTTTACATACACCTGTGGAGTAAATATCTTTGCCATCATTGCTATCATTGCAATTACCACACTGTTCTTTCCATTTATTTGAAATGCTACACATTGTTTAATCGGGATTTTGTCCCACTTTGCCTGAACTTGAGGAGTACATATCACTGCACACAGGTATGGTATTCCTCAGTCTTGCAGTGGCTACATGACAATTCCTTACTGGATGCAGCATGCATATATAGATACCCTCTGCCTGGGACACGCCACAGTATGTTTTCCATGAACTCAGAGTCTGCTTAAGTCACACAGCAGAATGTTCATCATCAACCACATAACAACATCAGTGTAGAGTATACTCACAGCCTCCGGGGACTCATGTGCTTGATAACAACAACTACAGGAATATATCTGTTCACCTCACAGGATTCCCCTATGTGACAGTTGCCATCTTTTCTATTCATTCCCTGTGTCAGCCCGGTGCATTATTTTGAGGTGTCATCTCCTGCGGCATCATGCTTTGCACCATGGCCTGAGATCCTCTTCAGCCATTTATCATATTTGCCAGTCTCCATTTAGTAAATAGCGGCCCTATTATATATTTTTTTGCTCTTCTGCAGCCCCCGGGGGCCATACACACACAGTTCGCCTTAATAGGAATTTTTCCTTCTCTTCTCCACTGACGGGCTCTGTGTGTATGTTTTTTTCTGCGTCCGGACCTTGTTACATGTTTTGTTTGTTTCCCCATTTGTTGTTTTGTCCATTGTTTCAGTTTCACTACTCTTCTTGCAGTGTGGAACTCAACAAGCATTTAATCAGTGTGTATATAAATTAACTTTCAGTTCACTTAACATATTTTTATATGTATGTAGCACCCTGCTCCTGATGGGCAGACGCTATAAGTAAAAATTTTGTTTTGTCTGGACTGTAGTTTAGCTCAGACTGATTATGTTAAAATTCTGGCTCTATTCCAGTTCAGATGGAATGCATGGTTTTCCACTTGGCCGAGGGGTGGCGCTCTCATTGTTAGCCAGGGTTGGAAATTGCATCAAGCTGGGTGTATTGAGTGCCTCTTTACCCGGAAACAGTCAGTGGGAGTGGTCTACCCACTGTGCATTCTGGGAGAGGGTACTTAAGGGACAGACCCTGTAATAGGGTGTGTTCTGACCTGATGGCCCTCCTGGCCTAAGGTGTGCTGCTGCCATTTAAATTGTCCCGAGGCTTCGTTACTGAAAGGTAGGCCCAGAAGTCTTGGGGCCTACCGATCCAGGGGTGGTTCTGTGCTGTCTTGCCTGCGGGGAGAAGTCAAGCAATTGGAGGAACCAGGGGAGGACTTTTCAGAGAGAGGACCGAGCAACAAGGCTGGTACCTTTAGAAGAGCCTGGAGACTCAATTGGAGGATGCATCCCGGGTCATCTATCTCACAGTATCGCCGGCTCGGCTAAAAGAAACTGGTACTGTGTGACTGTACTTTAATATTGCAAAAATTGCTGGTTACACAATCCTGTGGTAGAGGATTGTGCAACGGTTCTACTAATTCTTCAAGTCTGTGGCAGAGACTATGACCGAGCATCGCATCGACTGCGAAGTCAGTGAGAGAGACCTATCCGGTGGTTGCTAGATCCAGTTGTAGAGCTGTTTGTCCTCTGGATCAAGAAGTACCCCTGACCCACAATTACAAGGTACCTGAATTCCCGTTAACCCTCTATCCTTCTTTTGGAAAGTCTTTTCTGTCAATAAAGCAATGAAAAAAGGACTAAGTGTCAGAGCCAAAATTTGTGCGCAACTCTTTAATGAGACCTCTATGATGGACACGGTGGAACGGTGAGGTAACGGTAAGCCCAATCAAATACCAGCAGCTCCTTCGGGAGTAACTACTACATGTTTATTTAATAAAAATATATATTTATAAACTCATTTCAGATAACAGTAGTGCATTTTTGCTGCCCCTGTAGCCGATTTTCTCCCCAGGATGTCCCCAACTGTTGGTTCGTCTAACCCTCCTTTTTTGCTATGTTACAGCAATCATGCATTTACCATGGGTTTTTACTTGTTTGAATCATGAATCAATTATATATTACCAATCATGTCTGTACATATTTGGGTACTGCTATTCTATTCTGAATCATGTGCAATAATGTTGAGATCAGGGGAGTGAGGGAAAGCCTGGTGCACTGTTTAAAATAAAGATGGTTTAAAGAGGACCTGAGGAGTGCAGCCATCTGGACTTTTTCTTTTTCTACTATGAAAATGGCAAAAATTGATTTTTAAGATTTGCCAACTTCCCCCAGAAACATTGGATTTAGGTTTGTAATTTTCAAAAATCACAATGCGTTTAAAGTGGTTGACAAAGGCATAATGCATAACATTATGGTTGACAAAGGCATAATAAGCTAGTATGCATAGCATACTAGCTTATTATGATATACAGTACTTACCTTAGATCGGAGCCCCCGCAGCGGTTCTGGCACACCACTTTGGCAGCAAAATGTGTACGCACATGCGTATACATCTCCTAAACTATGCAAGTTAAAGAGAAATTCACAGTAGCTACAGGTAAGCCTTATTATAGGCTTACCTGTAGACAAAAGTGGTTGTAACACCAATTATGAGGGAATTAGTCCTTTTCTTCTACATTTTTCAACATTATGAAAGACTACTGAGAACTCTAAAAACATACAATACATTCAGTTGATAAGCATCATCAAAAGGTTGAACATGGACAAGAAGGTAGAAAAATCACCATAGTGAGAGCATCAGTAATATAAGGGTGAGGTCACTGTGTTGATTTAATGCAGGTGCGCTCTGTGTAGTTTATGCTGTTGCCTAGCAGCAGTGACACTATACACTAAGTGTATTAAAGAGCAATTTTTCTTGAGCTAGCCATACGGGAAAAAAGTGAACCAATTCCATCATGCACACATTTGAAGTAGATGGGGGTTTCCTCTCCGCTGTGCTATTGTATTCTGACAAGAGAGAGACTCCAACGCTATCAGAATACACAGATCAGCAGTGCAGCCATTGGACCTTTTTTCCAACAGGTTCATTCAACAAAAGTTGATTGATAGAATGATTTCTGTTCAGTAGCAGGGGTCACACGTGAATTTAAATTTGGTTGCTCCTTTCTGAACCAGTCAAATTTTGATTAATGAATGGCTAGCTTTAGTCTTTGATAGAGTGAGGGAGGGTTAGCACTATGGTCAAGTTTTTATTCATGTGTTCAAAGGAGACACATTTTTCAGTGACAACTGTTTAGGATTGAAATTCTTTTCACTTTAGGGAGATTTACTGTAGCATATCTAGGAAAAGAAGTGAAGGTAAATCTCCTTAATGGGACACACAATAAACACAACCTGACTGTGAGTCAACCCTTCCTTATCTTATCCAAAAATGAAACAAAGTTTGCCTTTACATACACTTTAAGGTTCATTTTTACAGGTGCTTCCACTCATAAACATGAATTGCAGCTTAGTATGCAAGCAACAATAATGACTCTATACAAGACTCAAGTTCTACATTTTAAATTGCATATTTTAAAGCTATGTATTTTCCATCTCCGATATGCAAGTGCAGAGCATGCACAGTGAATTTTACATGGCAGTACATTCATTTTACATACAGTAACATTCATTACTGCACATGATACCATGCACCTAAAATATATCAGGCAGCATTAACAAGATTTGCTAAATTCCCTGCTTGTGTTGCATGGGGGTCAATGAAAGGGACCACCGAGTACAGTGAGGGACCAAGAGATTGACAGACAGTCCTAGAATTGTTGGTTTCTGAAGAGTCACTAGCTCATAGCAGGAGTATTAGAGCATCAAAGATACCCTTCAGAAATGTACATTTTACTTAGGAAGGCCACATTTTAGGAAGATGTGCTCAAATACTGTATAAAAACAGCTAAATTAAATGAGTTTGCCAAAGCATTGAGTATTAAAAACATCATCCTTTTATACATTTCATTTTCTGAATCCTTTCTTTAGCTTTCTTATGTCTACATGTTTGCAGCAGTAGTTGAGTGGATTTTTTTCAGAGAGGGTTTCCTGATGGTGACAACAGATGACCATGCTTGCATAATGTACGGTATGTTGAAAAGGCCACATTAATCTCCATCAGAAACATCACATAATTGGTAGACAGGGACAGATAGTTGTCACCTTAGCAGGACATATCTGAACAGGTTCATATGTCAGTATCACAAGGAATTGCTTTATTGAAGTATAACACAAATATTTAAAATTACTTTTAAAAATGAAAATAACATGCATTTATGGGTCTTCTATGATTGGGTCTACATATTATACTGTGTACATTTATCTTAAATCTTAGTACTTTGGGACAACACCTCCAGATGTGAGCATATTAACTTTATCATTACATATTAGCTCTTTAAATACTTCTGGTTATGTATGTTATGTATTTTGTATCTTCAACTTGATAAAGTGTCTTCAAATGTTTATGGATGATTGTGCATTATGACACTTGAATTAATCTGTACCTTTCTTCCAAAACAGTAAGTTTTATGGTAACTTTCTGAACAGGTTGTGGACAGTGCCATCTCTTTTGTTGCCACATGATCCAATATCATATACAGTATGTTTATTTTTATGGACTTTAAAAAATGAGCACTGAAAAAAATCAGATTTTCTAAATTTTTTATTTTTATTTTTTTACAATGTTTAATATGTTATATTAATAGTGTTCTTTGTTTACCTCATGGTTTTCAAGTTGTTTACAGTATCTAAGACCTCCTTCCTATTTTATTTATTATTGGTACAGACAATGCATAGGGTATATATCTAATTAGTGTATCTAAAAATCGCTGCTCTTTACAACAATGTGAATAAAGATTTTAGAACAGGTGATATATTGCTCCCAATTGCACTATTAATCTGTCTAACCTCTGCAAAAGCATAACATCATGGGAGAATGATAGGAAACAAGTGTTACTATCCTCTCTGAATATTTGATCCACTAGCTCAAATTACTCACCATGGTACCAATTAGCTCATGTTCACAATTTTTTGTTCAATAAAGGTCTTTCTGTGGAGAGATGCATACTTTAATTATTGTACCTTTACAACTGGAAATATATCAGCCAAGAATGCTAAGCCACAATGAACTTAAATATGAATTATCTATCTATCTATCTATCTATCTATCTATCTATCTATCTATCTATCTATCTATCTATCTATCTATCTATCTATCTATCTATCTATCTATTGTATCTATCTGTTTTATACTTGTAAGAGAGATATTACATTTTCTTCTTTAAATATGTTGATATATTTCTAAGCAGCAAATATTTTACTTATAATAAAATCTGAAATCTAGAAGTATCTGTGTCCATCTTCTATCTATCAGTTTACCTATTTATTTTACACTTATAACAACTTACATCAAATGTAACATCAAGGATTGCCATTAGCAGGAATAGAGGTTATGTTGTCTTGATAAAAACATTAGCAATAGTGTTAACGGGTTAACAGTGATATTATTAAGGAAGTCTCACATGAAATTACTGTATATACTCGAGTATAAGCCGAGTTTTTAAGCACATTTTTTTGTGCTGAAAGTGTCCCCCTCGGCTTATACTAGAGTCAAGCACTTTTCTGCAGCACAGAATGACATTTTCCGACCCCATTTTGAGGCCTCGCATATCCAAATTTGGGGTTCATAGCACTAAGTGGCCCCAAAATCGGTCAACTGTGTCCATCTGCAGCAATGTTATTTCGTGACCCTTTGGGTCCAGAGACTCCAAATTTTGGCCCTTAACTACCAAGTTTGAAGTTCGAGGGACCTATGGCTGCAAATGGGCACAGTGAGGCATGCAAATGGGCACAGTGAGGCTGCAAATGGGCATTGTTGACCCTCTTTTACACTTACATTAGCTGCGCATTTCTCACCCCAGGCTTATACTCGAGTACATAAGTATTCCCAGTTTTTTGTGGTAAAATTAGGTGCCTCGGCTTATATTCGGGTCAGCTTATACTCGAGTTTATACGGTATGTGTAATGATCAATGTAATAGAAGTCCAATCTTCATGTTTTTTTTTTTTTTTGCTTTGAAACATACTCCCAAGAATTAAGTTTTATTGGGCACACAAGGTCCACAACTAGTTAAAGAGATCCTTTCCCCTATTTCCCAAAAATTCACATCAGCATTCACATCTGCGTGTAGATTGAAATCTCTTAATGCTGTTTACTTAAAAATCCTTTTTTGGTTTCCACCTACTGGTTTCCCGGAAGGCAGTGGTGATGATTACTGCACAGATCCCCCTGGGAAGACAATGTCACCATTGCCTTCAGGCAAATTTTGTCCCCAAACTGTCATAATGTGCTTGCATGAGATGAAGTGCATGACGTCATGCACCTTATTTTATGCATGAGTCATATAAAAATTACACTCATTTGTTGGTTAAAAGTTTTTTTTTTTTCATTTCAACAGATGCCCGTGATTAGTTGTATAGCACATGAGGCACATATGATTCCCCAATCATAGTTTTTCCTATGATTAAGTTATGAGTTACGCAATGAAATGCGTCAGTGGCCGGACCGTGTGATGTCAGCATGCCCAGAAGTACAAAGTCAGACATTTTTAAAATTTTCCCACAGACATCAGTCCTTAAGGGAGCCATGGTTCTTACTATATATGCTTTTATGTGAAGTATATGGTGCACTGGATGTTACAAGTGTACCTTAATTGGGAGTATTATTAATCTTATAATAAATTGTGAGGTCTTTGATACTGCACCATGAAAGTCTATTTTTCTCCTGCATAGGAGGATTTGCTATTAAAGTGAGTCATTTACTATACCAGCTACTTTGGATATATTTGTGAAGTACATCACTCAGGTTGCTGGGACAAGTGCTTTAGACCTCACCTTTGTGTAAGTCTAAATTTGAGGTAAGGGGGGCATGACTTGGCACATGGAGCTATAGGACCTGCTTTCCCTCAGCTCCCGGATCTCACAACTCTACGGGAATCTCATCCACCAGGAAACCCTGCCATCGCTGCTTAAATGGGAAGAATCAACCCAGGGACCAGAAGGGGACAGGTGGAAGTTGCCCAGGAGGTGGTTTGGGGTGCTTCTGTACTCACTCTTCAGCCGTGGCCCAGAATCTAAGATGGCTCCGGCGCCTCCTTCCCCGGCCCACTCTGTGTCAGCCCTGGATATCCAGGTGAGCTCCCATGTATGCCACACATCTCCTGAGGGTCCAGATTGCTCCTCCAGGCACTCTAGGAGCCATTCACATACTTCCCTGGGCTCGGAGGATGGATGGGACATAGAACCCCATCTTAAGTCCCTACAAAGTTATTTGCGATCCCTGCCTACTAAAGCATATGTTGAACACTGTATCTGAGCTTAAAAGGGACATTGGGGTCCATAAAGAAGATATAGAAAACACAGCGGGTGGTCTTTGCAGTGCTGTGCAATCACATGAGGAAATCCTCAATACTCACACTGCTGCAACTCTCCTACCAGAAGGATGACATAGAAAACAGGAATATCCGCACTAACATTAGAATCCATGGGTTTCCCGAATCTGTGGAACCAAAAGATTTACCCATGGCTGTGACTGCAATCTTTAACCAATTACTACAAAAACCTAAAGGGGATCCTATCAAATTGGACCGCTTCCATCGGACCCCCGTTCCGCGGAATTCAAGTCCTTCTTTTGTACGTGACACCCTCTGCATGGTTCATTTCAACAGGGTCAAAGAGGCCATCATGCTTGCTGCCAGCACTCAGGATTTTTAAATATTCTTTATTTTCACATTTTATTTAGTTACATACATGTTACATACATACATTGCTCTTTTACATTCATAATTAATCATACAGTTATTTCCTCATTTTCCCCACCCCTCCCCCTCTAAAGGAGAAAGCAATAAAAAAAGGGGGGGGGCTACCCCGTCTCGCTCACTTCCTTCTGTTTCCCTCAGCACTCTCTTTCCAACATCCTCAGGTATCTCTCCGTTTTCCTGAACTCCCCCCATTGCTTCCATATCCTAGGGTGTTTTCCCTCTGTATCCTCTGTCTTGTGGATTGACTCTTTTATAGTTCTTATCCACTCTACCCTCTCGATCCACTATTTCATAGATGGGGCATTCAGGGATTTCCACAGGCAAGGGATCAGGGCCTTCGCTGAGTTAAATAGATAGGGGGTTAAGGTGGACCCATATTGTCTCACTCACATCTCTGTGTCATGGAACATACATACCCATGGTTGTTTTTTTAACCCTTTCTCCTGTTATAATAAAGATTGCTTCTATTACTTGGTTCCAGTAGTCTTGTATTCTGGGACACTCCCACCACAGATGTGCGAACGTCCCCCAACTACAGAACAGCCTCACCAACAAATTGGGGAATTGTCTCTACTGTAGGCATTCGCTCTTTGTGGGGTTACATACCACCTCACTAAAAGCTTATACGACATTGCAACTGTTTGCGTGTCTTTTGCCACCGAGTGGACAAGCCTTATTATCTTATTTCTATGTTCATCACTACTTAACGGGCCTATCTCTCTTTCCCATTTTTATAGGTAGGATGGGAATCAAACTGTCAGTCTGTCAGTCTGACAGTGTCAGTGAAGGAAGAGGACGTGCGCCTAGCAGCTCCGACCTTCAGGAGCCCACAGCCCCAGCGAGCAGGACCCAGCCAGTGCCCATCCCATCCGGACCCCACTGCGGATCCCGCGGGCCCCCCGCAACCAATTGGCCCCTTCCCTTCTCCGCGCCGGCCGCAGCTGCCCATCGGGCATCAGCAGCTAGGAGAGTCCGCGGCTCCGGCCTAGTCCCGGCCGAAGCCGGCCATCCGCCTCCCCAATCGCCTCTCCAGACCTCTTTTTTGGCTCAACAGGGCTGCAGCAAGCCCTCCAACGCTCACCTACACTCACGGAAGAACCAGGAGCCGTCAGTGCCAGGACAGGCCGCAGCTCGGGCCTAGTCCGGCGGCCATCTTGGTACACCCAGACCACAGCACTCCACCTGCTTCAACCTAGTACGGCGGCCATCTTGGAACACCCAGACCTGCCAAGCTATTTTAAAACACAGGCTTTTTAACTACAAGTGGTTAGACAACAGTCTAATTGCTTGTTTTAATTGTTTTTAACCAAGTTTTAACCAAAGTTTTTAACCAAAGTTTTAACCAAGTTTTTACCAAGTTTTTAACCAAGTTTTTAACAAGGCTTTTAATTACAGCATACACCCAGACCAGCCAGTTTTAACCACTAGTTTTAACAGCACACACCAGCAACATCAGCATCGCCATATAGCAGCCTCTTATTCCAGGTGATCAACATCAGGATCCACCCTATCTCCATCGTTGGATCAACCCGGTAAGGTAAATATTCTGGTAAGTATCGCAGGGGACCACCACTAGCAGTTGATCCAGGGACAAACCTCCGACCTCCCCTCGGGGGGTCAGGAAGGAACTTTTTCCTCTGCAAGAGCAATTGGCCGCACTAGTAGGGATTTTTCGCCTTCCTCTGGATCAACGGGAGGGCGGGTGTAGGTCTACAGGGTTTCCCACAGATCCGTTATCTGGAACTCTTCAGAC
This sequence comes from Lithobates sylvaticus, assembly GCA_028564925.1. Classification (NCBI taxonomy): domain Eukaryota; kingdom Metazoa; phylum Chordata; class Amphibia; order Anura; family Ranidae; genus Lithobates; species Lithobates sylvaticus. The sequence continues at coordinate 156,702,816 of CM053031.1, forward strand.
CAATAGCAAGACCAGCAAAATCTTCAACCGCCTTGCGCAATACCATTATGGCCTCAACAACAGCATCAGATTTTTTCAACGCATCATCTCGTCCACAGCAAAAAAAAATTTGTAGCACCTCAACATGTGCAATTTCAAATACTCAGCAGAGTCCCTCCACAGACTAAGAAATTTGACCGAAACTCTACCGACCGACATTCAAAAAATATTACAAAAAGAACGACAACTAAGGATCGATCCACAAGCAACGATCAAACATAAGAAGACTACAACTCAACCGCAACAGTTAGCATGCGCCTTGATTAACACCAGATCGGCAGTCAAGCACAGGCACGAAATCCATGACTTCATCACACAAAACAACATAGATTGCCTCTTCATCATGGAAAGCTGGCTAACACCTGACTGCAACACCATCCTAACAGAATTAGTGCCAGAAAACTACAGGATCCTAACCGAGCATAGGAAAGGAAAAAAAGGAGGAGACCTAGCAGTGATCTTCAAAGCTCATCTGGCGCTCGCCAAACCTACGGTACAGAACACAGCAACTTTTATGGAGACACTTACTCTACAGATGCAAACCACACCACAAGAAATCATCCACATGCTGCTATGCTACAGACCACCAGGACCAAAGACAAATCTACCGATACCACTCACGGAATTCATTTCGGCACACACCCTGAAAAACAACAAGGTTCTGGTACTCGGAGATTTCAACCTCTGGGCAAACTCCACCGGAGACCCCATCGCCACCACCTGCATCAATCAACTGGAAGTCCTAGGGCTTCAACAACTAGTAAAGGCTCCCACACATGGGTTGGGTCACATCCTGGACCTCATCTTCAAGCAAAATATGGACATCAGCATACGAGACAACATAGCGCTACCGTGGACAGACCACCACGCTATAAAATTTGAGATCGCCACTAACATCTCCCTCCAAAAACCAAACTCGGCGGCAACAACACACTGGATTAGATCGCAGAAGAAACTACACTCGGAAATCTTCAAAACCACACTAACATACAAAATGGCAACACTAAATCAAAACCACTCAACAGAACGAATACTCAGCTTCATAAACAAGGCACTTCTACAAACAGCAGACGCAGTCGCCCCGAAACATCGAGCACCCATCCGCAAGAAAAATTCTGGATGGCTTAATGGCACGCTTACTCTACTGAAACGGGAACACAGAAGAGCAGAAAGAGCCTGGAGAAGAAACACCACAAAGGAAAATCACACAAACTACAGAATACTCACCAAGAGATATCATAAAGCAATTTTCACGGCAAAAAAAGAACTCTCAAAAGCCTTAAACCGACCACGGGAACTTTTCAAACTAGTCGCCCAGACTTTGAACCCCACCTGCCTTGAGCCCCTAGGAAACGAAACTCAAGAATACTGCAACAAATTATCCGTATTTTTCATCAACAAAATAGACAACATTCAGAAAATAATTCAACAAAAAAAAACAACAACCAACTCTACTCAACCCAACCCAGGTAAGGAATTTTACATACACAGCGCACAAGCACCACATTTTTCGCTTACCCCGATCACCACGGATGAAACCAAAAATGTCATCAAGAACCTCCGAGACAGCACATCGCCAAACGACATCATCCCCACAAAACTCTTGAAAGAATGCTCCGATATTCTGGCCCCCGCAATTACACACCTAGTAAATCAGTCGTTCAAAGAAGGATTGTTCCGAATTCCCTCAAACAAGGCATCATCAAACCATTGCTAAAGAAACCTAACCTCGACCCCAAAGATCCGAACAATCGCAGACCGGTAACAAGCCTGAACACCATTTCCAAGATCATGGAGAAAGCAGTAGTACAACAGCTTCAACTTCACCTGGACACACACAAGCTCTTGGACCCACTACAATCAGGCTTCCGCCCAGGCCATGGCACAGAAACGGCACTTCTGAAAATATGGGATGACGCCCTAGAAGCAGCGGATGATGGAGAATCGTGTCTTCTGGTATTGCTGGACCTTAGTGCGGCGTTCGACATAGTGGACCACAACTTTCTTCTCAGCCGCCTCAAGGAAGTGGCAGGAGTTACAGATGTAGATCTTCCATGGTTCGCTTCCTTCTTAGGAAACCGGTCACAGACAGTGAAACTAGGAGCCTTCACTTCAGAAACCCGGGCAATTACTTATGGAGTCCCTCAAGGATCACCATTGTCACCAGTACTGTTCAACATTTACATCCGGCCACTCTTCAAAATTATTAACAAACCGATCTATGCTACCACTCATACGTGGACGACACTCAACTGTATTTCCGGATCACCGGACAAAAAGACCAGTACCAGGAACTAGGAAAATGTCTCACATTGATAGATGACTGGATGACCACTAGCTCCCTCAAACTAAATGGATCAAAAACAGAACTACTGCTCCTCGATGCAAACCAAAGGAAAAAGACAAAGACCCCTTGGACACCACCAACCATCCTGGGACAGACCATCCTTCCAAGCAACAAAGCCAAAAGCCTCGCAGTAATCTTTGATTCAGAGATGACCATGGAGGCACAAATAGGATCCGTAATCAGCGGATCCCACCATCTCCTTCGCCTGCTACGCAGACTCATCCCCTTCATCCCGGAAAAGGAAAAAGCGGTAGTAGTAGGAACGATCATCAATTCGCGTCTTGACTACGCAAACTCCCTCTACATAGGATTACCGGATTACCAGATTGCGCGCCTTCAAATTGTCCAATACACAGCAGTGAGATTAGTCACCGGAATGAAACCTTGGTAATCCATCTCCCCATCCCTAAGGACCCTCCATTGGCTCAAGGTAAAAGACAGGATCACATTCAAGACCCTCTGCCTCACCCACAAATGTACACAAGGAAATGCGCCTCAATACCTTTGTGAGAAAATAGAAAAATACATACCAAATCGCAGCCTTCGATCAACAAACCAAAACCGCCTTCTCATCCCCAAAGCCCGCTACAAATCGAAGGGAGAACGAAGATTCGAGGTACAGGGACCGCGGCTATGGAATGCTCTACCAATCAACATCCGCTTGGAAGAAGACCATCAGGCCTTCAGGAAAAAACTCAAGACCCACCTCTTCTAAACATGGCATCGCAACAAGAGCAGACAAGCGCCTTGAGGCGATTCAGTTCGCAGTTGCAGCGCTATACAAATCATTCATTCATGGGTATTCATAATCTGCCTCACGCAACAGTATTTTATATATTTTTTATATCCTTTTCTCTAAGCTTTGTGGTGTCTCCACTAATTTCTCTAAGGGTCTCAATTGTCTCTTTCCTCGTAATGGCCGTGGCAGATTCTGTACAAAGTGTTGTAGTTGAGTGTATCTCCATTTATCTAGTGCTTTCTGTCCCCATTCCCGAGTAATTTCCTTATAAGTAAATAATCTATTTCCTTCCATCACGTCCTGCAATCTTAAATTATCCTTATTAGCCCACCTACTGAAATATATGTGCTCCTCCTTCCCGGGTGGGAAGAAATTTGTGTCTAAAAGTGGAATTAAGGGTGAATTATAGTCCCATTTGTGTCTCTTATTTATTGCATCCCAGACCATTAGTGAATTTTTTGTGAGTATATTTGTGTTTGGACCTAAGTCTCGATATTGTGGCGGTATCCATATAATTTTCCCTATGTTTGTTCTTTTTAGCCTCATTTCTAACTCGACCCAGCTCTTATCGTTCTTATTATGAGTCCAATCTATTATTCTCAAAATCACTATAGCTTCATAGTATTTTTTAAAATCAGGTGCTGCTAAACCCCCTCTGTCTATTTCTTTAACCATTGTATTAAATGTGATGCCAGCACTCAGGATACTATACTCTTTAATGACACTCCAGTCTTCTATCAGATCTTTACTGACAAACCCTGGCTATGCGGAAGGCCCTGAAACCACTCACGCAGCTCCTGCAGGAACGCAAGATTAAATGCCAGTGGCGTTTTCCTTTTCATCTCCTTGTACACTATGAGGGCACAATGGCATTGTTCTGCACCTTAGGAGATCTACCTACCTTTTTCAGCACTCTGGAACTCCCACAAGTCTCCCTGCCGGACTGGCCTTTTACTCCAACTTTGCTCCGCAGTGGCAGACATAAGGCTGCAAATGCAGATCCAGATCCTCTTCTCCTAAGGCTCCAAACAACTGAACTCCCCTTTAGGACCTTCTCCGTAGTCTTCTTTGCTCAGGAGTTGTACCTGCACATTCCCATGAACTTGGTCTCCCTGCCCCTGGAGCTCATTTGCTCTACCTGTTGATTTATTGTTTTGCCGCTTCCATTCACATTTTCTCTATCGCCAATATCCATCCATTTTTTATTTTTTTTTATCTACACTCGTCCAGGTGGGTTTGACTGACTTATTTCTGGAAGTTGTGCCTTTTCTACCTTGTTTATATGTGTTCTACTTTATTACTATTCATGTTGCTGTCGATGTCTCCTCATGACCCTAAGTTTATAACTCAGTTGCTTCCTTGAAGTTTCCTTGGCTTACCAATATTTGATTGTGGCTTTCTCAATTTTTTGCCCTATGGGTCGTGGGGTTCGGGAGTTGCCCCATGCATCTTTCTTCTTCCCCCATTAGGCCTCTCAGTGCCAGACTATGCACTGTTTTTTGCCTAGATATGTTTTAATTTATATGGTTTTGCATTTCTCTACTATTGGTATTATGGAGCCACCTAGAGGACTTTTTATTTATTTTTATTTATTTCGTCTGCCTGTTTCTGTCTCTGCCTGTTCTTTTTTTTTTAATGTTATTTCCCCCCTGCTTAACTTTTTTGGAACCCGGGGACAGAAATGTTGGTACACATTTTTCTCCCATTCTTGATTCTCTTTTATTTTTTATCATATCCTTTTTTGTCTTACCCATACTTTTATGCCTTTTTCCTTTCTCCTGTTTAGCTGGGTTGTTTGGGTTCAATATAGGCTCACATTACTCCCCCCCCCCCTTACCTATACTTTACACCATGGCAGTTCACTGTCTGGTAAATGTATCAACTTTCAATTGTAGAGGGTTTAATTTACCAAAGAAGCAGAGCCAGATCCTATACTGTTTCCACAATATCTTCTCTAACATTCTACTCCTGTAGGAAACGCATTTCCGTGCAGGTTCAGTACCGGTCCTGCGTAACCACTATTACCATACGTGGTTTCACAGTTCTAACCCACAGTCTAAATCCAAGGTGTCTTCATTGCCTTCCTTAAGTCTTTTAATCCCGAGGTCCTTGACTCCCTTATAGATGATGCTGGTCACTACATACTCCTTAAACTAAAATGTAACAATTTTCTTTTTACAGTTGCTAACATCTATGTTCCTAATCAGGATCAGGCTAGTTTTCTCTCTTCTACAGTCCATGTATTATTGTGGGGGGTGATTTCAACGTTGCCCTCTCCCCATCCACGGACACCTCTTCTGGTAAGTCATCCATACCTACATCTTCACTAACAGGCATCAAGTCATTATTACACTCATTTAGTAGATGTCTGGTACATTCCACATCCCACAGACCGGGACTACAGCCACTATTCAATAGCTCACAATACCTATAGTAGATTGGACTATTTTTTAATTTCCCAATCTCTTTTAGATACCCCGCTGCAAACCTCTATAGGCCATTTCCTCTGGTCTGACCATGCCCTTGTCCATTTGACGATAGCGTGACCACTGGCTGCTCATAGAGGAGCATCTTGGCACCTTAATGATAATTTATTTAGAGAAACGGTTTGTGTGTCTGATCATTTCTCAGACACCACTGCTCCTCTCACACAGTGGGAGGCTCTGAAATGTGTAGTTTGGGGTGTCCTCATCAAACATGGTTCCCGTCTAAAGAAGATTAGGGCGGAAGAAATTGTCACATTGTCCAAAGCTTGTCGCAACTTGCTTCAGCTATTGGGCTCCAATTGCTCGTGACAAGGCCCGTAACTATCATAATTATTTAGCCAATAAATGTGGCCAACATCTGGCATGGATTTTACACCCTAGACAAAATATATCTCCCATAGGACTTTGTTGCAGCAATAGAAATCACATAATTACAAATTGGTGTATAAAAAGTAAAAAAAAACTTTTATTAAACAACAGATTTCAAATTGTCTGGTCTAGACACTTCATGTCCTGATCTTATACCATTCCTTCAATATACATATACTGCAGGGATACATGAAATTATTAAAAAAAATGCATATCCACCAAGTCAATCCAACGCATTTCAACTTTTATAAAGTCTTCATCAGGATATAAGGAAGTGGAAGCAATCCTACATACATCAAAAAAGCTAAAGAAAATGCATAATTGAATTTTTATTACATTTTTACCAGAGTGTACATGATTTTACTATTTTCAGATGACATTCAAAGCAAATATAATGCACTTACAAAGATATGGACATACCTTGATGTCCAGACCAACAGGTAAGGGCTTGTGGGTCTCAACCCAACCCAGACCTCAAGCCCCACAGAAGATCAATGCCTATCAAGCAGAAGTCAACAGAGGCAGCTTGCTCGCATTCACTAAATTGAATCAAACCATAGGAACACTCTTTAGCTGATCCATAACATTAATAAAAATTACATTTTGCATTTTCTTTTGCTTTTTTTATGTATGTAGGATTGCTGCCACTTCCGTATACCCTGATGAAGACTTTATATAAGTTGAAACGTGTTGGTATGACTTGGTGGATATGCAATTTATTTTAATAATTTCATGTATCCCTGCAGTATATGTATTTTGTAGGAATGGGATAAGATTAGGATGTGAAGTGTCTAGAGCAGCCAATTTAAAATCTGCTGTTTAATAGCAGACAATTTTAATAAAAGTTTTTTTACTTTTTTTTTTTTAAATTGGTTTTTATTAAAAAGATTTTCAAACAGGGTGGTACAAAGAAGATATTAACAAAGAAGTAAGAAATGCATGGGTTACATGAATCCAGAAATATAATGCTTTATACTTATATGTCAAAAAAATAAAAAGTCCCGAAGGACCTACAATCAAACTTAATAACAACCGTTGGATGGGGTGCAGTAACACAACTTACCGGGAACTAAAGGGGGGTAAGGGAAGGGGGAGTAGAAGAGGGGGAGGGGAGTAGAGAAGGGGAGAGAAGAGGGAAGAAGAAGGGAGGGGTCGGCCTGCGGACAGATATGATACAGCATATAGGTAAAGCATAGAAGGGGATGGGAGTTCATTCAGTCAGAAACAGCAAAATGTTGTACCATGTATAACAATTTATATGTTGCTTTTATACCAGGTTGACCAAATTTTCCATTGGTTGTCAAATGTTAGTTTATTGCCATTTCTATTGGCCAATAAAGATCCATACACATAGTATGTTTGGGTGGTAATCAATACTTCAGATACACTTGGTGCCTTATCTGTCTTCCAATTTTTTGCAATTAACATTCTAGCAGCTAAGAGGATGTGAGTTATCACTGTTCTAAAATCAGGGGGGAAAATATCTATGCCCACGTTCAATATTGCTAAGGAGGGGTTGGGTTGGGTCAGAATTCCAGTGATTCCTGAGATGTGGTGGAAGATGGAATTCCAGAAACTGGTTAGGTGTCTGCAAGTCCACAGCATATGGAGTAAGTTGCCTGTCGTTCCACAGATCCGAACTTGGATATCCTATAGGGTGTGAGGTACCACCTAAGAGTTATTTTTTGTGACAGCTCCCAGTGGTTGACGCACCTGGACGCTTTATAGAGCGAACAAATTGCATGTTGCTACTGGGTATCTGAGAAGTCCATACCCAGGTCATTCTCCCACTTCCTGAATGGTGGGATTTTATGAATGTCATTTTATGTTGGAAAAGGTTGTAAAAAATGGATATTCCCTTTGAGGGGGTAGGGTTAGCGTTGTAGAAGCGCCATACCACTGTAGGGAGATGAACCTTATGTGAGCTAATTGATTTCAGGAAGTGGGAGATTTGTATATATTTATATAGGTCGGTATGAGGCAACGAGAATTTCTTTTGGAGGGAAGCAAATGGAAGAAGGATATTGTCTTGATACAAGTCATCTATAACCCTGATTCCTCTATTCAGCCAGCTTTGGGTAGAGAGGTTAGAGATAATCTGAGAGAGAATCGTAATGGGTACCGGAACATCTATTTGTTTGGAAGGTAAGACTTGTATTCTCCTCAGGTCTCTCCAGACTAGGGATGAGCTTCGAGTTCGAGTTGAACTCATGTTCGACTCAAACATTGCCTGTTCGCCTGTTCAGCGAACAGCGAACAATTTGGGGTGTTCGCGGGAAATTCGAAAAGCCACGAGCACCCTGTAAGAGACTATAGGAGAAATCTAAAGTGCTAATTTTAAAAGCCTACAGTGGTGTGAAAAAGTGTTTGCCCCCTTCCTCATTTCCTGTTCCTTTGCATGTTTGTCACACTTAAGTGTTTCGGAACATCAAACCAATTTAAACAATAGTCAAGGACAACACAAGTAAACACAAAATGCAATTTGTAAATAAAGGTGTTTATTATTAAAGGTGAAAAAAAATCCAAACCATCATGGCCCTGTGTGAAAAAGTGATTGCCCCCTAAACCTAATAACTGGTTGGGCCACCCTTAGCAGCAACAACTGCAACCAAGCGTTTGCGATAACGTGCAATGAGGCTTTTACAGCGTTACATTAGAGGGTTTTCGAGCATGAACGGCCTTTTTAAGGTCATACCACAACATCTCAATAGGATTCAGGTCAGGACTTTGGCTAGGCCACTCCAAAGTCTTCATTTTGTTTTTCTTCAGCCATTCGGTGGTGGACTTGCTGGTGTGTTTAGGATCATTGTCCTGCTGCAGAACCCAAGTTCGTTTCAGCTTGAGTACACGAACAGATGGTCGGACATTCTCCTTCAGGATCTCTTGGTAGACAGCAGAATTCATAGTTCCTTTTATCACGGCAAGTCTTCCAGGTCCTGAAGCAGCAAAACAGCCCCAGACCATCACACTACCACCACCATATTTTACTGTTGGTATAATGTTCTTTTTCTGAAATGCAGTGTTCCTTCTACGCCAGATATACTTGGACACACACCTTCCAAAGAGTCCACTTTTGTCTCATCGGTCCACAGAATGTTGTCCCAAAAGTCTTGGGGATCATCAAGATGTGTTGTGGAGAAATTGAGACGAGCTTTGATGTTCTTTTTGCTCAGCAGTGGTTTTCTCCTTGGAACTCTGCCATGCAGGCCATTTTTGCCCAGTCTTTTCCTGATTTTGGAGGCATGAACGCTGACCTTAACTGAGGCAAGTGAGGCCTGCAGTTCCTTGGACGTTGTTGTGGGGTCTTTTGTGACCTCTTGGATGAGTCATAGCTGCGCTCTTGGGGTAATTTTGGGCGGCCGGCCACTCCTGGGAAGGTTCACCACTGTTCCATGTCTTCGCCATTTGTGGATAATGGCTCTCACTGTGGTTCGCTGGATTCCCAAAGCTTTGGAAATGGCTTTATAACCCTTTCCAGACTGATAGATCTCAATTACTTTCTTTCTCAATTGTTCCTGAATTTCTTTGGGTCTCGGCATGATGTGTAGCTTTTAAGGATCTTCTGGTGGACCTTACTGTGTCAAGCAGCTCCTATTTAAGTGATGCCTTGATTGTGAACAGGTGTGGCAATAATCAGGCCTGGGAGTGGCTAGAGAAATTGAACTCAGGTGTGGACAACCACAGTTATAGTATGTTTTAACAAGGGGGGCAATCACTTTTTCACACAGGGCCATGATGGTTTGGATTTTTTTTCACCTTTAATAATAAACACCTTCATTTACAAATTGCATTTTGTGTTTACTTGTGTTGTCCTTGACTATTGTTTAAATTGGTTTGATGTTTCGAAACACTTAAGTGTGACAAACATGCAAAGGAACAGGAAATGAGGAAGGGGGCAAACACTTTTTCACACCACTGTATATGCAAGTTATTGTCATAAAAAGTGTTTGGGGACCTGGGTCCCGCCCCAGGGGACATGTATCAATGCAAAAAAAAGTTTTAAAAACAGCCGTTTTTTCAGGAGCAGTCATTTTAATAATGCTTAAAGTGAAACAATAAAATTGTAATATTCCTTTAAATTTTGTACCTGGGGGGTGTCTATAGTATGCCTGTATAAGGGCGCATGTTTCCCGTGCTTAGAACTGTTCCTGCACAAAGTGTCTTTTTTGCAGGAAAAAAGCTATTTAAAATAACTCGCGGCTATAATGAATTGCCGACTCCCGTAATACAGAGAACAGTCATTCATTGAAAGTCATTGATAAAAAAAAAAAAAGCGTGGGGGTTCCCCCAAATTCAATTACCAAGCCCTTCAGGTCTGCTATGGATATTAAGGGGAACCCTGCGTTAAATAAAAAAAAATTGACGTGGGGTCCCCCCTAAATATCCATACCAGACCCTTCAGGTCTGGGATGGATTTTAAGGGGAACCCCACACGAAAAAAAAAAAAATGGCGTGAGGTCCCCCTCAAAATCCATACCAGACCCTTATCCGAGCACACAACCTGGCAGGCCGCAGGAAAAGAGACGAGAGCGCCCCCCTCCCTCCTGAACCATACCAGGCCACATGCCCTCAACATTGGGAGGATGCTTTGGGGGTCTGTGACCCCTCATAGCACCATGTCCCCATGTTGATGGGGACAAGGGCCTCTTCCCCACAACCCTGGCCATTGGTTGTGGGGGTCTGCGGGCAGGGGGCTTATCGGAATCTGGAAGCCCCCTTTAACAAGGGGACCCCCAGATACCGCCCCCCCCTGTGTGAAATGGTAAGGGGTACAAATGTACCTCTACCATTTCACCAAAAAAGTGACAACAATTTTAAAAATGACAGGAGACGGTCTTTGACAATTCCTTTATTAAAATCTTCTTCCATCTTCTTCTTCCTCTGATGCACGGGGACGTCATGGGGACTTCCCTATGGCTTTACCCATGACGTCAGAGGGGGGCGGGGACGGCCCCCGCCCCCCTCTAACGTCATGGGGAAAGTCACAGGGAAGTCCCCATAATGTCCCCATGCGTCAGAGGGGGGCAGGGTCACCAGGTGGCCCCGCCCTCCGTTATAAAAGAGCTGTCAGACAGAGCAAAGCCTCACACAGCGGGAGCCTCCCATTGCGCGGAGCGGCCCGACACAGAAGAACAGACGCCGACGCCGTGGAAGAAGATGCCGGACGAGAAGACCAGAGCAAGAAGCGGATCGGAGGAAGAAGAAGATGGAAGAAGATGGAAGAAGAAGATGAAGAAACCGAAGGATGAAGAAAGGAAGAAGATCTGAAGAAAGAAGGTGAAAAAAGATTTTAATAAAGGAATTGTCAAAGACCGTCTCCTGTCCTTTTTAAAATTTTTGTCACTTATTTGGTGAAATGGTAGAGGTACTTTTGTACCATTTCACACAGGGGGGAGGCCGGGATCTGGGGGTCCCCTTATTAAAGGGGGCTTCCAGATTCCAATAAGCCCCCTGCCCGCAGACCCCCACAACCAATGGCTAGGGTTGTGGGGAAGAGGCCCTTGTCCCCATCAACATGGGGACATGGTGCTTTGAGGGGTCACAGACCCCCAAAGCATCCTCCCAATGTTGAGGGCATGTGGCCTGGTACGGTTCGCCCCCCCCCTCTTTTCCTGTGGCCTGCCAGGTTGCATGCTCGGATAAGGGTCTGGTATGTATTTTAAGGGGGACCCCACGCCATTTTTTTTTTGGTGTGGGGTTCCCCTTAAAATCCATCCCAGACCTGAAGGGTCTGGTATGGATATTTAGGGGGGACCCCACGTAATTTATTTTTTTAATTTGACACAGGGTTCCCCTTAATATCCATAGCAGACCTGAAGGGCCTGGTAATTGAATTTGGGGGAACCCCCACGCTTTTTTTTTTTTTTATCAATGACTTTCAATGAATGACTGTTCTCTGTATTACGGAGCCGGCAATTCATTGTAGCCGCGAGTGATTTTAAATAGCTTTTTTTCCTGCAAAAATGACACTTTGTGCAGGGATAGTTCTAAGCATGGGAAACATGCGCCCCTTTACATGCATACTATACACACCCCCAGGTACGAAATTTAAAGGAATATTACACTTTTATTGTTTCACTTTAAGCATTATTAAAATCACTGCTCCTGAAAAAACATCAGTTTTTAAAACTTTTTTTGCATTGATACATGTCCCCTGGGGCAGGACCCAGGTCCCCAAACACTTTTTATGACAATACCTTGCATATTAGCGTTTAAAATTAGCACTTTTTATTTTGAACGTTTGAGTCCCATAGACTTTAATAGGGTTCTAAAGTTCACATGAGCTTTAGGTCTGTTCGCAGGTTCTGGTGCGAACCGAACAGGGGGGTGTTCGGCTCATTCCTACTCCAGACCATCAGAGAGGCTTGGATGGTGGGGGGTAGTCCCCGCATGGGTAAGGGTTTCCACATATCTATAAGGAGGAGGGATTTTAGGTCTGAAGTTGGTACCAGAGACTGTTCAATGCCCCTCCATATGGAATGAGCTATTGGGTCAATCCAGCTTTTAAGTTGTGTTAAAAAAGAGGCACGGTAGTAGTCTCAGATATCAACCAAACCCATCCGCCCGCCAAGCAGTGTTATACCAGTAGGCTCTTGGAACATCTCAGTCTTTTTGCTCTCCAAATAAAATTGGAGAGAAGGGTGTTGAGATTTTTGAGGTGTATGTTAGAGAGGGGGATGGGGAGCGTTCTGAACACATAGGGGCTGATTTACTAAGGCTAATGCGCTGCGCCGGTTCACACCTTAATTAGTGCGCCTGATAAAGCATTAATTGAGCGTGTGAACTGGCTCATAGAGGTGCGAACCGGCGCATTGAACTGGCACACACATACGCGTGCATGCGCATATACATGCATATATGCGCGCATGCGCACCACAACAATAGCGCACACCCATCTCAGTACTTGTTCTCACTTAATTAACCCCTTTGATGCTAATCTTATTCCTATGGTGAAAGCAAGTTTAGCATTAATATCAGTGCACACTCAATGCAATTACTTCTTTTAATCCAATTGGGTGTAATTGGGAGTAAATTTATACGCAACATGTCATGCTTCAAAATTGCGCCCGCTCGTGGAATGGCGTCAAACTTTTACCCTCAAAAATCTTCATAAGCGACATTTAAAAAATTCTAGAGGTTGCATCTTTTGAGTTACAGAGGAGGTCTGGGGCTAGAATTATTGTTCTCGCTCTACCAATTGCGGTGATACCTCACATGTGTGGTTTGACTACCGTTTTCATATGCGGGCGCTACTCACGTATGTGTTTGCTTCTGCGCGCGAGCTCGTCGGGACAGGGTGTTTTCAAAAATGTTATTTTTTTTCTTATTTTTTTTACTTCAATTTATTAATTTTTACACTGTTTTAAAAAAAAATGGATCACTTATATTCCTATTACAAGGAATGTAAACATCCCTTGCATTAGAAAAAAGCATGACAGGTCCTCTTAAATATGAGATCTGGGGTCAAAAAGTCCTCAGATCTCATATTTAGACTTAAATGGAATAAAAAAAAAAAAAATGTAATTTAAAAAAAATGACATTGAAAAAAATGTTCCTTTAAGACGTATGGGCAGAAGTGACGTTTTGACCTATGGTATAGAGACGAAATAGCCATCTTAGCCTCACTCGTCTCCATACCCATCACGCAGCAGGACCCGATCACCTCCGGGGGGGTGGCACCTCTCCCGCCGCCGATAACGGTGATTTTGCGGCAAACCCACTGCAGAGACCACCATACTGTAAAGATGGATATCTCGGTTGTGGCAGCAGCAGCTGAGATATCCCTCTCTTCAAAAAAATGACGTATATATACAGTGAGCAGTCGGCAAGTGGTTAAAGGTGACCATACACTGGGCAATCAGTTAGATCTTTCATAAATTCGATTCAGTGCACAAGCCTGTTTGATTTTCTACAATTATTAGTAATTCTTCCAGTGCATCTTCCTATTACCGCTTTAGTCTAATGCTCTGTTTCCACTATTTCAAACCCAAAGTTGCGTGATTTACAATGTTCATTTTTGGCTTGGTTTCCACTATTGCGACTTGGCTTGTGACTTGGGACTGAAAAGTTGCATGACAAGTTGTACCCCATGATTTTCATACGTCTGCGACTTCAAGTCGCACCAACCTCAAAGTAGTCCCTGCACTACTTTGTTCCCACTTTGATGCGACTTGAGGTCCCTACACCACAAAAATACCCAGCCATTGCTTCAAGTTGCGGCCAAAAGTTGCGGCAAAACTCGCGGCAACAATGTGCAACTTTGGGTTTGCAATAGTGGAAACCGAGCCTTAATGTTGAATTGGACAGAGATTGTACAATCAGATTGTGTAGTGTCTGACCATCTTAATTTAAACATTTGTAATGGAGATTTTTACAGGACTTTATTGTCTAAAACAATCAGATTTTCGGTTTCTATTTGACTGTGCTTACCTGAGCTAGTTTTGTTTAAAGCACATTTAGCCCAAGTAATCGCTGAGCTGGACTCGCACAATTTAACACTAGCGTGTCAGTCCAGATCAATGGAAATCGCAGCCCAAAATTGCAAAAAGTAGTCCATAAAATATTTAACAATTGTTTTCGCACTGAAAATGCAGCATTGCACTGATTAGGACGATGCCATTGCTGCCAATTGGACATGTCAAATTGTACCCAACTACCAATGTGAACCAGGGCTTATGGATTGTCATTGGCCCACAACCAATGTGAGCTTTATGATCTTATCAATGCTAGGGCCGACTCTGGACTACATTTGGAGAAATAAGATTTAGTATTTAATGTATTTCTCAAGGATCTATTTGGCCATGACTCTTTTTGTAATGCTCACACAAATAACCAATTACCAAGCTTTATTGTACATCGTGTGATCATCTGTCAAAGGCTGACATCTAATCGCGTGGTAAGGGGCCAGGATAGACCCTTACTGAGATCACCCAAGTCTCAGTGCGCCCTGCAGGGAACATGTCCTATGACGGCCTCCCAGAAATTAAGGTCCACGCTGTGGCCGTAATTAGGATATAGCACAGGCACCAAGTGGTTAATAGAAAAACAGATGTAGATTTCTAGGACTGAAAAATAATGATTAGAGTCAAAGGCAACTGATGACTTTATATTAAAGAAGGTCTAAATGGGCCATTAACATGCATCACAATTGATTTTCGGAATGTGTCTTTGCAAAGTTAAACTAAAGAAAATCCGTTCCGATTTTTGCTTGGGAATAGAGTGCAGAGGGATTTGAAGTGTTGGGGGATCTCTACACCCCTGATAGGGTAAAGACAACTCCCAAATTTTGACAATTTGTCCTTCAAAATTATTCACTTCCTGTCACAAAGCCAAACAGGAAGTGAGGATAAAAC
This sequence comes from Lithobates sylvaticus, assembly GCA_028564925.1. NCBI lineage: Eukaryota > Metazoa > Chordata > Amphibia > Anura > Ranidae > Lithobates > Lithobates sylvaticus. The sequence goes on from CM053031.1 coordinate 156,718,149, forward strand.
ACTACCAGTGTTTTTCTTTGGGGACACACAAGCCAATTTCAATAGTTTCTCCATTCGGGAAATTGCACTCTAGCATTTTGCTATGTACATCCCAAATTATTAGGTATCTTGAGGTTTCTTTACTAAAGGGAAATTGACTTTGCACTACAAGTGCACTTGCTGGAGATCCAAGGGCAACATGCAAGGGAAAGAAAACAGCATCTTTGCCTCTACATGATTGGATGATAAAATCACCAGTGCTTCCCCTCTGATTTTCAGCAACTACACTTGTATTGCATAAAGGATTTGCCTTTACTAAACCCCAAAATACCTAATCATTTGTGGTGCACACAACAAAGTGCTAGACTGCAATTTGCCTAATGGGAACACTGTGTCCCCAAGAACTAAAAATAGTGTTATGGTTTTACTCTCACTTCCTGTTTGGCTATGTGACAGGAAGCAAAGCCAATTTTAAGAAAAGGGACATAAAGCCCAAAAAAATAAAAAATAAACAAACAAATAAACAAAAAAAATAAAAAATAAATAAAAACACCCCAAAAAATTTAATAAACACAAAAAATAAAATATAAAAACCATAAAAAAATGTTTTTGTCTGGGCTTTCTCTGAAATGTCCACAATTAGAATAGGATTGTTTTGAGCTTGATTTTAGCTCCTCAACCTGTCTTCAAGTACCCCCAACAGGCCATGTTTGCAGGTTTTCCATCATCTTGGTGTTTTGGACACAAAATTTTTTTTTAGATAAGAAACATGACCTAAACATGTCGTGGGGTGGGGGTGGGGGTGGGGGTACTTGAGCACTGAGGCTGAAAACCGCTGCTCAAAAATCTAATTGAAGCCTTACCGCTCTGAAATGTTACTTTCCTGGTCACTATCTATGGCAGCATACACACAATCCATGCATGTGCTACCATGAAGACACCAGTAAAGTAACTTAAATAAATACCAAAAAGTAAAGGGCCTGGTATGGAATTTCGGGGGACCCCCATGCATTTGTTTTCTTATTTTTTTTAAATTTCTTAATGCTTACATGACCTGTGTTCAAATAGCCTTTAAAATACCCATAGAAGTGAACCAGCGCAAAAAAAAAAAATCAAGTTGAGATGTGCGCCCGTTCAACTTATGCAAATGAACCTACGTGGCTTGACATTTACTAAGATTTTGCCGGCGCAGTGAACCAGAGCACATGAACGGGCGCAAATGCCGCTCTCACATGCGCAGTACATATATTGACCTCATGTAGTTAGAAGTGTATTTGCAGGCGCAGTAAGCCTGCTCAGATAAAGTTAGTTTTCAGTTTGATTTTGGGCATATTTGTTAGTTGGACAGTCATATATATACTTCCTCACATCACACACATCACCCACATCACCCCCATAATATTGCCACTTCCAGAGTGAAGATGCCGTGCACCAGGTCTATAGTGGCGCACAGATCGCGGCCGCCCGTGCGCCGACAACATTATAGTAAATGGGGAATTGCGCTGAGTTACAGGCGCAAATGCTTTGTAAATACGAAAACGGCCGTTGCACAGCAGCGTGCGCCGCAAGTCAAGGCGCAAATGCTTGGTAAATCAGCCCCATAGAGTATTTCAGGGAGGATCAACATTTTAAACGCCGCCAAGCGTCCAGACCAAGATAGTTCTATATTTGAGAGTCTCTTCGTTTCTATGGTTAGTTTGTTAATCAAGGCAGGGTAGTTAGCTTCTGCTAGTTGTAGAGGGTCTGAGGTAAGTTTTATACCTAAGTAGGTGATGTGAGATTTGCTCCAGGAGTATGGAAAGGTGTCTTGGAGGTGGCATCTTAGGGTAGATGATATACCCAGGTCCAGTATAATTGATTTCATGAAATTGACTTTGTAGAAAGAGATTTTACTGAATTTGGTACGAGTGTCGTGGGCATAACGTAGGGATGTGGAAGGGGTGGTCAAAAACAGGATTATGTCATCCGCAAATAAGTTAATATCATGGGATCTTCCCTGAATAGGGAAGCCCCTAATGTCTGGGTGGGACCTGATCCTCTTGGCCAGTGGCTCGATAAGCAGATTAATAATGGAAGGGGAAAGAGGGCACCCCTGCCTAGTGCCATTCGAAATCGAAAAGGTGTTTGATAGCATGTTAGAAGTGTAAACTTGTGCACAGGGAGAGGAGTATAGAGCCAGTATGGCCGAGAGGATGGGCCCCGAGAATCTGAACTTCTGTAAGCCATGGTTCATATAACCCCAGTGTATCTGGTCGAACGCCTTCTCTGCATCCAAGGATAGGAGCAGCATAAGGCATTCAACAGGACTTGGCACACTGCATAACGCGTCTTGTGGCATCTGATGTTTGTCTACCTTGCGTGAAGCCTGATTGATCAGGGCCAATTAGAAGGGGGAGCATAGGTAATAATCTGTCTGCCAATAATTTAGCATAAAGCTTTACATCAGTTTTGAGTAAAGATATTGGTCTAAAGTTCGCTGGATTATTAGGTTCCTTACCAGGTTTAGGGATTGTGACTATGTACGCCTTAAGCATCTTGGTGGGAAAAGAGGCAGAGGACATTGCAGCATTGAACACTTCCTGCAGAGTTGGCGTTAAGTTGTTTTGGAAGAATTTATAGTAAGCATTAGGAAGTCCGTCAGGACACGGGGGTTTAACTAACGGGAGTGTTTTAATAATGTCCTTAATCTCACGGTCTTAAATAGGTGAATTAAGGGATTGGAGTTGTGACTGAGATAGGGAGGGGAGGTTGATGTTTGCCAGGAAGTCCTGTATAGCTTCTTCATTGGGTTGGGGGGTGTTCGAGTCTGTGTGTAGGTTGTAAAGAGAGGAGTAGTACTCCGCAAAAGAGTTAGATATATCCTTGGGGTTGATTATTTTGTGCTTATTAGTCGGGTGTAAAAGGAATGGGATTTTTGTTTTGACCCTAGCTGATTTAAGTCTTTGGGACAGAAACTTGCCTGCTCGGTTGCCAGAAGAGTAATGATTAAGTCTTAGATATTGGAAATGTTTAGCGTGTTGTTCAATGAGGAGAGTTCTGAGATCAGAATGCTGTTGGGAGAGCTTTTGGGTAATAATTACTTTGGGGGCGGATTTATTCTGTGTCTCTAGTGATTTAATACTACTAAGGAGTTATTCTAGTTTGTGAGTCCTCTGCCTCTTTTCTCTTGCACAAATCTGAAGAATTATTCCTCTAATAAATGCCTTATGGGCACACCATAACATTGCAGGGTCTGAAACCGAGCCTATATTATCATCAAAAAAGGTAGACAAGCTATTTGTTATTGTTGCAACATGTTAAGGCACCTGAAAAATATGAGATTTGGCCCACCAGATGTAGACAGGGCTAGGTGTGTGCCCCTCCATTACCGTGATCGAGACAGGTGCATGGTCGGACCATGTGATGTCATGGATGATGGAGGAGGACACCGCCTGCAGAAGTATTTTTTCCACAAGAATCAGATCTATTCTTGAATAGGAGTTATGCCGAGTAGAGTGGAAAGTGTAGTCCCTCTCGTTAGCATGCTGGATTCTCCAAAAGTCAAAAATGTCCTCCAAATGAAGTAGGTTTTGAAGCTGGGGAAGCGAGCATTTAGAATCGGAAGAAGAGTCTATTGTATGTATGTAGGTTATGGTCACCGCAAACAATTAGAGAGCCTTGTTTAAGTGTGGCAATCTTACTGTATAGCCTTTTCAAGAATCGGAGTTGGTGGGAGTTCGGAAGGTACAGGTTGACAATGGTAAAGGGTTTGTTGTTAAGCTCGCCAATCAATATGAGGTATCTTCCTTCGTGGTCGGCGTGGGTGGTCTGCAAAGAAAAGGCTACCGAATCTTTAATTGCAATGAGAACACCCTTCTTTGTGGAAGAAGCTGAGGCTGAGAAGATGTGAGGAAATAGCTTATGGCGGAAATAGGGAGGCTTGTCTGAGAGGAAGTGTGTCTCTTGGATACAGAAGACATCAGCCTGGAGTTTTAGCGCCTCCCTCCAGACCGAGGCCCTTTTGGCCGGATGGTTGAGGCCATTTACGTTGAGAGAGACTACCTTAAGCGCCATGTGTGCGTGAGGGATGCAGATGGTGACAGTACCTTAACCTTGTTGATAAGGAACCTTTTCCACGAGACCTGATGGTGGCCATGATGAGATGTAGTGATCTTCTTCAGATATATGGGTGTGCAGTGTCTCCAGAACAGGACCGACTAGGAGTGGGGATAAAGAGGTAAAGCAGGGAGGAAAAATAGAGTTATAAAAAAAAAGGAAAAAAAAGAAACAGTACGTATCTTAATGTAAAAAACATGTTCAAACAAGAACCAGAGGGAAGACTTGCTTCCCAAAACTTGAGGGGGGGGGGGTCAACTTAGAGAGTCAGCGGGCTACGTGCTCCAGAGCACATCGGGAACCTTGAAGGTTAAATATCTGTAGATGTTGTGAAGAAGGTGATCATGAGGTATGTTTTTTGATGCTCTTCTTCCTGGACACCATTTGCCATTCATACTGTGAATTAAGCTTTGTAGGGGGTGGAAGCTCTTCAGGGGCTTTTTCAGGGAGGATATCCAGTGAACGTAGTAAGGAAAGACCTTCTTTGATTTCTGTGATCACTGTGGATTTACCATCATGTGTAACTGTAAGTTTGACCAGATATCCCCAGCGATAGGGGATGTTGTGGTTTGCAGAGAGCCTTGGTCACCGGCAGAAGGGATTTGTGCTTCTGCATTGTAAATTGTGATAAGTCTGCAAAGAGTTGGATATGAGTAAACTGTTCTGGGGGATGCTGAGTTTTACGGAATGCTGTCATTAACTGTTCCTTCACTTGATAAAAATGTACACGCATCAGGACATCCCTGGAGATGTTATCCGGAAGATGGGATGGTTTGGGTAGTCTATGGATGCGGTCTACTTGCATTTCTGCCTCAGGGACAGAGGGAAGGAACTGTTTTAATAGGTCACGGCAAATTGCTGGAGATGCAGTGGGAGAATGGTCTCGGGCACCCCTCAAATTTTGATGTTGTTTCTCCTTGACCTACCTTCAAGGTCAGCGACCTTTGCCCTGAGCCAAGATAGTTCATCTGAGTGGTCAGCATGAGCATCAATCAGTGTGTTGTGGGATGAAGTAATATGATCCACCCATCCTGCTAGGTCTCCTATGTCTGATTTAAAGATCTGCATACATTGCATCAGGACAGCATGCATAGAGCTGCAGAGGGAGACAAGCATGTCTTTGAGTGTTGTGTCAGAGACAGGCTGGCCTGATGTGGGGAATGAAGTGAAGGGGTCAATCAGCTCCCTTGTGTCCTCCATAGGTTTATGTATGGTGCTCACCTGCGCGCTGTTGCTCTCCAGGCGAGGTTTGGACTTCGCTGGGGTAGGGGTAGAAGTTGGTGGAGGTGTCTGTGAAAGGCCTTGAGATGATCCCGGGCTGGCTGCTGCAGACCGCGAGCAGCAGGGGCAGGATGGTGAGACATTCCCCGCATCGGCGCAATCTTGGATAGGCCCGCGGCCTTTCGGTGGGTAGAAATCGTCCAATTTCTTGGGCTGAGCCTGGTCTTTTTGCCTGCGGGTCATCCCTGAGGTGTCCTGGGACATTTAGGCGGGTTGTAGCGGGGGAAATGGTGGCTGGTGTCGTCCTAATTGTTAGGGGTTCTTGTGTCTGGAGCGGAGCTGTGTAGTCACACGTCCATGCAGTTGCACGGTAGCCAGTTTTTTTACTTTTTATACATCAATTTGTAATTGTGTGATTTCTATTGCTGCAACAAAGTCCCATGGGAGATATCTTTTGCCTAGTGTATCAGGGATGGAGCAGCCTTCTTCCCATGATATAATTGCTACTCTCTGCTTTCAATTTTAGGGTGGTTAAAACACCCATTCTCCCAAAAATGGCAATTTATCACGTGGCTATATTCTCATACTGGGACAGTTTGTTCAACAATATAAAATAATAATTTGTGTATAATAATTTTGATATAAGGGATTTCAATTTAATGACATCATATGAAACAGGCTTTGCAGCCTCAGAGCAGGTACAAACAGAATTGTCATCCCTATTCTTTAAAATGGGTAAAATGTTGGAGAAAAAATCTTCTTTATTTTTGCACATCCGTGCCTTTGACAAATATATTGATAACAACATTAATCCAATAGGTTTGCATGTTCAAATGTTTCCCAACGTTGACCATGTAAATACAGACTTAAAAAGGAATGGGAGGACAATCTAAATGCCTGTACTAAGAAAATTATGACTATATTGAGAATAGAACATAGGAAACAGACTGAAAAGTTGGACAGTGATCTGTCAGCTATGGAAAGACAACTCACTTCCTTTAATACAAATCCTTTTTTATAAAGAATGTGAAATTAAACTAAAAGAAAGTCTAACATGCTACAATAAAAAACTCTTATAGACTAAAGAGGAAAAAATGTTGGTGAGAAAAACTAGCCTTTCATGAGGGCCGAGCTTATAAATGGATTAATTCACAAAAAACACAAAGTGGATTCAAACGTACTACACATTAAATGACTAATCACAATTATGTTTCTGTTTTTTCTACAAAGTTCACACAGGTAAAAGGTCCTGTGAGACCTAATAAAACATTTACAAAAAGAAATTATCATGGTGATGGGATACTTGAACCACAACAAAAGAAACAAATGGTTTCTCCATACAATTCAGATCCCCAAACTTCTAGTGGGGTGTCACAATCTCTTTCTGGTTATCCAACAGGTTATACACAAGGTGAGATGGTGGGTGACTCTCATTATTCTCTATCTGACACTTCTAGCACTATCACTCTTGATACTTTCAGACCTTATGTAGTAAAAACTCAATTGACAAGAACAAACTCAACATAGTTAACCTGTCTTCATATCCACTTTACAGATGTATAAAAATCAGTTTTAGCTCTTGGTCTAAGCTTTTGCCCTCAACAAAATATTAACAAATTTGAGTTGGTGAAAGACATACAACTATTTGGAAGGAAATTACTGTTCAAATGTTTTATATCACAAGCTTTAATCATGCCAGACATCTGATATGTCAAATCAATCTTCCAGTGAGGCTTCACTGTCCAATTCTCAAATTTCACTTTCCTCCATCAATCAGTCTGGCACAAATCTAATTGATGAAATCGATCTTGAGTCCATCCTTTGTGATTTTGATAATCCTACCAATGTATAATTTAAAAATTTCAAAAAACCTTCATCCAAATTTTCTCCACCTAGTACAAATCCTAATGCCTCTCTTTTTTTGAAACAGGTGACTCCGGATATTGATAAGCTCTCGGTCAGGAATCCTTCCAATACTAGTCTTTCGAAAGACCAGAAACAGGCTCTACCTTCTTTGCAAAAAAATAACCTTATCACTATAATGCCCTCCGACAAGGGTGGCAATGTGGCGATAATGAATAATTCTCAATACAAGAATATGTGTGTCATTTTTTGCAATAAAGAATGGTATTGCCAAATTAATTCCTCTACAGTGGAGAAATTTTATAAAAGATTATATACATTGGTGGATTGTTTTTTTGAGGCTGGAGTTATTTCTGAAGATCTTTGGGAATATATACGTACACCATATCCCAAGATTCCAACTTTTTATAGCCTCCCAAAATTGCATAAAAACCCTACAAACCCAACAGGTAGACCCATAGTTTCTGGCAATGAGGGACTGACTGAGAATCTGAGTCAAGTCATTGATGCATATCTTCAGCCACATGTTATTTCCTTACCTCCTTTCACAAAAGACACAATTAATTTCCTTCAGGTTATTGACAATCGTTCAATTCCAGCCAGTGCCTACCTCATCACAATTGACCTGGAGGCATTGTATAGTTCAATATCTCAGATGAGTACACATGATTGGTCCCTAAATGAGCTCATACTTGCAGGACTACGCCAATATGTACCTGGGGGAGTGGGAGTTTCTGTCAGACTAGGGGCTGTCCGTGTACACTTGCCATGTTTCTTCATGGCAAAGGTACATAGACAACATATTCCTTGTCTGGGAGGGCCCAGGGGACATTCTATGTGAATGTCTTGAAAATAGAGTCTTGGAATAGACTCCCTTCAGAGGTGGTTCTGGCAAACTCAGTAGATTGCTTTAAGAAAGGCCTGGCTTCTTTCCTAAATGTACAGAATATAACTGGGTACTAACATATATAGGTAAAGTTGATCCAAGGAAAATCCTATTGCCTCTCGGGTGATCAGGAAGGATTTTTTCCCCTGCAGTAGCAAATTGGAGCATGCTTTGCTGTTTTTTTTGCCTTCCTCTGGATCAACTGTGGGTATAGGTTTGTGAACATGGAATTGTATTATTATTATTTTTTTTTTTTTTTTGGTTGAACTAGATGGACTTGTGTCTTTTTTCAACCTGACTAACTAGGTAACTCTGTAACTATATTAATAACAATGCATTAACTTAAAATTTACAATGTCTTATGATCTGACCACTGTGACCTTTTTGGACACGAGTATCACCAAAATGCCAGATGGATGTCTTGCTAGTGGTCTCTATCACAAGAGTACCTCTGGCAATACCATACTTCATGCTCAAAGCTTCCACCCTACCAATCTTGTCAACTCAATACCTTTCAGTCAGTATCTGTGACTGAGAAGGAAGCTGATACATTAAACAATAGATTTTTGGAAAGAGGCTATAGTAAAACTTGCCTTCGAAAAGCCTTTATTAAAGTGAGTAAACTCCCTCATGAGGAGCTACTCTTCAAACATAAAAAAAGTCACTAGTGATCTTCCATCTAAATGTGTAATTTTGAGACATACCAATCAACATTTAGAAATTAAAAGAATTTTGAATAGGCATTGGCCTATTCTAGCTAAAGACACTGTAATTAAGCAGTTCATCAATGAAAGACCAGACATTACTTTTAGAAGGGCTGTTTAATTGTGGGACAAACTTGTAAGTAGCAAATTCTGGAATGGGAAAGGCGATCCATGTCAACAGGTGGCACTTTTGCCTGTGGTGGGTGCTCTTACTGTACTCTCATGCTGGGGGAAAGTCTTTTTAATTCTTCCCAATGGTGAATCCTTTGATTTAAAAAATTTTGCAAATTGTTGCATGCAGGGAGTAGTATATATGATCACATGCAATTGCAGTTCTTTCTATATTGGTAAAAGCAAACAAAAACTATGGCAATGTTTATATAGACATATCAATTGCATGCAAACATGCAACCTGGATTTACCATTGGGAAGGCAAGTTACAAAGATCCATGGGGTAAATTTCCAAAAATTAAAGTCACAGCACTGGGTAGGATACATATACCCCAAAGAAAGGGGGATCTGAATAAGATACTTCTACAAACAGAACAGAGATGTATATACAAATTACCCAATTCCTGTCCGGCCTATAGCAGAATGACAGCCGGGCGGTGGTTCAGTTATCCTGATTGGACGTCATTACGATGTCTTTCAGGATAACAGCCGGCGTGCGCCCGTGGGGGTGTGGTGATCGGTGGTGTGGCGAGTCTGACACGCCACAACACTGATCTCGGTAAAGAGTGGAGCTCTGATGGAGGCTCTTTACCATGTGATCAGCCGTGTCCAATCACAGCTCATGACAGTGTAAACAGGAAAAGCTGTGTATCAGTTTTTCCTCAGACTGACAGACGTGAGCAGAGGATAGCCGATCGGCTGCTCTCCTGTAAGGGGGGTCTGCCCCCCGAGGATGCCCACTTCAGACCACCAGGGATGCCACCAGGACCACCAGGGATTGCCATCACTAATGACCACTGAGTTTGCCACCCCTTGGCCACCAGGGATGCCAAACAAGGGTTTTGCGTTAGGTAAGACAGATTAATCATTCTTGGATTTGTGTTTTTTTTTTTTTTTGCTTTTGTCACCTTTATTCTCCAATATCTTTTGTCCCAGTTTTAATATTTTCTAATTGTGATTTTTTTTTAAAATAATTTCCAATAAATCTTGCAAGATTTGATACTGTTAGTATCTATGTGATCTCAGGTTTATGGCTTATTTGCTCGATGATGGCTCACTTGGGCTCCCGGGTCCCCCAGTGCAGACGTGGGTGGGTTGTGTCTGTCCAATGGACAAGCTCTCCTCCTTCTTGCCTTTCTGCCTGCTTGATCTCTCTTGTGGGCATTTTTTGGGCACACATCTGCGCTGTTAGTGTCCCCTTTGTGTCTCCGCCGAGGTCTGGATGCGTGGTTACCATCTATTTTGGCTGCGCTGCTTGGAGCACGTGACGTCAGCAGCAACAGTCATCCACGTTTCCTGGAGGTGGCCAGGGGAGATCAATGCTAATGGCTTCAGCTGGGGGCAATCAAGTAGACTGGCATCATCATATATATAGAGCTCCCTCCCTTCCCACATTCAGCCAGTAGAGTCCATTCTGTCAGCCCATGCTGGATGTGAGTATGAAAAATCTCGTTTTCTCTTAACAAATTTAAACTTTGAATGTCCCTCTACAGCTCTTCTTTTTCTTGTTTGACCATAGGGCTTTATAGAAGATTTCTCTCCTTTTGCTGTGGTTATCTACCATCCAGCTCTATACCTATATATTGTGACCTCTTACCCTTCCATTAGGTATGTTTCATTTGTGCATTGTTATTCTATTGGATGTTTATTTAAAATTTATATAATACTACATTCATACTGATTCTTATAATTACCGTATTTATCGGCGTATAACACGCACTTTTTTCCCCTTAAAATCAGGGAAAAATCGTGGCTGCGTGTTATACGCCGATCCCACTGATCCCCTGCTGATTGTGAGCGGAGGAGCGAGTGCCGCTGATATCTATACATAGCCGAGTGTACTCGGCTATCCTCGGCTAGTTCCGTCCACAGTCACGCCCAGTCCCGCCCTATGATGGACATAACCCAGGGACTGGGCGTGACTGTGAGCGGAGCTATCCGAGCCTAGCCGAGTACACTCGGCTATGTATGTATATGGGTGGCGCTCGGCTCCGCTCACAGTCATGCCCAGACTGGGCGAGACTACGAGAGGACCTGAGAAGAGCCGAGATACACAGGACCGACTCTGTGTATCTCGGCGGCGCTATTTTCAAACTGCAGTGACACTGACATGTCACTGCAGTTTAACTGCAGCCTGGGCAAGGCTGCAAATGACACTGAGAAGGCTGCAGATGGACACTGAGAATGCTGCAAATGACACTGACAAGGCTGCAAGGCTGCAAATGACACTGAGAAGACTGCAGATGAACACTGACAAGGCTGCAAATGACACATTAGAAGGTTGCAAATGACACTGACAAGGCTGCAAGGCTGCAAATGACACTGACAAGGCTGCAAATGACACTGACAAGCATGCAGATGGATGCTGTGCAAGGCTGCAGATGGACACTGATAAGGCTGCATTGATGGGCATTTAAATGTAAGTTTTTTTCCTTAAAAAGTGTTTTTCCTTAAAATTCCCTCCTAAACTTGGGGTGCGTGTTATACGCCGATAAATATGGTAATGTCCATAAGAATCTATAAATTATACCTTTCAAATTTGTTATGGATCAGCTAAAGAGTGTCCCTATGCTTTAATTCCATTCAGTGAATGCAAGCAAGCCACCTCTGTTTGCCTTCTGCTTGATAGCTATTGATCTTCTGTGGGGCTTGAGTTCTGGGTTGGACTGAGACCTGCGTGGTCTGCACCATTTTTAGGAGAATGGGTGTTTCAACCACCCTAAAATTGAAAGGAGAGAGTAGCAAATATATCATGGGAAGAAGGCTGCTCCATCCCTGATACACTAGACAAAAGATATCTTCCATGGGACTTCGTTGCAGCAATAGGAATAACACAATTTACAAATTGGTGTATAAAAAGTAAAACAACTTTTATTAAACAGATTTAAAACTGGCTGCTGTAGACACTTCACGTCCTAATCGTATCCCATTCCTACAATATACATATACTGCAGGGATACATGAAATTATTAAAATAAATTGCATATCAACTAAGTCACACCAACGCGTTTTAACTTATATAACGTCTTCATCAGGGGATACGGAAGTGGCAGGAATCCTATATACATCAAAAAAGCAAAAGAAAATGCATAAATAAATCTTTTGCTTTTTTGATGTATGTAGGATTGCTTCCACTTCCTTATCCCCTGATGAAGACTTGATATAAGTCGAAATGCGTTGGTTTGACTTGGTGGATATGCAGTTTAGTTTAATAATTTCATGTATTCCTGCAGTATCTGTATATTGTAGGAATAGTATACAATCAGGACGTGAAGTTTCTAGACCAGCCAATTTTAAATTTGTTGTTTGATAAAAGTTTTTTTTACTTTTTATACACCAATTTGTAATTGTGTGATTTCTATTGCTGCAACAAAGTGCTATGGGAGATATCTTTTGCCTAGGGTGTAAAATCCATGCCAGATGTTGGCCACATTTATTGGCTAAATAATTAAGATGGTTATGGGCCTTGTCACAAGCAATTAAAGAATTGGAGTCCAATAGCTGAAGCCTAGTGTATCAGGGATGGAGCAGGACTCTACCCATTATATAATTGCTACTCTCTGCTTTGGATTTTACACCCCAGACCTCCTCGTCACCCTATTCCATTTATTGCCCAACCCAATAAGGAAAAGATTTTTAACACTCAGGACATTTCCTCTTCGTTTAGACAATATTATTCTCAGCTTTATAATTGGTCCCCCTCAATAACTGGTTGGGCTGTTCCAACCCCTTCAGATGACATGCAAGCTTATATCAATGAAATGGCCCTCCCTGAAATCGATCCTCAAGATGCTTTGAACTTAGACAAACCTCTGGTTAAGCCTGATTTTTTGGGTGCAATCAAGGATTTGAAAATAGGTATATTCCCTGGCCTGGACAGATATACCCCTAGATTTTATAAAATGTTTGCACATTTTGACACTGATTTTTACCGGGCTCTCGGGTTTGGCACATCATGGACCTGCTGGACAGATTACTGGGAGGGGCTGAGGAAGACCCAGCTGTTATGGTGCACGTTGGCACCAATGACAAAGTCAGAGGAAGATGGAGAGTCCTAAAAAACTATTTTAAGGACATAGGCGCTAAATTGAGAAATAGGACCTCCAAGGTACTATTCTCAGAAATACCACCTGTACCTTGTGCCACACCAGAAAGGCAGCCAGAGATTAGGGAAGTAAACAAGTGGCTAAGGAGCTGGAGTAGAGAAGGAGGGGTTTGGGTTCCTGGAGAACTGGGCTGACTTCTCAGTTGGTTACCGCCTCTTTAGCAGGGAGGGACTTCACCTAAATGGGGAGGGTGCAGCTCAGGTTTGATAGAAGATGTCCGAAAAGTTAGAGGGGCTTTTAAACTAGGCAACGGGGGGAGGGCCCAGGCATAGAGATAGCCATCGGGAAACAAATTTCAGAGGGTAGTATTGGGGGCATTAGTAGTAGGTTGACTAAAGCACCTAAACCCAAAATAAGTAAATTAATAAGTCTTAATTACAACCTCAGAACAACCAACAAGGAGTGTGTGACCGGACAAAACTACAAGGCTTGTTCACTAATGCCAGGAGTCTGGCTTACAATATTGGTGAACTAGAGCTGCTGTTGTATGAGGAGGATTTCGATTTTGTGGGGATTTTAGATACTTGGTTTAATAGCTCCCATTAATGGCTGGCAACCATTCAAGGGTATTCCCTATATCGCAGAGATAAGGAGGGTAAAAAAGGGGGAGGGGTATGCCTGTATATCAAGAATGATATACAAGTGAATATGAGGGACAACATCACTAATGTTGCAAAGGGAGGAGGTGGAATCCTTATGGGTAGAACGTCAAAGGGAGGAAACCAAAGGGAAAGTAATACTGGGAGTATGCTATAGGCCCCATAACCAGAGGAAGGAGGGGGAGGCAGACCTCCTATCACAGTTTGGAATGGTGGCAAGGATGGGAAGTGTCATTATAATGGGGGAATTTTAAATATCCAGACATAGACTGGGCAGAAGGAATTCGTCTAAGGCTTCCTAAATGTCTTGCATGACAATTTAATGGGTCAGATGGTAAATGCACCAACAAAAAACAATGTGTTACTAGAACTACTGATTATTAACAATACAGACCTGATCACGGATGTAAAAATACGGGGCAAATTAGGAAACAGCAACCACAGGTCGGTGTTTGGTTTTCGGGGCCCCGTATGCAGATAGGCTCCCAAAAAGTCCCACACATGTGGTATCCCCATATTCAGGAGAAGCAGCAGAATGTATTTTGGGGTGTCATTCCACATATGCCCATGGCATGTTTATTATTATTATTATTTATTTTTTTGTCATTATTCAATCACTTGGGACAAAAAAATAAAAGTATTCAATGGGCTCAACATGCCTCTCAGCAATTTCCTTTGTGCAAAAAAAAAAGAAAACGTTTGTAATTTTCCCGCAACTTGTGGCAAAATATTAAATATTCCATGGACTCAACTTGCCTCTCAGCAAATAGCTTGGGGTGTCTACTTTACAAAATTGGGTCATTTGGGGGGACGACGACTCGACATGCCTCTCAGCAAATAGCTTGGGGTGTCTACTTTCCAAAATGGGGTCATTTGTGGTTTGGGGTTTGAACTGTCCTGGCATTTTATGCACAACATTTAGAAGCTTATGTCACACATCACCCACTCTTCTAACCACTTGAAGACAAATCCCTTTCTGACACTTTTTGTTTACATGAAAAATAAAAATTACTTTGAACCCCCAAACATTATATATATTTTAAAAGCAAAGGCCCTACAGATTAAAATGGTGGGTGTTTAATTTTTTTTTTCACACAGTATTTGCACAGCGATTTTTCAAACAAATTTTTTGGGGAAAAACACACTTTTTTTAAATTTTTATGCACTAAAACACACTATATTGCCCAAATGTTTGATGAAATAAGAAAAAAGGGTCTTAGGCCGAGTACATGGATACCAAACACGACATGCTTTAAAATTGCGCACAAACGTGCAGTGGCGACAAACTAAATACATTTTTAAAAGTCTTTAAAAGCCTTTACAGGTTACCACTTTAGATTTACAGAGGAGGTCTACTGCTAAAATTACTGCCCTCGATCTGACCTTTGCAGTGATACCTCACATGCATGGTGCAATTGCTGTTTACATTTGACGCCAGACCGACGCTTGCGTTCGCCTTTGCGCGAGAGCTGGGGGGGGACAGGGGTGCTTTTTTTTTATTTTCTTTATTATTTTGTTTATTTTTTATCTTATTTTTAAACTGTTCCTTTTATTTATTTATTTTTATCATTTTTATTGTTATGTCAGGGAATGTAAATATCCCCTATGATAGCAATAGGTAGTGACAGGTACTCTTTTTTGAAAAAAATTGGGGTCTATTAGACCCTAGATCTCTCCTCTGCCCTCAATGCATCGGACCACACCAAGATCGGTGTGATAAAATGCTTTCCCAATTTCCCAATGGCGCTGTTTACATCCGGCGAAATTTTAAAAGTTATAAAATGCTTGTAGCTTCCGGTTTTTTAGGCTATAGAGATAATTGGAGCCATTCTGGTCTCTGATCAGCTCTATGGTCAGCTGATAGAATCACCGGCTGCATTCACAGGTTCCCTGTTAGGACAGGAGAGCCAGAGAAAAACATGGAAGACGGTAGGGGGGGGGGGCATTCCCTCCTACTGCTTGTAAAAGCAGTCTAGAGGCTAATTAGTCGCTAGGAATGCTTTTACATGAAAGCCCAATGCCGGCTGAAAAGAATGATACCAAGATGATACCTAAACCCGCAGGCATCATTCTGGCATAACCGATCAAAGTCCAGCAACATACCAGTACGTTGCTGGCCCTTGTTGGGCATATATTGTAAACTTTTTTTCATGCAGCCTGTGGGCTGAACGAAAAAAAGAGATTGATCAGATTAGAATACCTTCCTTCATCCACCCACTTCTAATGAGGGGCATACATGCACCATTTATATATGCCGAAGCATGGGGGCATCTGCCCCAAAAGGTAGGAGCAAATTGCTCCTCCGCCCCTGCTGCCCCCATGCCTTGGCACATATGTTTTTTTTTTTTTAACTGTGGTGGTGAAATCACCTCCTACAGCGCTAGAGTCATGGCTTTATGTATTCGTGGGAGCAAACGCTGTTGCTGTCAAGATAAATAAATCCGCGCTGCAACTGAATGGCCTACCTGCTAAGCAAATGAAGGTTAACAATAAAACAAAGTAACATTACAGTATAACAGTAAGAATTACCATACCTGCAAAGCAAATACAAAAATAACATAGTAAAAAATAAAACATTTTTTAACGCAACCTGTGCCTACAATATATATATGCCGAAGCATGGAGGCATCAACCCGCAAAAGGTAGGAGCAAATCGCTCCTCCGCCCCTGCTGCCCCCATGCTTCGGCATATATGCTCTTTTTTTAACTGTGGTGGTAAAATCACTTCTGACAGCGATGGAGTCATTACTTTATGTATCGTGGGAACAAACGCTGTTGCTGTCAAGATAAATAAATCTGCTCTGCAGCTGAATGGCGTACCTGAAAACAAAAAAATGGTTAACGATAAAACACAGTAAACAGTAAAGTATAAAAAAATTGCATACCTGAAAAGCAAACATGATAAAACATAATAACAATAAAACATTGCAGAATAGAATACAGTAAAAAAGAGCAGAACAATAGAGAAAGAATAGAGAGAGAGAGAACA
Source organism: Lithobates sylvaticus (assembly GCA_028564925.1). Taxonomy (NCBI): domain Eukaryota; kingdom Metazoa; phylum Chordata; class Amphibia; order Anura; family Ranidae; genus Lithobates; species Lithobates sylvaticus. The sequence continues at coordinate 156,734,762 of CM053031.1, forward strand.
ATAAAACAACAACTATTTTTTTTAAATATATTTTTTTGTTTTTATTGTTTTTTTTTACTTTTTTTTATACACTTACTTTTGTAACTGTAACGGTTGTAACGGTTGTAATGGTTCCAGCGGTTTGGGTCTCTCAAAATGCGATGGCAACTTGGGAGACCCTGTGAAAGTGTGCCTAGTCTGTGCAGTGCTATACCCTACGCTAAAACTCAACTAGTGTGTGGTAGCGTTCAAAACATTCACCAATGCAAAGACCAGGATTGTCAGGACAGGAGGGACAAAAATAGCGCTTGCTGCAGACACGACATCTTCTTTGGGGGATTCGTTGGGTAGGGGTACTCGGGAGGACATAAGGAAAATGCCTCTCATGCAGCCGGCTTACTGCATTTGGTTGGGGAAGGTGAGGTTAAGCACCGCCTGGAAACAGAAGGGCTCCGAAGATCTCTTCCTGGAATTTAAGGAAGGATCCAGTCCATCCTGAAGCTCTGTATAGCACATGAGCATTCAGCAAAGCCAATTGAAATAAATAAACAGACACTTTCTTGTACCAGCATCTGGCCTTTACGGGCAACTAGGTATGGCGCCAACAACTGCTTGTTGAGGTCCACCCCTCCCATATTTTGGTTATATTCATGGACACAGAGGGGTTTCTCCACAACACCAGTCGCCGTAGTAATTTGGACCGTCGTGTCTGCATGAAGGGAGGTAAGAAAGAAAACATTCTTATTATCCCTCCACTTCATAGCGAGCAAGTTATTACACTTCAAGCAAGCTCTCTCCCCCAATCTGATGATCAAACAAGTAACTAAAAAGTGGCACGCTCGTATAATAATTGTCCACGTACAAGTGGTACCCCTTTCCAAATAAGGGTGACACCAAGTCCCACACAATCTTGCCAGCGCTTCCTATGTAGTAAGGGCAGTTTGTCGGCTCTACGTGACTATCTTTGCCCTTGCAAACCATAAAACTACATGTATAGCCTGTGGCCCTGTCACAGAGCTTATACATCTTGACCCCGTATCTGGCACGCTTGCTGGGAAGGTACTGTTTGAATGACAAGCGGGCAGAAAACTTAATCAGGGACTCATTAATGCAAACAACTTGATGGGGAGTAAACTAGTCTGCAAATTGTCGGTTGAAGTGGTTTACGAGGGGCCGAATTTTGTAGAGCCAATCGTATCCAGGGTCTCCACGATGACGACAGAGTTCATTGTCATTGAAATGCATGAACTGCAAGATCTGCTCCAATCTCTGGCAAGGGAGGACTGGGGAATAGTGGCGATGTGTTGACCAGCGTACAAATTGCTTTGTTCCACAGTAGATCTATAGAGTTCTTCGGTGAAAAACAGCGAATAAAAATCAAGTGACGTAAAATCAACTGTTTCCACCTGAATGCCGGGTTAGCCAGTGAATGGGGGAAGTAGGGGTGCTGCAGAAGTGGTGGGTTCCCAATTAGGATTGGCGAATGCAGCAGGAAGGGCACTATGGGCATGACGGGCCTGTGTTCATCTTCTTGGTGGCAGCGGGACACTACTTGTGCTTGCCACCTCACCAGCTTGAACTGCACTTATGGTACTCGCCATGTCACCACGTAATACTGCAGTGCTGGTTTGACTACGACCAGGGTGTACTAGGCCGCTGGTGCTTGCCAGTTCACCAGAAGGATGCGCGGCACTAGTACTGATCTGCTCCATACGAGAGACCTGTGGTTCTTGCACCTCAACGACAGAAGAAGAAGATCAGGGTCTGGTACGCCTGACCTTGGCAGGGACCACAACTCCGTCGTCAGAGCTATCTGTCATGGAGCCGCTGTCGTCTACAGGATCGCATTCTGAGCCTGAATCTGACAGATGAGTGGCTTCCTCTTCTCTATCTGTCATGCTCAGAAATGTGTAGGCCTCTTCACTAGTGTACCTTCGATTTGCCATTTTAGGGGTCTAAATTTAGTGGTACACTAGTGAGACTCACAGGTAAAAAAGCTCCTGACTGTTAGCGACTGTATCAAAATGCTACCAAAAAAACTGTTAGCGATCGCAGGGTTCAGGCCTGACTATGCGAATGATGCAGTTATGTGTGTTTAGTGTTTTTTAAGTGACAGTGATCGATCGATACTGCACTTGGGTGGGCTGGGCTGGGCTGGGCGGAGGGGCAAAACGCAGGCGCTAGCAGATATCTGGGCTGATCCCGCTAACACTGCGTTTTTTTGGGAAGCCTAAACAGTTGGGGACGCTAGTATAGATCTGATCAGATCAGATATCGATCCGTTCAGATACTATACCGCTAAGGGAGGTGTATGCTGCGTGCGTGGGTGTTAGCGGTACTGGCACTAACCTGACGCTGCCTGGGGCAACGCAGACCCTAAAACCTAACTTATATAACCTGCTGGGTGATCAGGGGGTTAAACCTTTATTAGGTAATAAACGGCGGGTGCCCTGACACTATAAAAAAACAAACTAACTAACCAGCGTCACCCGTAACAGTTATACAGTGATCACTGGTGAAAGGTTTAACTAGAGGGCAATCAGGGGGTTAAAACCTTTATTAGGTAGTATGTGTGGTACCTGACGCTATAAAAAGCTGGCGGCGAACCTAAATACTTACCTGCCTAACTAGCGTTACCTGTGACACTAATACAGCGATCAGAAAAACGATTGCTTAGTGACACTAGCGACGGGGGTGATCACGGGTTAAACCTTTATTAGGAGGTTAGGGGGGTACCCTAGACCTAAAGGGGGCTAACCCTAACTGCCCTACCACTTATAACAGTCACAATGCACCAATGCATTAATCAGTGAAAAAAAAACTGCTATTGGTGTCACTGTGACAGGGGGTGCAGGGGGGTGATCGGGAGGTGATTGGGGGGTGATTGGGGGGTGAAAAGTGTGCCTGTATGTTCTACTGTATGTGTAGTGTTGGTGCAACTCACATGGATGTCTTCTCTCCTCGGCGCCGTAACGAAAAGACCGACACGTGGAGAGATGACATCACTTCCTCTGTCGCTGTTTACATTACAGCAGCAGAGGAAGATTCTCATTCGACGGGAGCGATCGCGAGGGGGTGGCCATGAATCAGTGGCCTCCCCCTCAGCACAGATAGCTTCCAGAACGATGCCGACATTGGTACCGGTACGTTACTTTGCCTGCCCGTGCCATTCTGTCGATGTATATGCCGAAGAATGCACTGTCTTATTAAATTCCCTTACACGGAAAAGTTTTATCCCGATTGTGGGGTCATTTGGTACAGTATTTGTACATTGAAATCATAACCCCTCCCAAGCGTCTCTTCTCCAGAGATAACACATTCAGTGTTCGTAACCTTTCCTCATAGTTAGAGATGATCCCGATGTTCCAGTCGAACATAAGTTTGACTGGAACATCGGGTGTTCACCTGTTCGCCGAACAGCAAACTTTATGTGGTGTCTGCGGTAAATACGCGGAAAACACAGTTAAAGTCTATGGGACACTAACATGAAAAACCAAAAGTGCTCATTTTAAATGCTTATATGCAAGTTATTGCCATAAAAGTGTATGGGGAAACCGGGTCCTGTCCCAGGGGACATGTATCAATGGAAAAAAACGTTTTAAAACTGATGTTTTTTCAGGAGCAGTGATTTTAATAATGCTTAAAGTGAAGCAATAAAAGTGAAATATTCCTTAAATATCGTACCTGGGGGGTGTCCTTAGTATGCCTGTAAAGTAGCACATCTTTCCCGTGTTTAGAACAACACCACAGTAAAATGAAATTTCTAAAGGAAAAAATCTAATTTAAAACTGCTCATGGCTTTAATGAATTGTTGGATTCCAGCAATATAGATAAAAATCATTGAAAAAAACGGCAACCCCGAACCAAAATTTAAAAAAAAATATGCGTGGGGGGTCCATACTAGGCCCTTCAGGTCTGGTATGGATATTATGGGAACCCTGCGATAAAATAAAAAAAAATGCATACCAGACTCTTATCCGAGCCCACAACCTGGCAGGCCACAGGAAAAGGGGGGACGAGAGAGCGCCCCCACTCCTGAACTGTACCAGGCCACATGCCCTCAACATGGGGAGGATGCTTTGGGGTCACTTGGCAAAGGCTGTGAGGGTCTGCGGGCAGGGGGCTTATCAGAATCTGGAAGCCCCCTTTAACAAGGGGACCCCCAGATCCCATCCCCCCATGTGAATGGGTATCGGGTACATTGTACCCCTACACATTCACCAAAACAAGTGTCAAAAATTTTAAAAATTACAGTAGACAGTTTGGGACAAATCCTTTATTTAAAAAAAATGTCCTGCAATGTAAATCGATCATTGATCACGCCGCCTGACGAACCAAAAAAAAAGCAACAACTCCGCCTCCATGGGAGACTCCCGCCGACTGGACCCTCTTCGTGATGACAGCTTTTATATAGCTGAGGGTGGGGCCACCCGGTGATGTAAACAGATGACCCCACCCCCTCTGATGTCATGTGACGTCAGAGGAAGGTGGGTCACCTGTTTATGTCACTGGGTGGCCCTGCCTTCCTCTGATGTCACATGGCGTGAGAGGCGGCGGAGTCACCCGTTTACCTCAGCAGACCTCCACAACCACTGGGCAAGGGTTGTGGGGACAAGGTGTTTTGGGGGGACCCCAAAGCATCCTTCACATGTTGAGGGCATGTGGACTGGTATGGTTCAGGAGGGGGGGGTTCTCTCTCGTTCCCCCTCTTTTCCTGCGGCCTGCCAGGTTGCGTGCTCAGATAAGGGTCTGGTATGGATTTTGGGTGGGAACCCTACCCCAATTTTTTTTTGGTGCAGGATTTCCCTTAAAATACATACCAGACCTGAAGGGCCTGGTATAGATTTTGGGGGGACCTCTATGCCATTTTTTTAAAAGCTCCCCAAGCTATTTTTTTTAATGATGTTTATCTATATTGCTGGGATCCAACAATTCATTACAGCCCGAGCCGTTTTAAATTAGATTTTTTCCTTAAGAAATTTAATTTTGCTGTGGTATTGTTCTAAACACAGTAAAGATGCGCAACTTTACAGGCATACTAAGGACACCCCTCAGGCATTATTAAAATCACTGCTCCTGAAAAAACTGACGTTTTTAAAACTTTTTCTTTGCATTGATACATGTCCCCAGGGGCAGGACACAGGTCCCCAAACACTTTTTATGGCAATAACTTGCATATAAGCCTTTAAAATTAGCACTTTTCATTTTTCATGTTTGTGTCCCATAAACTTTAATGGTGTTCGTTTGTTCATACACATTTTTTGCCTGGCCTGTTCGCATTTTCTGGTGCGAACCAAAACGGGGGGGGGGGGGGGGGGGGGGGGGGGGGGGGGTTCGGCTCATCCCTACTCATAATTAATGTGCTCCAGACACTTTATTCGTTTTGTTGCCCTTCTCTGGACTCTCTCCAGTTCCAGCACATCCTTCCTGAGGGCTGGGGCCCAGAACTGGACAGCATACTCCAGGTGTGGCCTGACCAGAGTCTTATAGAGTGGGAGAATTATCATTTTATTTCTGGGGTTAATCCCCTTTTTAATGCATGCCAATATTCTGCTTGCTTTGCTTGCAGCAGTTTGGCATTGCATACCATGACTGATCATCTACTAGGACCCCTAGGTCCTTTTCCATCCTAGATTCCCCCAGAAGTTTTCCCCCTAGTGAGTAGATTGCATTGATATTTTTCCCACCCAAATGCATTATTTTAAAATTTTCCACAATAAATCTCATTTGCCATGTAGTTGCCCATTCCATTAATTTGTTAAAATCTTCTTGTAAGTTTTCCACATTCTACGGAGAAGTTATTGCCCTGCTTAGCTTAGTATCATCCACAAATACAGAGGTCAAACTATTTATTCCATCCTCCGGGTCGTTTATGAATAAATTAAATAGGATTGGTCCCAGGAGAGAACCCTGGGGGACCCCACTTTCAACCCCTGCCAATTCTGAGTACTCCCCATGTATCACTACCCTCTGACCCCTGTAGCCAGGTTTCAATCCATGTACTCACCTTATGGTCCATGCCAACTGACCTTACTTTGTACAGTAAACATTTATGGGGAACTGTATCAAATGCTTTTGCAGAATCCAGATACACCACGTCTACGGGCCTTCCTTTATCTAGATGGTAGCTAACCTCCTCATAGAAGGTTAATAGATTGGTTTGGCAAGAACGATTTTACATGAATCCACACTGATTACCGCTAATGATACCATTGTCATTACTAAAATTGTGCATATAGTCCCTTAACATCCCCTCCAGGAGCTTGCATACAATTGAATTTAGGCTAACTGGTCTGTAATTCCCAGGGATATATCTTGACCCTTTTTTAAATATTGGTGCTACATTGGCTTTTCTCCATTCAGCTGGTACAATTCCAGTCAGTAGACTGTTCATAAAATTATGAATAGTGGTCTGGCAATTACTTGACTGAGTTCCTTAAGGACCCTCAGGGTGCAAGCTATCTGGTCCTGGGGACTTATTAATGTTAAGTTTTTCAAGTCTATTTCTAATTCTATACTCTGTTAGCCATGAGGGTGCTTCCTGTGACGTGTCGTGAGAATAAACATTGCAGTTTTGATTACTGAAGCCCCCGATTCCCTTGTGAATATGAAGACTGAGGAGAAGAATAAATGTGATACCTTTGCCATATCTCCATCCTTAGTAACCAGATTCCCTTCCTCATTCTTTATGGGACCAATATGATCTGACCTCCCTTTCTTACTATTTATGTACTTAAATAATTTCTTGGGATTTTTCTTACTCTCCTCTGCTATGTGCCTTTTGTGTTCTATCTTAGCCTCCCTGATTGCAACCTTACATTTCTTTTTGCATTATTTTTAAAGTTGGAATGCTGATGATGATCCCTCAGTCTTGTATTTTTTGAAGGCCTTCTCCTTTGCTTTTATATGCATTTTCACGTTGTAATTAAGCCACCCAGGACTTTTAGTAGCTCTTTTAAATGTATTTCCTATTGGGATGCACTGGCTAATGTCCCTTATTTAATATGCTCTTAAAGCATACCCATTTCTCCTATTAGTGTGATTTATACTGGAACTGGCACACCTTAGATGAATGCGTGGTTCTTTCCACTCAGTCTATGTCTGGATAATAAAAGACCCCCATTATGATGACACTTCCCATCCTTGCCGCTAATCCAAATTGTGATAGGAGGTCTGCCTCTCCCTCCTCCCTCTGGTTAGGGGGCCTATAACATACTCCCAGTATTACTTTCCCCTTAGTTTCATCCCTTTGTAGCTCTACCCATAAGGATTCCACCTCCTCCCTTGCTCCCTTAGTGATGTCATCTCTCACATTCACTTGTACATCATTTTTTATATACAGTGATACCCCTCCCCCATTTCTTACCCTCTCTATACCTGAGATATAGGGAATACCCTTGAATGGTTGCCAACCAAAAAATCCTCCTATAGCAGTAGCTTTTGTCCGCCAGACTCCTGGCATTGATGAACATGCCATGTCACATACTGTCTCATTGTTGGGTGTTCTGAGGTTGCAAATAGGACTTGTTACTATACTTACCTCAGGTTTAGGTGCTTTAGTCAACCTACCACTAATGCCCCCAATACTACCCTCTGGAATATGTTCCACACTTACTATCTCGACCTCTGCCCCCCATCGCCTAGTTTAAAAGCCCTCTAACTTTTCAGCCATCTTCACTCCCAGCAGATCTGCACCCTCCTCATTTAGGTGCAGTCCGTGCCTTCTATAGAGCTGGTGACCGACTGAGAAGTTGGCCCAGTTCTCCAGGAACCCAGACCCCTCCTTATTACACCAGCTCCTCAGCCACTTGTTTACTTCCCTAATCTCCCTCTGCCTTTCTGGTATGGCTCAAGGTACCGGTAGTATTTCTGAGAATATCACCTTGTAGGTCCTTTTCCTCAATTTAGCTCCTAAGTCCCTAAAATCACTTTTTAGAACACTCCATCTTCCTCTGACTTTGTCATTGGTGCCAACATGCACCATGGCAGATGTGGTGTATCTGGATTTTGCAAAGGCATTCGATACAGTTCCCCCATAAACGTTTACTGCAAAAACTAAGGTCTGTCAGCATGGGCCAAAAGGTGAGTACATGGATTGAAAACTGGCTATGGGGGTGAGTTCCAAGGGTGGTGATAAATGGGGAGTACTCGGAATGGTCTGGTGTAGAAAGAGGGGTTAAATATGAACTACTCACAATTTCGAAGCTCCGGGGGGATGGGTTTACCAGATTATGAACTCTACTGTATAGCTGCTATCAGGGGCTTTTGGGACTTCAAATGAAATGGGCAAGTGAGGCCAAAGGATTAGTCACCAATATATAAAATAATTTTATTGATAAACAATAACATAGTAACATGATAAAAATCCAAGTATGGATTTAACAGTCACATCATATATACACCATGGTTGATACATTATGAACAGAGTAACAAGCCCCCAGATGATACAGGCAAGATAATCCTTGATAGGCGATACACCCATTTTAAAATGTGCATAATCACAGAGCTTCTAAACAAAAACCTACTGGTATATAAACCTAGTAAAGAAAATAGTTGTTTGGTGCACGTTGCAAGTAAGACACGTTTCGTGTATCAAAACACTCTTCAGGGGCAATTTTGCACCAAAGTATGCCAATAGAGTGTGACCCCCATGAGGTCTGCAGCCACAGGCCACCAAATGAGTCAAGTCCGCGGCTTTCGAATTTGCCGCAAACACCCCAAATTGTTTGCTATTCGGCAAACAGATGAACACCCAATGTTCAAGTCGAACTTACGTTCGACTCGAACATCGGGCTCATCCCTAATGAGGAGCCTCTAACACCAACCCCAGAAATTGCCATGGGCTAGCACAAAGGTATACCTTAATTAATGAACCAACACAATATTAACAAGAAAAATCAGTTTATTGGATTTAAATATGGCCACGGTGTTATCCATGGGGGGCTAACTTGAAAAATTACAAATTTAACAAAAATATAAATATAAATATAAAGCCATCTTGGCTAAAATGTATTTAAACAAAATTTAATTGATGTCTATCCAGTCAATGCTGGACGACTACTCCCCCTCTTGGACAACATCATGACTTCTAAAATAGGGAGGGTGGGTGGGCGCTGCAGTTCTAGTCAGAGCGGTCTGTGGGAGAGCCGCTCCAGGTCCTTTTATAAGCTTCTATAGCTGGGCTTGCAACTGCCAAATTAGACCAATCAGCTGCTTATACTGCACACCAATCCCCTGGCTTTCCGGTTGCCCAGGGATACCGTTCCAATACTTGCGTCTGTGAATATAAGAATAACAAGGAGAAACATATGCTCCCTTTGAGCTATCCCATGGTGGTCCAGCATATTGCTAAGACCTTTCATGGGCTAGCACAAAGGTATACCTTAATAAATGAAACAACACAATATTAACAAGAAAAATCAGTATATTGGATTTAAATATGGCCACGGTGTTATCCATGGGGGGCTAACTTGAAAAATTACAAATTTAATAAAAAAATATAAATATAAATATAAAGCCATCTTGGCTAAAATGTATTTAAACAAAATGTAATTGATGTCCATCTAGTCAATGCTGGACGACTACTCCCCAACGGCTGAAGCCAATGGCGGAGCTATTGGCTGAGGCCCCCCCACCACCGTGGCTGATTCAATTAAACCAGACCCATATTGAAAATATCTAACCCAATTTTGGATAAATGAACCATATCCTCATGTAATAAGAAAACCTTCCAACTCATAATGTCTAATGGACAAACCTCCAAATGAAATTAGAAATCTGTGAATTGTCCTATTCAGCCGCCTTCTAATTTTATCTAGATAAAAAAGTTTGCCAAAGGGTGACCACAAAAGCCGAGGGATCATTTCAGAAAATGTTAAGATAGTATACGGGAACATGAGTTTGATAGCATGCAGGTCCTGCTTAATTTCACATAACAATTACCATGTACCCATCTTACCAAGAAAATTCGCTCCTGCATGGATAACCAAAATATGAGGGGCAGGCCACATGTCTGATAAATATTCTAGTTGGAACATAAGATCCCGCCACCGAAGGCCCCTAAAACCTGACCATAACACTAGAAAAGATTTATTGTCCAGACCCAAATTGGATGAGTAGATCCTAGTTCCGGCATGTTTGGCAGCCCAGAAAACGTAGGAGTGTCCTATTATCCATACCACTGTTTGGAGAGGATCTGAAAAGAGAGAATTCATATTGTTAGCAAATCAGGGCGGACATATAATTTATATCTGTCACTATTCCAACGACCTATCCTCATTAACCTATCTTATGAAAAACCCAAGGAGTTGGCTGTCGTGGCCGCCCCAATCGTGAATGAATGGGAAGAGAAACAAAAACCTGAAAGATTTAGACGTTTTAGACATGATGCCAAAACAGATGAGAATTGAAACCTGGTTAATGAGGATAGGTCTTGGTGTACAAAGAACGAACCATCAGAAGAAGGTCTGACGGACAAATACCTAGAAACATGTAAAACTGGCCAGATTGCCGTGTTAGTAGAACTAGCCAGAGAAAACCACTGACCGTTCCCTAGCGGTTTAGATTCAGACTTGCAAATGAAAAGGTGAATAGACCCTTGCCATATCAGGACATGAGAGAAAAGCAAAAAAGATAGAGACCTCCTATTGATGGCAGTGAATTCACCTAGCTGAAAAAAGGCAATAGAGAATGCTGGTCTAAAGAGAAGAGTTTCACAGTCTGATGAGCACACTACTTGCAGAATTTCAAGAAGATCCAACAATAAAGTGAACGAAATGGGACGCCTATTGTCCCACGAAGGGTTAGATCGCCGAAAGCCTTTTAGCACTTGGTTAACTTGGAAGAAGGAAGTCAAGGATGGTAGGTCTGCAAATTTTAGAAAAAATGAGACTCCTGCTAAAATTTTGCTGACCGAGGAAGGGCTAAGCTTAGATTGCAATAGTGACGATGTAAAAGACAAAGCAACATACGATGACACACTTAGCTCATCCAAACCTAACCCTTGGCAAAAAGAACACCACCTGGACCATGAAAGTTTATAATCCGACCAAGCTTTCTGTGAAACCGACTCTTTCAGGTTGGCTGTTATCAGCTCCATATTAAGCCCCAGAGGAAATCTGGGCAAGGATAACCATGCGGCTCTGCCGATGGGGCCAAATCCCGAAACTTTGCAAACTGTGAACGAGATAAAGCATCGGCAATGTTATTATGTGCTCCTTCTATGTATTCTGCCTTTAACCAAATATTGAAACGCGTGCAGTGAAAAACGAGAAAGCGTAGGAGGTTCACCACCGGTTCAGATTTAGAGGATAAAGTATTTATTGCAAATAAAACACCTTTATTATCTGTGCGAACCAGAATCCTACGGTTTTGAAAAATATCCTGCCAAACTACCACAGAAGCTATGACCGGGAATAGTTCCAGAAGAACAATGTTCTGTAGAACATTCTTCTGCAGCCATTCCTTGTGCCACTTACCAGCAAACCAACGTCCTTGCAAAAAGGCTCCAAAGCCCGAAGAACCTGCCGCGTCTGTAAAAAATTCTAGCTGGTCGCTATATATATATAAACTCATATTGCCAAACTGTTGAACCATTAAAATCGCACAAAAATTGGTCCCAGATCCTAAGGTCCTCTTTAATGCTTTTAGAGAGACGAATATGTGAATTTTGGCTCTTAAAACCTTTGATGGCTGGGAAGATGAGGCAGGACGTGCTGACATACAGCGCAGTACGGAGGGAGGGGCCTGATACAGCGGGCTGTCGAATGCGGCGCAGACCGAGAGGAGGGAGAACGCCGGAGTCCCATGGAGGGTGAGAGGCTCCATGACCTCCCGCGTTGCCTGCCCGGACTCAGGGACTGCTGAATGAGAACTTCACCAGCACACCAGACAGCCGAGGGATGGGGAGCGCGGTCGGCGCACCTCACTCCACGGCCTGACATCACCTCCTCCGATCCTCCGCCGGCTTCCGCCGCCCTCTCCCCCCCTCACAAAGCCCCAGAACACCCAGACAGGTGCAACAAGCTGTGAGTATGCCTCTTTCAACAACGGAACTGTCACATGCCAATATGGATGGACGAGGTAAGCAAATGCTTATACATTGAACACACGGCTACAACAGTGTGACAAATGGCAGCGATCAGTGTTACAGATGTGGATGGGTGGAAAACATTTACAGATTTAAAATACAAGACTGGATGCAATGAAATGTCTAACTTATATGAGAAGATAGTAAGTGTCCAGGTATAAACATGCTGTGATACCATTCCCAAAACTCTGACTGTATTGAAAGTAGAGGAGACCTGGACTTGTTGCCAAGGGGAAATCCCCAACTGATTTGGGTTCTGGTCTTGGCCCATTACTAGGCTTAGTGCGTACCCTGTAAAACCGGGCTGCTATTTTTTGATTCCTCAGTTTTTTTTTCTCTGCGCACTGGAAGTCCTCAGATAACATCACGCAGGAATTTCAGGATGCCCTATTCTCTTACAAGCTTATACTTTGTAGTGCATATCTCAGAGGCTTTGGTAGGGGCCACGCACAGAGATATTGACATTTAAAAAGAAAGGGGTACGGCTTTAACAAGAGGCATACTGGCAGACTACCCTCGTGTAAGACTGTTCATATAGGCAGTAAAACATGTTGACCGGCCTAAGCTATTTATTCTTTAAACCTTTTTCCCATGATAATTGGTACTAGGAAGTCCCAAATTTGGAAGCCGCATAAGGGAGGCCCAACAGTGGGGTTTACAGAGGAAGGGGAGCTCGCAGACAACACGGCGGCTACGGTTCACTATGCCCTGAACTTTGAGAGCTGTGAGGGGCAGAGGCACAGTGCTGAGGCATAACCGGTTAACCCTTACTGTTGGAGGCTCTGAGGGCGTGGAGAAGGCGCAACATCGGGTAGTACTTTTGGTACCCCCAAAAAGCGAGATTGATACATACTGATATCATTTCGGGAGGGACAAGCCTACAAATACTGAAGTGGAGATTTAGGGGAAGAAAGGAAAAGGGAAAATTGGGGGGAGAGAGTGAATGGTGGCCTGCAGGAGCCAGTAGAGCGTGAGTAAAACGTATCTCCCTATCAGGCCATAAATAAGCCAACAAGCTGGGGAAGAGAATAAGAAAGGTCCGAAAAGGAAACATGAGTAAAATCTCTAAGAAAGGCCCCCCTAAAACTCCCAAAACTACAGTGAGCACCATTAAACAATATTTGAAAAAAGGAACAAGTCCCCAATCAAACAACACGGAGCAACAACCTGAAGCTATGATGGATAGAAGGAAATTAAAGGATAAGAAAATAAATGATAAATCTGATCAGTCAACAACCGATCACACATTGGAAAGCGAAGTGGAAGTAAGTAGGGTTGAAGAACAGGGGGTGGGAGTCCATTTTCCCACAAAAAACGAAATGGAAGAAATGCTCCTTAAAATGGAAAACGCGATCAAAGGATATTTCCACTTATTTAGAGAAGATCTGGGACACCTACTGGCAAGGGTTGAATCAGTAGAGAACAGAGTGGACACCCAGGAACAAGAAATCCTTAAGCTAAAGGAACAGATAAGCTCAACTCAATTTATTTAACGGGACACTCAATACAAATTAGAAGACTTAGAAAACAGGAACAGGAGACAAAATATTAGAGTAAGAATGGTCCCGGAGAAAAGGGGAGAAGATCTAAGGGGGATAATAAAAACTATATTTAACCCTCTTCTGGGGAAAGGAGAAGAAGACTTTCCTAAAATAGAGCGGATCCACCGTGTGGGCAGATTTATGTCAACTGATGCAGGCAGACCGCGAGACATCATAGTCAGATTTCGATATTATGAGGATAAGGCAGAAATTTGGTCAAAACTGTTCGGACAAACACCCTTGAAATACGAGGACTCCGAGATTCAGATTTACTCAGATCTAGCACTCCAAACCCTAGAAAGGAGAAGGCAGCAGAGACCCCTACTTGAAGTGATGCGACGTTCAAATGTAAAATACACGTAGGGTTTCCCTGCATGTTTGATAGGGACAAAAGATGGGTGCTCAGCTAGATTAAGATTCCCGGAAGAATTGAACGAATTTTTTAAAAAACTGGACATACAAGTCCCGGACCTACCAGGATGGGCCGCAGAGGCAGGGAGGGGGGAAGTGTTTGGGGGAGGAGGGGGGCAGAGCGGGGGCGGGGGGAGGAGAGGAGGAGAGGTCGCGGATGCTGGCCGATCACAGGACGGCTTAGCCGGGAGCCGCAGGTGACATGCCCGCTGACCCCCGATACCCCGAGGACTTCGGGGTACGGATAAGAGAAATCTGCTGATCAGAGCCTCACCTGGGACACCAAGAGAAACGAGGTGGGCCAAATTTTAGTATGGCCCCCTACGACTCTGAGACCTTAGTTGGGGTCAGGGAGGGAGGAGGAGGGATGAGGGAGGGGGGGATGGGGGGGGCAGGATGGGAGGGGGTAGGCTAGGTTGGGAGGGAAGGGAAGGAGAAGGGGAGGGGGGAGGCTAGGTTGGGAGGGAAGGGAAGGAGAAGGGGGAGCTCTCACATCGCTGTGATCCTGCCGCCATTTTCTAACAAGTATCAACTAAAGGTATATGATGACTGAAATAAAATTAATATCTTACAATGTAAAGGGACTCAATACACCTAATAAACGACTGAAAATTTTGGAAGAACTCAAAAAATACGGAGCAGGTATAGTCTTCCTCCAGGAGACACATATCTCACATGGATCCAATATTAAACTGTTTTCCAGGTCTTTCCCAACATGGTACTATGGGGACACAATTATGAATAGATCAAGGGGAGTGGCTATAGGTTTTTCCAAAGATACGTTTTTTAGTTTGGAGAACAGGCTAGTAGATCCAGAGGGGAGATTTATGTTCCTAAGAGGTTCTATTGGACAAACAAAATATACACTCGTCAATATCTACGCTCCCAATGTAAGACCAGTACAATACCTAAATGCGATTCTTGCTAAATTAAGGGATTTTAGGAGGGGCTATGTGATTCTGATGGGAGACTTAAACTTTTGTATGGACCAGGAGCTAGATTCTACGTCCGGTGTGCAAGGGACAAGTAATGTAGTAAAACAAATGATTAAACAAAAACTGCTCACCAGTCAGTTGGTGGATATTTGGAGGACCCAACACCCCAAAATGGGGATTTGGAATGTTATTTTATCTTTCCTGTGGGCTGCCAATAGTGTTAAGTAAGGAGGGTCTGGCCAAACTAGCACACATTATTGAGCCATTTGGCAATCAATGAATTGCAGAGGGTTACCTGTCCAAACCCCCCCCCCCCCCCAAACCCCTAGTTATTGTCAATGGCCCATCAGAAGTGGGGGGATTGATGGGGGGTGAGTAATCTGCTAGGGGGACCCTCTACTTTGCGTTGCAAATACTTTCCAGCTTAAAATGTAAAAGTCTGATCTTGTTCCAAGATGTTTAGTGTCTAATCTGCTTGCAATGTTTATGTGCAAAGTGACAAATTTTTTATTCTTGTTTCACTCCACAGTTCCCTTCCAAGCCACAGGAATGGCAGACTGTGGCCTCCCACTTTGCCAGCCGTTGGGACTTTCCTAACTGCGGAGGGGCAATTGATGGGAAACACGTCCGCATCGTCCCACCGCCCAACTCGGGGTCCTACTATTATAATTACAAGGGGTTTAATAGTGTAGTGATGTTGGCAGTGGTGTCGGCGACATACGAGTTTTTGTATGTGGACGTGGGGATGAACGGCCGGATCTCGGATGGTGGTGCCATTGCGCACACGGAGTTCTACTGGCGTCTCCAAAGTGGCAGTCTGTGCTTGCCACCTCCAGAGGAGAATGCTGAAGGACTCCCCTTCGTCTTTGTCGCAGATGAAGCGTTTGCGTTGACTCCCCATCTGATGAGGCCCTTCCCGATGAGGACCCTCACCCCAGACCAGAGGGTCTTCAATTACAGGCTGTCGAGAGCCCGCAGAGTGGTGGAGAACACCTTCGGGATCCTGGCCAGCCGCCTCCGCCCTGTTTTTGACGGCTATTAACTTGGCGGAATACAAACTGAACCACATAGTTCTTGCCTGTTGCATATTGCACAACTTTTTGAAAAGACACAACAGCAACTATGTGGTGACCGTTGGCCCAGATGTGGAGGGCCCTTCCAATGCCGACCTCACAGCCCTTCAATCGGCACGTCCAGGCTTGCCCCCTCTAAATGCCCACGAGGTCCGCGAGCAATATATGGAGTACTTTGTGGGTAGGGGGGCCATTGCTCTGCCTGACGATGTGTGAGAGGCATTTTTAAATAAATATATTTTTTAACCAAACCTATGATTTCTTGTCATTTCCATATTCTAGCTTATTTGAGATATACATTTTTGCCCTTTAGCTTCAACAGTGGGAAAGCACTTTCTGGGCAAAAGGAGGTAACAGTCTCTTCTTCCCAAAAAGATTCTTCTCATGTTGTGTGTTTGATACCTAATCTTTTGTCTAGAGCAGGTTTGTAGTGCATAACTGACACCCAAAATACTCCTTTTCATCACCATGACAGAAATGTGTGTATTCCCAAAAATGGTGTGCTACGTGTTTTCGTACAAATCACTGTGGGTATCATTTACATAAGTCAAATCCACTATGCTCTACAAGTGCAGTGCAAAAGTGCCCTGGAAAAGAAACTTGCAGTGCAAACTGGACTTGCCTTTAGTAAATAACACCCATTGCCCCCCAAATCCTTTACATTTGACATACATAATGCTTTTGTGTTTTTAAATAAGGAAGCCACACATTTAGAAAATTAAAAAAGTTTACTTGCAACACATTCACAAGTGCATTTACAAACTTCTTGGCAAAACTGACAAAATCTTGGTTCTTTACAACATTGTTTACAAACATTCCGCATTTGTTAAAACCAGGCATGGAGCAAAACAGAACATAGGAACTAGGAAAGTTCAACTTTCTAAAGTGAAGACAAGATCAAACATGACTATATGTTCAAAGTGTGTTTGATCTTGCCTTCATCACATGGGGGGTCACCCCTGGAAACTGGAAATTTAGAACATGCACACAATTTGGGTCTGAAAATGGACATTAGATGGTAAAACACATGCCTAGAATCTTCAAAAGTGCCATTTTCCATCATGGGGATGAATGGACGTTTTTTGGGGGTGCAACCCCTTCACCACAACCACTTTAGTAGTTCGTAAAGTGGTTGCACCCCCAAAAAAACGTTGATATTCATCCACCATGATGGGAGCTAGCACATGTGGACACAATGTGTGCATGTTCCAAATTTCACACAGTTCTTAAGTTGCAAATGTGTTCAGAAACAGCCACAAATTTGTGTTAATTACTTGGTGCGTTTTCTGATTTTTCCTAAAACATCAATGATGTTCTTCAATTTTTGTTGAACATCATTGATGTTTTGCTTTATGTCATCTAGATCTCGATTGCAGACCATTATCTCCCCGATGAGTACGTGGGAACTCTCTGTGGTAAAGTGCGATTCTTCTTCCACAACATCCACGTCACCAAACCAAAAATGTGTCTTGGAAATGAGGCAGGCATACATTGATTAGCTTACCAGTAGCTGTGTTCTCCCACACTCACCTGTTGTGGTGACAAGTTCTCCAATTTCTATGATCTCTCCTTCCTCCTCCTCCTCCTCTGCTTCTGGTCTTTCCCCTTCTTTGGGAGGTGTTGGTTTTGTGGTTTCCTCAGACGTCCCGAGTTTTCGCTCCCCTATGAGAATGTACAAAAGGAAGATTTAGCAACACAATCTATTGAGGGCAGAAATAGGAAATGACAAACATTGCTTGAAAGTGAGGGACAATATTTTTGGTTGGCCAGTTACAACCAGCGTTTCCTCAGTTGCTCCTTGGATCTTTGTTCCCCAAAATGATTGTACAGCCTCCTCACAACTTTAGACATGATCTTGGCCTTGCGGACATTGGGGTTGAGGTAAGGCCCATACTTCCCATCATAGTCGCTCCTCTTTAATATGTCCACCATCTCCAACATTTCTCCAAATGACATATTGGAGGCCTTGAATTTCAGGCTCCGGGATCGGGACGTTTCTGCCTCCGGCCTTTCCTCGTCCTCCTCCTCGTTGCTGCAATATTTCGGGCGCACCTGCTGTGTCCCCGCCATGTGCTCTCCCCACTGCGCCGTAAAGAGAAGGGGTGGGGAATAGACGAGAAAGATCGTCAGGGGCGGGCGGAGTTTGACGCATGCGCACTGTATATAAAACGTCACACGCCTGTGTCGTAGCCACGATCTGTGAGACGAGGGGAGAGAAAGCTCACGCACGAGACGATCGCTATAATGAAGGTACAATTTGACGTTGGTACATAACTAGCCTAGACTGATTAGACCTTGAGGCTTCTTTATGGAGAAGATTAGGAGAGTTTAGCCTGACATTATTTATAGTGTCTTGTGTGGTGTTGTGTCTTGCAGAGATTATGCACAGATTCAACGACGTGAGTTTTCTCCCCCTGTTCATTGATAAATACAGGGAAATTCCCCTTTTATGGCAGGGCAAACACCCCTATTACGGCCACAAACCAAAGAGGTACGCAGCCATGCTGAAACTTTTGGAATTTGTAAAGCCAACGTTCCCGACGGCAACTGTTCGTAAGTTAAGACAGAAAATTGGCAGCCTGAGGAGTGCGTATATCAGGGAGCGCAAGAAGGTCCTGAAGTCCCAAGAAGCTGGAGCAGCAGCAGATGAGGTCTATGTCCCCAAGCTCTGGTACTATGACAGGCTCCATTTTCTCAAAGACCAGACTGATGTCACGGATTCACTCTCGCCTCCTCCTTCCACGCTTCCTTGCGCGCAGGCCACCCCTGATGAGGCTTCCGAGGAGCAACCTGGGCCTTCCAGTCTGGAAGATGTGGAGGAGCCCAGCTTGTGGCAGGTATAGTAGTTTGGGAACCAATTTTGTGAAAAATAAATGATGTTCAGTTAATTCAGGATCCCCAATTGCTTAGTTCCTAACGTGTTTGACATATCAACTGACAGTAGTGTTGTAGACATTTGCGGCCAGAATATAAACTGCAGGGCTGAGAATTGTATGGTTTTCTATTTGTAAACATTTTGCAACAGTCACTAGATGAAAATTGTGTGTGTTTGATGAACAAATAACTGAAACTATGTCCCTTTTTCATACACAGGAAGACCTCAGCCAGGAGGTGTCTGTGGAATGTGGCAGTCAGGAGGAGGAAGGGGTTAGTGGCAGCCAAGAGGTGGGTAGTGGCAGCCAAGAGGGGGGTAGGCCTAGGAGCCTGACTGACTCCCAAGTCCCTCCCCTCCGCCTTCCCTACAAAAGGGCGAGAAGGGTTGGTGAGGCGGGAGAGTCAGCGCTCCGGATGATCAGAGAGACTTCAGCCTCCCTACATGCCACACCCACCGACGAGGAGACCTTTGGCTCCGTGGTTGTCACGAAAATGATGGCTATGGAGGTGGGGCAACGCAGCATGTGTGAGGATGTCATCCTCAAAGTCCTAAATAAGGGTATGGCTGGGGGGATGACCCCACTCACACATGTTTGCGATAGTGACCTTGCTCTGCCTCCTCCTCCTCCTCCTTCTGCCACCCCACCAGCACCACAGCCACAGCGTGCAAGGAAGCGTGGAAGGAAGACAAGAGAGTGACGACCTGGATTCAGTCTGGTCTGAGAGAAGATGGAGCCTCTCGTAGGACCAGAGCCTGGGGACCTAGATGGCATCTGCTGCAGTTCTGGATGTTTTGGACTTCAGGACCAGATAGCACTCCCCTTAAGATACGTACTCCTCAGGCCCCCAATTTTAGACGCTTCAAAAATGATGTTTGCCGTGGGGGTCCAAGGCTTTGCAAATTCCCCAAGTTTCTCCATCGCTGCGTTCCTCTTTGGTTTGTTGCTGAGACCTAAATAAAGGTATTTTTGATTTGAAAGAATCATTGCCTATGTGTTTTACTTTTCTACAATGACAGTTTATTTGTGAGTAGGCAGGTACATTTCACAAATCATAAAGTCCAATTAACAAGGGGCACCAACAACAAACAAACTCCTAGTAAATTTAAGCAACAAATAGAAATGTTAATAATGTTGTTTTGCTAAGTTGAGACACACAACCCCCCTCAAAAAAATAAATAAATTATCCTTAAAATATGTATTCCAAACAAAATACAAAAATGACAAATCATCCAAAAAATATAACAAAGATTCTTTTACGATCTGAGGAAAAATAAACATCTAGTCTAGAAATCCTGAAAACTAATAAAGAAATAAGTTTGGGAGAAGTGCGGGTGAATAGGAGCAGCTAAAACATGTCATTCTTCTTGCATTGTAAAGAAAAAGAGAATGCGCTGCATTAAAGACATTTTAACATTGCACGTGACGAATGTGCTGTGTCGATTAGGAAAGGTAGTTTTACCTGACCGAGCGCTTCCATCACAGAATTTCTTCTGAGCATGCGTAGCACTTTGTCCGTCGGACTACGCTACACACGATCAGATTTGGTGTGATCGGACTTTGTTGTCAAAAAATCTATCCAGCAGGAGATAGAACTTTGTCCGTCGGACAATCCGATGGAAACTGTCCGATGGTGCCTACACACGGTCGGAATTTACGACAACATTGTCCGATAGGACAGAATCCATCGGAAAATCTGACCGTGTGTATGGGGCTTTAGGGATAAGGAAATGGTGGCCCATATTAAGGGGGAATTAGAACAATACTTCAATAGAAATGATAATTGGGAGGTTCAGGGATTCTATATCTGGGATGCACATAAAGCATATATCAGAGGGATTCTCATAGCAAAGGGAGCATGGAAGAAAAAAGAACGATTAAAGAAAATTAAGGATTTGATAGCAGAAATCAATCTAGCCGAGCAGGAACATAAACAGTCACCGGGCCAAAATAAGGACCTATTATTAAGAATAGTCTCTAAAAGAGACGATTTAAAAGATTTATTGGAACAAGAAGCTAAGCAAACTTATAATAGAATAGCAAAAGAAAGATATCTATGGGGAGATAAATCAAGTAAGCATCTAGCTAAGATCCTACAAAAAAAAAAGTCAAGAAACTACATAGAAAAAATACAAAATAAGGAAGGAGAAGTCAAATATCTATCGGGGGACATAGCAGACTCTTTTAGAGAGTATTACGAGGGAGTCTATTCAGTAGAGCAGAAGGAAATTATAAAAGGAGAAAAAATAAAGAAAATAGAAACTTTCCTCCAAAATGCTGGCATGCCTAAACTCCCCATTGAGGATATTGAGGCCTTGGAAAGACCATTTACGGAGGACGAAGTGAAAAGGGCCCTGATGAGCTCTCCGTCTGGGAAAAGCCCCGGTCCGCATGGTTTTACAGTATTATACTATAAAACATTTCGGGAGCGGATGATCCCTAGACTATGTTCCTACTTTAATGGACTAGGTTCGGAATACAGAATGAGTGAGGATTCCTTAACGGCGAATATTACTGTAATTTTGAAAGAAGGGAAGGATGGATCAGTGTGCTCGAGCTATAGACCAATCTTGCTCCTCAATGCGGATACAAAGCTTTACGCCAAAGTTCTGGCAGAAAGGGTTAAGCAACACTTGAGCACACTGGTCCATCCAGACCAGGTAGGTTTTGTGGCAGGAAGAGAGGGGCGGGACAATGGCATGCGAACACTGCTGGTGCTTCAAAAAATCAGAGAAGCGGGGTCCCCAGGTCTATTCCTGTCAATTGATGCTGAAAAAGCATTTGACAGGGTAGACTGGGGACTCATGCTACAATGACTAGTATTTATGGGTTTCGGCCCTAAAATACTACAACGAATTGGGGTTCTCTATGATCACCCAAAAGCAAAGATTAAAATAAACGGAGTTACATCTTCCCTGTTTAGCATGAAAAATGGGACGAGACAGGGGTGTCCACTGTCTCCTCTCTTGGTCATTATGTCCCTGGAACCCCTCCTGGCCACAATCAGGAGAAATCCAGGTATAGAAGGTATTACAGCCGACGGTGAGGAACATAAGATGGCAGCATTTGCCGACGATATCTTATTTTATATAGGTAATCCACAGCGGTCGATGCCCAACTTAATGAAAAATTTGAAACAATATGGAGAGATTTCTAACTTCAAAGTCAACGCAACAAAATCTTTTATATTGAATATTAATGTAAATAAAAAGGAAAAACAGATTATACAGGAGAGATTTATCTTTCCATGGAAGAAACATATTAAGTATTTGGGAATCAACTTAGCAAAATCAACGAAGGAAATCTACAAAATTAACCACTTCAGCCCCGGACCATTTGGCAGCCAAAGGACCAGAGGTCTTTTTTCAATTTCGCACTGCACTACTTTAACTGGTAATTGCGCGGTCATGCAATTTTGTAACCAAACGAAATTTGTGTCCTTTTCTTCCCACAAATAGAGCTTTCTTTTGATGGTATTTGATTGCCTCTGTGATTTTTATTTTTTGCGATATAAACGGAAAAAGAGCGAAAATTTTGAAAAAAAAAGAGATTTTCTACTTTTTGTTATAAAAAAAATCTAATAAACTCAATTTTAGTCAAACATTTGGGCCAAAATGTATTCAGCCACATGTCTTTAGTAAAAAAAATGCCAATAAGCGTATATTTATTGGTTTGCGCAAAAGTTATAGCGTCTACAAACTAGAGTACATTTTCTGGAATTTACACCGCTTTTAATTTATGACTGCCTATTTCATTTCTTGAGGTGCTAAAATGGCAGAGAAGTACAAAACCCCCCCAAATGACCCCATTTTGGAAAGTAGACACCCCAAGCTATTTGCTGAGAGGCATGTTGAGCCCATTGAATATTTTTTTTTTTAGTCCCAAGTGATTGAATAAAGACAAAAATAAAAAAGATTTTTTTTTTTTTTCAAAAAGTTGTCACTAAATGATATATTGCTCACACATGCCATAGTTATATGTGGAATTGCACCCCAAAATACATTTTGCTGCTTCTCCTGAGTATGGGGATACCACATGTGTGGGACTTTTTGGGAGCCTAGCCGCGTACGGGGCCCCGAAACCCAAGCACCGCCTTCAGGATTTCTAAGGGTGCAAATTTTTGATTTCACTCCTCACTACCTATCACCGTTTCGAAGGCCATAAAATGCCAAAATAGCACAAAACCCCCCCAAATGACCCCATTTTGGAAAGTAGACACCCCAAGCTATTTGTTGAGAGGCATGGTGAGTATTTTACAGCTCTCATTTGTTTTTGAAAATGAAGAAAGTAAAGAAAAAAATTTTTTTTTTTCATTTTTTTCAATTTTCAAAACTTTGTGACAAAAAGCGAGATCTGCAAAATACTCACCATACCTCTCAGCAAATAGCTTGGGGTGTCTACTTTCCAAAATGGGGTCATTTTGGGGGGTTTTATGCCATCTGGGCATTCCATGGCCTCCGAAACTGTGATTGGCAGTGAGAAGTGAAATAAAAAAATTACACCCTTAGAAAGCCTGAAGGCGGTGATTGGTTTTTGGGGTTCCGTACGCAGCTAGGCTCCCAAAAAGTCCCACACATGTGGTATCCCCGTACTCAGGAGAAGCAACAGAATGTATTTTGGGGTGTATTTCCACATATGCCCATGACATGTTTGAGCAATATATCATTTAGTGACAACTTTTTGTAAAAAAAATATATATATTTTTTTTTTTTCATTATTCAATCTCTTGGGACAAAAAAAAAAAATATTTAATGGGCTCAACATTGCTCTCATCAAATAGCTTGGGGTGTCTACTTTCCAAAATGGGGTCATTTGGGGGGGGGTTTGAACTGTCCTGGCATTTTATGCACAACATTTAGAAGCCTATGTCACACGTCACCCACTCTTCTAACCACTTGTAGACAAAGCCCTTTCTAACACTTTTTGTTTACATGAAAACATATTTTTTTTTTTGCAAGAAAATTACGTTGAACCCCCAAACACTATATATAATGTTAAAGCAAAGGCCCTACAGATTAAAATGGTGGGTGTTGCATTTTTTTTTTCCACACAGTATTTGCGCAGCGATTTTTCAAACGCATTTTTTGTGGAAAAAAAATACACTTTTTTTTATTTTAATGCACTAAAACACACTATATTGCTCAAATTTTTGATGAAATAAAAAATATGATCTTAGGCCGAGTACATGGATACCAAACACGACATGCTTTAAAATTGCGCACAAACACGCAGTGGCGACAAACTACATACATTTTTAAAAGCCTTTAAAAGCCTTTACATGATACCACATTAGATTCACGGAGGAGGTCTACTGCTAAAATTACTGCCCTCGATCTGACCTTCGCGGTGATACCTCACATGCATGGTGCAATTGCTGTTTACATATGACGCCAGACCAACGCTTGTGTACGCCTTTGCGCAAGAGAAGGGGGGGCAGGGGTGCTTTTTTTTTTTTTTTTTTGTTTTTTTTTTTATTTATTTAGCTTTTTTATTTTATTTTTAAACTGTTCCTTCCATTTTTTTTCTTTGTTATGATTTTTATTGTTATCTCAGGGAATGTAAATATCCCCTATGATAGCAATAGGCAGTGACAGGTACTCTTTTTTTGAAAAAATTGGGGTCTATTAGACCCTAGATCTTTCCTCTGCCCTCAAAGCATCTGACCACACCAAGATTGGTGTGATAAAATGCTTTCCCAATTTCCCAATGGCGCGGTTTATATCCGGGAGGGGGGACATTCCCTCCCACTGCTTGTAAAAGCAGTCTAGAGGCTAATTACCCACTAGAATTGCTTTTACATGAAAGCCGATCACTGGCTGAAAAGAATGATACCAAGATGATACCTAAACCTGCAGGCATCATTCTGGTATAACCATTCAAAGTCCAGCAACATACTGGACATATATTGTAATCTTTTTTTTTTCATGCAGCCTCTTGGCTGAACGAAAAAAAGAGATTGATTGGTGGGTATGCCCACCATTAGAATACCTCCCTTCATCCACCCACTTCTAATGATGGGCATACATGCACCATTTATATATGCCGATGCATGGGGGCATCCTCCCGCAAAAGTTATGCCGTGTACACACGGTCGGAATTTCGACCGTATGTACGTGGCATTAGGAGCCAATCGCTCCTCCCCCCCCCTGCTGCCCCCATGCTTCGGCATATATGCTCTTTTTTTTAACTGTGGTGGTGAAATCACCTCCTACAGCGTTGGAGTCGCGGCTTTATGTATCGTGGGAGCAAACGCTGTTGCTGTCAAGATAAATAAATCCGCGTTGCAACTGAATGGCGCACCTGAAAACAAAAAAAATGCTTAACACTAAAACACAGTAAACAAAATTACATACCTGAAAAGCAAGCATGATAAAACATGATAAAACATAATAAAACATTGCAGAATAGAATGGAGTAAAAAAAGAGCAACAATAGAGAGAGAATAGAGTGAGAGAGAGAACAATAAAACGACAACTATTTTTTTATTTTTTTTATTTTTTTGAGATTCACAGGTAAAAAAGCTCCTGACTGAAGCGACTGAATCAAAACGCTACCACAAAAAAAATGTTAGCGATCGCAGGGATCAGGCCTGACTCTGCGAACGCTGCAGTTATGTGTGCTTAGTGTTTTGTAAGTGACAGTGATCGATCGATACTGCACTTGGGTGGGCTGGGCTGGGCGGAGGGGGAAAACGCAGGTGCTAGCAGGTATCTGGGCTGATCCCGCTAACAATGCGTTTTTTTTTGGAACCCTAAACTGCTGGGACGCTAGTATAGATCTGATCAGATCAGATATTGATCTGTTCAGATACTGTACCACTAAGGGAGGTGTATGCTTTGCGCGTGGGTGTTTGCGGTACTGGCACTAACCTGGGGCGACGCAGACCTTATTTGACCCTAAAACCTAATTGATATCACCCGCCGGGCGATCAGGGGGTTAAACCGTTATTGGGTAATAAATGGCGGGTGCCCTGACAGTATAAAAAATAAAGCTAACTAACCAGCGTCACCCGTAACAGTAATACAAAAAAAAACTGGTTACCTAGCGACACTAATGCAGCGATCAGAAAAACGATCGCTTAGTGACACTGGCAAAAGGGGGTGAAAGGGTTAACTAGGGGCAATCAGGGGGTTAAAACCTTTATTAGGTAATATATGGGGGTACCTGACGCTATATAAAAACCTGACGGGGAACCTAAATAACGAAATAACTAACTGGCTAACCAGCGTCACCAGTGACAGTTATACAGTGATCACTGGTGAAAGGGTTAACTCTAGGGGCAATCAGGGGGTTAAAACCTTTATTTAGGTTGTAATATGGGGGTACCTGACCTATAAACCTATTTATGAACCTATATAAACATGGCGGTTACCTAAAAAAAAAAAATGGTTACCTAGCGACACTAATGCAGCGATCAGAAAAACGATCGCTTAGTGACACTGGCAAAAGGGGGTGAAAGGGTTAACTAGGGGCAATCAGGGGGTTAAAACCTTTATTAGGTAATATATGGGGGTACCTGACGCTATATAAAAACCTGACGGGGAACCTAAATAACGAAATAACTAACTGGCTAACCAGCGTCACCAGTGACAGTTATACAGTGATCACTGGTGAAAGGGTTAACTCTAGGGGCAATCAAGGGGTTTAAAACCTTTATTTAGGTTGTAATATGGGGGTACCTGACCTATAAACCTATTTATGAACCTATATAAACATGGCGGTTACCTAAAAAAAAAAAAAATGGTTACCTAGCGACAGCAGTGACACTAATACAGCGATCAGAAAAACGATCGCTTAGTGACACTGGCAAAAGGGGGTGAAAGGGTTACCTGGGGGGCAATCAAGGGGTTAAACCTTTATTAGGGGGGGGTAGGGGGCTACCTTGGACCTAAAACTAACTGCACTGACAGTTATTACAGTCACACTGACACTAAATGCAGTGATCAGTAAAAAAATGATCACTGCAATTAGTGACACTGTGACTGGGGGGGGGGGGGTGATCTGGGGGGTGATCTGGGGGTGACAGGGGGGTGTTTTGTGTGCCTATGTGTACTGGTGTCAGTGTACTGTTGGTGCACTAACCTTTAGACGTTCACAGCTCGGCGTTCCGGTCACATAGACCGGCGCACCGAGCGTGACATCACTTCCTCTGCCTGTGTTTTGATTGACACAGACAGAGGAAGCATCTGATTCGCCAGGAGCGATCGCGAGGGGGTGGCCAGAAACCACTGGCCGTCCCCTCATCCCGGATCGCTCCTGAAGCGATCCCGACCGTCCCCCGCCGGCCGGGGGGGGTCCGATCGGACCCCCCACCCGCCGGAAGAATGGCACGTACAGGTACGTGGTTCTTCCTGTACGTGCCATTCTGCCGACGTATATATACAGGGGGCGGTCGGCAAGTGGTTAATTACTTACCATTACTCAACGAGATAGAGAAAAAGAGTAAAGAATTTATCAATAGACCTCTCTCATGGCTGGGGCGTATTAACGCAGCGAAAATGACTTTGTTACCTATAATCACTTATAAATTCCAAATGCTCCCAATTCCTTTATCTCCGACATACCTTAAAAAATTCAAATCCCTTATAATGAACTTCATCTGGAAGAACAAGAAGCATAGAATTGCACTCCATATTTTAAAGCAGGAAAAAAAAAGAGGGGGTTTACCCGTACCCGATGTGGTAAATTATTATTATGCGACGGTTTTGTCTAGAATCCCTGAGTGGAGCAAAAAATGTAGTGAAAAAAGATGGGTAAAACTAGAAAAAACCCTTAGTAAGTCACAACTCGGTAAAGATATTTGGAATCCCCCAAGGTATAGAGCACTGAGTGAAAGCACTAATATTATGACAATAAATACACTAAAAGTTTGGGACAAGATATATAAGCAACTCAATGGCAAATACAACTCACCATTAATAGCACTTAAAAACAATGACTATTTTGCACCAGGGAATAAATTAGCGGGAGGGGGATGGGTTAAAAAAATTGTGCACAATTGAAGGATATATTATATAACGGTAAAA
Organism: Lithobates sylvaticus; assembly: GCA_028564925.1. Classification (NCBI taxonomy): domain Eukaryota; kingdom Metazoa; phylum Chordata; class Amphibia; order Anura; family Ranidae; genus Lithobates; species Lithobates sylvaticus. The sequence continues at coordinate 156,762,688 of CM053031.1, forward strand.
TTTTATCATTGAAAGAATTAAAAAATAAGGGGGAAATCTTGGATATAAATGAATGGCGGTATTTGCAACTATCCCATTTTGTTAAAAACCTCCCCCAGCCGATCAGGGCGGGTGAGAACCTGTCCCGCCTAGAGCGGACCTTTACAGCCCCTGAGACGAAAGGGATAACTCGAAGATCTATAAATTATTACTGGAGGCAGATGGATTGGAGATGCCACCATTCATACACAATTGGGAGAGGGATCTGGGCACGCAGGTTGATACACTTACACTCTGAAAAATTCTTAAATTAACCCATAGATCAGCATTAGATTCTAGAACCATAGAAATGAACTACAAGTGCCTATCAATGTGGTATATAACTCCAGCGAAAATATGCAAATTTCAACAAGGTGCCTCAGCAGAATGTTGGAGAGGTTTCAAGGAGAAGGGGACGATGGCACACCTCTGGTGGGAGTGCCAGAAGATAAAAATCTATTGGATAAAAATAATAAACTACATCAAGGAAATCACTGGAAAAGATCTAGAAAATGATCCGTGGGTAATTTTATTCCACGGTACCAGAGGGGAGGTCAAGCAATATGAAAGGACCTTAGTCCCGCACCTCCTTAATGCCGCTAAACGGTTGATTTCAAGGAATTGGCGGAATCAGGAAAGCCCATCTATATGGGAATGGATAGACACAGTTGAGAATACCCGAAATATGGAGTCCCTTAGAATAAATTTGGAGAATGAAAAGGGAGAAATGGTAGAGAAGTGGGACAGGTGGAAAAAATTTACAAAGACTTGTAGGTATGCAGAGGCCGTCCGATTATAGTGTAAAGTCTTAAGATTTTGAGTATCAACTTTTGTTGGACAAAATAGGCCTACGGACTCAGCGATGGGGGAGGGGGGGGGGGGGGGGGTTGGGAAGGGGCGGGGTGAAAATTTAAAACTATAAGCTGTAAATTAAACAGAAGATTTTTGTTGATTAAATAATTGTAAGCAAGGATGATAAGCCACAATGATGTGACTAAAATGGACAGAGATGAACAGTTAAAGTTGATTCAGGTCCGCTTGGAAAGTTGAACTGAGGTGGCAAAAAAAAAAAAAAAAACCTTTGATGGCCAGAGAAAATCTTCTAGAGAAGACCCTGGCCATGGGGAAAATCCTGGCTGCAAAAGCCAAAAGGCCTAGCAAAGACTGGGCTTCTTCTAAGAGAACCTTTTTTCTAAATAAAAAGAAGAGATCAATTGTCTCATCTTATTTATTTTTAGTGACAGAAGTCTAAATTCCATAACGACTGAGTCTATGGTAATACCCAGAAACTCTATTGAAGTAGCTGGGAAAACCATTTTCTCATGCGCTAGTGGAATACCAAAGTGTTCACAAATACCGAAAAAGGTGTTAAAGACTCTAGACATGTAGGGGAGACAGCAGGCCCAATAAATAAAATATCATCCAGGTAGTGTAAGAAACCCCCTTTGGGAAAATTTGTTGACGCTACCCAGTGTAAAAACGTGGAAAATGCTTCAAAATAAAAGCATGACAGTGAGACAAGGCAAGCATCTATCAAGCATCTATCAAAATAAAACTGACCTTGAAATTGAAAACCTAATGAGTTGAAACCTTGTGGGTGAACTGACAAGAGGCGAAAGGCAGACTTAATATCTGCTTTAGCTAAGAGGGAGCCTTGACCAAAGTGTTTCAACATTGCTAAAGCTTCATCAAATGAGGAATAGCATACTGGTGCATATACCTCAGATACTTCATCATTTAACGATGCATCAGAGGGATAGGACAGGTGGTGAATCATATGAAAACTACCGCTTTCTTTTTTAGGGAATATCCCCAGTGGTGAAAGACGAAAATTCTGGAATGGAGGAGAAGAAAATGGGCCAGAAATTCTGCCTTCAACCAGCTCTTTGGATATCTTGTGCCGAACCACTGAAGCATATGTGATAGCAGATTTTAGGTTCTGAACAAACTTACACCCCGTTGTGGATAAAGGGGAAAATGATCGCGCTAAACTCAAATAATAAGGAATGAAAGGGCTACAACCAAAGCAGCTACATATAAATGTGACAAAAATTCTAAAGACAATGTGAATAGAAATGTAGCGCTAAATGTAAATAAGCATAAAACTAATATACAGTGCCCAGAAAGTGACTCAAATCCAAAAAGTATATATCGGGATTTCTCCCTGTATGATGGTGTACAAAGAATGTCCAATATAAATAAATAAAGTGCAGGTCAATCAATATCAGTGTCCCAGTAAAGTGAAGTGATGATGATATCAAAAAACACGGATGACTGGAACTTGATCCTCTCTCCAAACACTTTCTGGAATGAATATAGAAAAGGATGTGTGCTTACCAGAGCAGGTGGACCCCCTGTCAGTGACAGGGAGTCAAACAGGCATATAGGATCCGAAAACCCGGCAGGTTGGACACCCCCAAACTGGACTGATGGAATCCGTGGGACTTTCACTGAAGCGGTGCAGACGGCCAAACCATGGAAGACCCAAATGGAAGATGGAACATGACCATATAGCAGGAACTGCAAATTCCAGGTGATGGATCCAAAGGATGAACAGGACATGAGCTGATGTCAAATCACCACTATTGTTTATGGTGAGAGCTCTCATGGAGTATTCTCAAGTATGTCAAAAACATGTGGAGGAAAGAAAAAAGGAGGGGGGACTCCAATAGTGCAGATCAGCATGGAAGGTTTTATTTGACAAAAACCACCATAACAAAAAAGATTGAAATGAATAAAAGTGATCACAATAAAAATGAAAGCAGTGTGGGAATAGGTAAGTCCTCGACCGACGCGTTTCATCCTAAGTGGACTTCAACTGGGGCATCTACCTGTTCCCCCACACTGCACACATATTTATAGATAACCATAAAACATAAGCCAATCATAGGCTAGCACATACTTAAAATTCTGTGACCTCTGATTGGACCAAAGCCCACCATGTGACAGGAAGTACTGACCCATCTCGATCCCATAACCAATTGTATGTGAACCCGGGTATATCGAACAAGGTGAGTGGTTAAACACACACCTCTACCAGAGGCAATCCTCTATAGGTCCCCCTGAGCACATGGTGAAATTGGAGCCAAAAAAACAAACAAAAAGCTATCAGACAATCATGTGGACATATGACTCATGTCCAATCAGAGAAGTCTGACATGAATCCATTAAACCAATGAACCAGTTGAATGAAGCTGACCCAATCCCACTAGTCTATAGAATAGCCAATAGAAAATAGCAAAATTTTGGCATCCAATCCTATGTGATGGTGGGTGAAAGAAAACATGACTACCATCTGGCGCCAAACATACAGAGCGCCGTGAGTGGACAGCACCAATCCCACCGCCCATCGCATCACAAAGCAAAACGTGACGCGATGGAGGTGGCCCGGCGCCCGCCAATCGCAGGGCATAACCTCAACTCACATGACTAGACATGTGACCGAGTGATGATTGGGGAATTTAACACGGAACTAAGTCCGTGCGTAATGACGTCATGCGTCGAATGAAGTCATGCGTCAGCCCCTCCATAATACCGGTAAGCAGCGCGAATAACATGCTGACAAATAGCGGCACTGCAGCACAGAACCAATGGGGAAAAATAAAAAAACAAAAAGGACACAGATGTGTCCCAAATATATTACAAAAATATACATAGATAACAAAAGGACAAATGCCTCAAATTCAAAAACCCCACAGTGCTGGCTTTATATATTTCGTAGCGACCTCTGGTGTTGAGAGGCCACAACGACAGACAGAGGCTAGCTCAAAAAATCAACCCAGGAAAATTATGTGGACACGCGCCATCATGTGGTGTAAAGAACACACTGCATTTAAAAATAAGGGTTATAAACCCACAATGGACCTATAGTATAACATGGTATTATACAATAACTCCCAAACAGTTCTGCACCTCTTATAATTATCCATAATGCATAAAATATGAAAAGTATATATAAACAGGACTGAAGCAACCAGAACGAAGAACTATATATAACGTGGGAGGTTAGAGGGAAAGAAGGACAAAAAAGGTGAAGTTCAAGATAAATTGATAAATGAATTTATGTCCCACTCGACATTCAAACCAAATGGCGAGTAGGTGCGGAGTTCATAAATCCAATAAGTTTCCAAGCGGAAAAACCCTGCGTAAACGGGATTCCCCTCTCCAATGCGGAATAAATTGATCAATGATCAGGAATTGTGTTCCTGTAGGATCACGATCATGGCTTTCCAAATAGTGGCGAGGGACACTATGATTGGTTTTAACGCCTTTGATGTTATTAATGTGTTCATTAACACGAATAGAAAAAGTCCTAATCGTGCACCCAATATATTGCTTCTTGCATGGGCAAGTTAGAAAATAAACAACATATTGGGTCGCACATGTGGTAAACCGCTGCATAGGGTAAATGCGCAAAGTAATCGAAGATTGAAAAGTGTCACTTTTTCGTCTGCCACAAGTATTGTGCAAACAAACATTGCACTTGCGGCAAGGAAAGTAGCCCTTACACTGAAAAAAAGAAAGAAACCCTTTTGGGGGGATCAATGACATTGGGGGCAACTTGACCCTGAATCGATCTAGCACCCCTAAAAATGACACCAGCTCTCAGGGAATGCTGGACCCAAGACTTTATCATTCTGGAGTACTCCCCAGTGTTTCTTGACAATCTCTCTGATTTGCCTGGATTGTGTGGAAAAGGTGGTAAAAAAAGACCACTTAAACTTATTATCAGTGTTTTTTTTAGGTTGTACCTCTAACAGAGTTTTATGATCTATTTGTTGAATACGGTCTATTTCCACATCAAGGTCCTCTGATTTGTACCCTTTCTTCAGAAAGCGTTGTTTCAAAACAACAGCCTGTCTGGAAAAATCGTCCACCCTAGTACAATTCCTCCGTAAACGGAGGAATTGACTACGTGGTACTGATCGAAGAAATTGAGAATGGTGACAACTGTCGACCGGAATGTACCCATTCCGGTCGGTGGGTTTAAAGAATGTAATAAATTCCAGATGATGGTCAACAACCTTGGTCTCAAGATCAAGGAAGCTGACCGAAATGGTACTGGCTTCATGACTGAGACAAATACCTCTATCATTGGAATTGAGAAGAGACACAAAGTCATCCAGAGATTCGCGACTGCCCCTCCATAGGAGGAGGATGTCCTCTATATACCTCGCCCAGAAAACAAATTCTGGTCTGTTGAGGGCATAGATGACATCCTCCTCCCACTTGGCCATAGACAAGTTTGCAAGGCTGGGGGCAAATTTAGCCCCCATAGTCACCCCGCGAGTTTGCAGGTAGAACTTGTTTTGAAACCAGAAAAAATTATGTTGTGCCGCGAACCTCAAAAGATCTATAATGAAATTCCGCTGTAAAAGGGGTATGAGAGTGTCCTTGGATAAATAGTACTCTACTGCTTCGAACCCCAAGTTATGCGGGATGCACGTGTAAAGTGCAGCCACATCGGCCGTCACCAATATCATATCGTCTTGATAGGTGACCGATTCCAACTTCCTGATGGTATCACCAGTGTCCTTCAAATAAGAGGGCACCAGTCTAACTAGGGGTTGGAGATATTTCCCTATCCTTGCCGTGACGGAATCGATCCCGCTGACTATTGGTCGTCCTGGAGGATGGACGGGATTCTTATGAATCTTAGGGAGATAGTACATGGCAGGGATCCACGGAACCAAAGGTATCAAGAAACTTCTTTCTTTTTTATCTAAGATCCCCAATGAAAAACCCTCCTCAACTAATGCAGTAAGGGCCTTTTTGAAACGTAAAGTAGGATCTGTGTGGATATGGGGGTATGTATTTGTGTCACCCAAAATATTGTCCATTTCTTTTATATAATCCTCCTTATTGAGGCCAACGATACCTCCACCCTTATCTGCAGGCCGAACAATCAAATTCTTACGTTCACACAGTTGCTTCAGTCCTGTTTTAACATTGGAATTAGCATACACCTTTTTGTGAGGTAATTTCTCTAGGTCTTGTAAAACAAGACTCCGAAAAACCTGAAGAGAAGGATCCATGACTCCTGGAGGATTGAATAATGAAGGATTTGATAATCCTGTTGGACATGATCATCAGGTACCAAAGATGTGTTATTAAAAGGTGTGGTTAAAAAATGTCTCTGAATATTGAGTTTACGGGTAAACTTATGAACGTCAATGAATGTGGTAAATTTGTTTAAAGTCCTATGAGGGACAAGCTTTTCCGCATCCATTAAACTGACTGTACTTAAGTTAAATATACCCGAACCGGTCAGGTTCTTTTTCTTTTGGCTTTGGACCCACCACCCACCTCGTGTCCCTCGCTATCTTTTGGGTTTCCTGGGTATTCTTGTGTGAACCCGGGAAAACCCGAAGGGTGGGGGCGTCCGTCACCATTTTGATTATAGCCGTATGGAGAACGGGGGTAGAACTCTTGGTCTCCCTCCATATATCCATAGGTATCCTGATGTCCATCTCCCCTTCTATTGTCCTGAACTGGAAAGGAGCATGAAACATTATGAGTAGGAGTTCTATAATTGTTCTCATGATAGCCGTGATGATAATCGTCACGCTGACCATGCCAACCAGAAGAATGAACTCGTGGACTGTTAGTCCCTATACTGACCCTGATGTGTACCTCTACCTCTATTAGTGGGGCCCCTACCTCTAAAGTTTGGGGGTTGATATCCACTCTGAGTTTGTGGTTTACCACGAGGATCAGAAACCCTAGGGGGCCCCCCTTTAGTGGATTGGGAAGGATGGGACGGTCACATAGGACCCTCTTTAAAATTGGGGTCGTATGTCAACCTCCGATCAGGGTTGGAGATTTCGGGTTGTGTAACCTCCATCTCCGGACTGGTATTGTCAGAATTGGCAGAGCTGATTTTCGTTTGCCAATTAAAGACTGTTTTTATTTTATAGTCTGTGACATCTCTGTTGTACTTCTGTTTTTTTGTCCTTTGGTCTCTCTCCTCTTTTTCTAAATGGCTTTTTTAGTTAGTAGAAAGAGAGATGTACTCTGATGACATTTTATGCGGAGTGAGTTTTTCTCTGAGATGTTTAATCTCCTTATCAATACTAGCTAATTTAAGCTGTTTCCTCCCTACCAAAAAAACAAGAAGCTGGATACCCACTTCGTTGAAGTATCTAAACCAAGTTTCGGTATCCATATCTCCCTGTTGAGGGGATACGTCCCATCTCAAGCCCCTGGGGACCATCTGTTCCTTGACATACTGCTCAAGGAATGCTGTATCCCATTGGAGATGTATCTCCGTGGTCATGAGGTTATTTAACCTCATGAACATGCCACTGATCTCGGTATCAGATCCGGTGGAAGTAAAAACAACATCTGTGTTTAATAACCTAGAGGTTCTATATTCAAAGACATCCATGTCAGTGAAGAAAATGTGAGTAGCAGCAATAACAAAGATAGTCAGAAAAACAGTGATGTGGATAAAGGGGAAAATTATCGCGCTAAACTCAAATAATAAGGAATGAAAGGGCTACAACCAAAGCAGCTACATATAAATGTGACAAAAATTCTAAAGACAATGTGAATAGAAATGTAGCGCTAAATGTAAATAAGCATAAAACTAATATACAATGCCCAGAAAGTGACTCAAATCAAAAAAGTATATATCAGGATTTCTCCCTGTATGATGGTGAACAAAGAATGTCCAATATAAATAAATAAAGTGCAGGTCAATCAATATCAGTGTCCCAGTAAAGTGAAGTGATGATGATATCAAAAAACACGGATGACTGGAACTTGATCCTCTCTCCAAACACTTTCTGGAATGAATATAGAAAAGGATGTGTGCTTACCAGAGCAGGTGGACACCCTGTCAGCGACAGGGAGTCAAACAGGCATATAGGATCCGAAAACCCGGCAGGTTGGACACCCCCAAACTGTACTGATGGAATCCGTGGGACTTTCACTGAAGCGGTGCAGACGGCCAAACCATGGAAGACCCAAATGGAAGTTGGAACACGACCATAGAGCAGGAACTGCGAATTCCAGGTGATGGATCCAAAGGATGAACAGGACATGAGCTGATGTCAAATCACCACTATTGTTTATGGTGAGAGCTCTCATGGAGTATTCTCAAGTATTTCAAAAACATGTGGAGGAAAGAAAAAAAGGAGGGGGGACTCCAATAGTGCAGATCAGCATGGAAGGTTTTATTTGACAAAAAACACCATAACAAAAAAGATTGAAATGAATAAAAGTGATCACAATTAAAATTAAAAGCAGTGTGGGAATAGGTAAGTCCTCGCCCGATGCGTTTCGTCCTAAGTGGACTTCAACTGGGGCATCTACCTGCTCCCCCACACTGCACACATATTTATAGATAACCATAAAACATAAGCCAATCATAGGCTAGCACATACTTAAAATTCTGTGACCTCTGATTGGACCAAAGCCCACCATGTGACAGGAAGTACTGACCCATCTCGATCCCATAACCAATCATATGTGAACCCGGGTATATCGAACAAGGTGAGTGGTTAAACACACACCTCTACCAGAGGCAATCCTCTATAGGTCCCCCTGAGCACATGGTGGAATTGGTGCCAAAAAAACAAACAAAAAGCTCTCAGCCAATCATGTGGATATACAAGGTACAAGGCAACAACCTGACAGAAAGAAAAAAACATCAGAGAACAGCTGCTTCTCCCAGCGTGTCAAGCAGGGAGAGAGCTTGCAGTGTGATACCAAAGAGTGCATCCTATCTGAAGGAGAGCAGCGCTACTCAGCCTTCACCAGTGGAGCAGAGTGAGCAGCAGACATTTTACAAGGACCGTGAGAAATGTTCAGTGTCTCAGTGCCGGCCTTTCCTCCGCCTCAGGGGGAGTAATAGGAGGCGGAGGAGAGGCGCTCTCCTCCTCTAGGCATTTCATTAGCCATTCCTCTCCGCCCTCCTTCTCAGCCCTCTCAAGGAGGCGGCAAAGGAGGGACTCACGGTCACTTGGAGAACGGCGCTTCATGGTGCAGGACGTCCGAGCTGCAGCTCTAGTCAGAGCGGTCTGTGAGAGAGCCTCTCCAGGTCCTTTTATAAGCTTCTATAGCGCGGGCTTGCAACCGCCAAATTAGACCAATCAGCTTCTTATACTGCACACCAATCCCCTGGCTTTCTGGTTGCCCAGGGATACCGTTCCAATACTTGCGCCTGTGAATATAAGAATAACAAGGAGAAACATATGCTCCCTTTGAGCTATCCCATGGTGGTCCAGCATATTGCTAAGACCTTTCATTCTCTCTATGCTACCTGGCTCTATGGCATCCCAGAAAAGGATCCTTCTCTGCTTCTTTTTGTCTGCAGCACATTAGCTTATCCCTCTATACTGGAAATCTGAAACCACGCCACAACTATCCCAGTGGGTTTCTACTGTGAATGACATAATGCGCATGGAAGAGATGTTGGCTCTCAAAAATTATACTTTTGATAAGTACAAGGTCTTATGATGTGTCTGGATCCACTTCTCTTCTTCTGATACCCTTGCAGGTATGCTCTCGACCCGGGCAAGGTCATTCGTGGCTCCTCCTTGACTCCGGTTTGCGGTGGTAAGGGTTTGTGACATTTCTTATGTTATATGACTATTACCATGGTGCCTCTCTTGATCCCACAGATTCTACTAAATCCAGAGTTCCCAGAGTCTCACCCTAGCTCCTCTCCCCTTTCTATTATCTACCTTTCTTTTTCTCTTTCCCCTTTCTTTTTCTTCCCCCCTTTTTTTTCTCCTCTTTTCTGGTTTCTCTCTTTTGGTTTTCTTTCCTTTACCAGGTTGATTGTAGATTGACCTCTTTGATGGTTTAAATAACGGTCCATTCTGAGTTATATGCCTTTCACATTTGATTCCTTTACCGATTGCAGAATGGACTGTATTGAAATGTTTCTATTCAACCTACTTTCTCTAATATGACACTATCTATGGTTTTTTCTATGATATCTTATTGACTTACACACTTACACATGTGCGATAGCCATTGAGCTGACTTGTTGCTCTACTTCATTATTGTGGTGTCTATAGTATTTGTTTTTTGAATATTGCCATGATAAAAATATGTTCAACTCTAAATTAGAGGTAAGGGGCCACATTGTGAGGTGGTGGTACACTGTGGTGTATTGAGTTAACTGGTTCCCGACCGGTGCACGAGGATGTACGTCAGCACAATGACATAGACAGACAAATGGGCGTACCCGTACGTCCCTTTGAATTTGCCGCCGTGCCATTGCATGCATGCCACCGTCTTCCTCTCCATGAGTCAGGTCGCGGGTCCCGCAGACTCGATCGCTGTGGGGATACCCGCGATCCTCTCACGGAGAGGAAGAATGGGGAGATGCTAATGTAAACAAGCATCTCCCCGTTCTGCCTAGTGACAGTGTCACTGATCAGCTCTCCCTGTGATCGGGAGCACTGATCAGTGATGTGTCACAGCTAGCCCATCCCCCCTACAGTTAGAAACACTCCCCAGGACACATTTAACCCCTGCAGCGCCACCTAGTGTTAACCCCTTCACTGCCAGTCCCAGTTACACAGTAATCAATGCAATTTTAATCGCACTGATCACTGTATAAATGTGAATTGTCCCAAAATCGCGCCAAAATTGTCCGACATGTCCGCCATAATGTTGCAGTCATGTTAAAAATCGCTGATCACTGCCATTGCTAATAAAAAAATATTAATAAAAATGCCATAAAACGAACCCCTATTTTGTAGACGCTATAACTTTTGCGCAAACCAATCAATAAACGCTTATTGCAATTTTTTTTACCAAAAATATGTAGAAGAATATGTATCGGCCTAAACTGAGGAAAAAAAAATGTTATATATATTTTTGGGGGATATTTATTATAGCAAAAAAGAATGTGTTTTTTTCTAAATTGTCTCTCTTTTTTGTTTATAGCGCAAAAAAAAAAAACCGCAGAGGTGATCAAATACCACCAAAAGAAAGCTCTATTTGTGGGAAAAAATATGTTAATTTTGTTTGGGAGCCACGTCGCACGACCGTGCAATTGTCAGTTAAAGCGACGCAGTGCCGAATCGCAAAAAGTGCTCTGGTCTTTGGCCAGCAAAATGGTCTGGGGCTTAAGTGGTTAATGGAAGCATAATTTCACTAAAATACTCTGGAATACCTTTTGGAAGCAAGCACATACATTCAGTGAGAGACTTTATTTTTATTTAAAAAAATAAAAAATTTCTTTCACATATGCATGTACTTATAATTTGTACTGATATTTATATTTTGATCTTTTTTTTTTTTTGAAAAATATTTATTGGGTTTTGCATAATAAAGTCGTACAACAGATAGTATACAGTACCTACACATAACATACAAGCAGATTCTCTGTTTAACAGATAGAATGTTTTTTAAACTTTAGTAAGGAAAAACAAAAAAACAAAAACAAAAGGGGGGGGGGGGGTGAGGGGAATGGGAGGGGGCTGAGTAAAGCATCTATACCATCATGACATTAGTTAAGCAGTGTAATGCCCGTGGGGGCTGTATCTTATACCGTAATACCTTCAGGAGTGGAAGCAACGCTTAGATAATGTTTGGTTAGTGATCTCCCAAGTTAGTTAAGGTATGTAAGTTGAACCAGAGGATGAAACTGTTTTTAGGAGATGAGAAAAAGAGTAAAATAAAAAAAAACAAAAAGGTCATGGACGTTAAAGAGCATCGTGTGACTTTGCAAGTCCTATATAGTAGAGGAGTCAGAAACGTTGGACAATTTGAGGTTGCCAAGTGAATTGGTAAGATCTTTCTGTAGGTACCAATCCGTGTAACGGAATGGTTTCCATTATATCCTGTATTTCCTTTTGAGTAAATGTGGTCTCCATATATTTACGCCATCTCCTGAAGAAGCGCGATGTAGAACGAAAGTTCAGTGTAATGGTGTCTAGTCTCTCCAGGTAGAAAAGAGATGTCAAAGCTTTTTTGACCACCGGGAGGTTGGACGGTGTCGATGTGATCCAGTGAGCCATAATAGTCCTGCGAGCAACTAGAAGACATAAATGGGCCCATTGTGAAATGTTTAGTGGGCCCGTCATTGACAGAGAGGATGGTGGTGGCGTGTAACCAAACAAGCACAAAAGACAGTCTCTCGGTATTTGCACTTTGTTGACTTTGCTGATGAAGGTTAGCACAGAATTCCAGTACGTAGAAAAAACCGCACAATCCCAGAGACGGTGGAGCAGTGTAGGGCGAGGTAGGGAGCACCAGGGGCAGTTTGCTTGATTTGGGTCTGCCTTGTTGGTGCGGAATGGGTAATAAGCCCTATGGATGATCTTAAATTGCGTTTCACGCCATGTTTCTGAAGTAGTAAGCTTGCGGACAAGTCTGTATCCCTCGAGGATTTTTTCTGGCAGATCATTGTCATCCATTATGTTAGACCATTTTTGGAATGGTTTGAGATAGTATTTTTGCGACTGGTGTTGGATGAGATAAGCATAAATACTGGAGATGGAATAGTCGTCCCTTTGGAGTACCGCGTCTATGAAGGACGTTTGAAGGGGATCGGACTTGGGTCCACAGCAGGACCTAAGGTAGTCAATAAGTTGGTGATAATGAAAAACATGTGTCGATGGCAATGAAAATTCTCGCATCAGGGTTTGGAAGGGTTTAAATTTCCCAGGTTTGTCATGGTAAATGGAGGCTATTTTTGTGAGACCCTTGGTTTGCCACTGATTAAAAGCCTTGTGCAGAGTGGATGGTAGAAACATAGGGTTCCCTTGAATTGGTAGGTGGCGTGAGATATTAGATGGTAGTCCCAATAGTTTCCGAACCTCCCTCCAGGCGATGACTGTGTCCCTGAAGAGTACGCTTGTCTTGAGGTGAGGTGGTAGCAGATTAGGATTAGCGTGAAGGATAGCTGGAAGGGCATATGGGGAGGCCATAGCCCCTTCGAGTACAGTATTGGAGTATTTAGACTTTCCAGCTAGCCAATCTAGGCCCTGTCTAAGTAGGCAAGATAGATTGTAAAAGCGTATGTTGGGTAGTCCCGCTCCTCCCTCACCCTTCGGGAGACATAATTTTTGTATCGCAATGCGCGGTTTTTTGCAAGACCATAGAAAAGCGGTTAATGCTCTGTGGATTTTTTTGTACATCAGAGTGTTTCAGTAAAAGAGGTATGGTCTGCATTGGATAAAGCAGTCGTGCAAATGACACCATTTTAAAAAGGTGACATCTCCCAAATAGTGAGAGAGGGAGGGCCGTCCAAGCTTCCAACTCCTTCAGAATTTTAGTTATTAGAGGGGGGTAGTTAAGTACATATAAGGAGGAGGGCTCACGCCCTATATGAATACCCAGGTATGTGATGTGTTGGGTTGCCAGGGTAAGTGGCGATAGATGTCTCCATTTAATAGACAGGCGTGGATGTAGTGCTATAATCTCGCTTTTGTCAAAATGTATTCGAATGCCAGAGCATCGTCGAAAGGCCGCAAAAAGTTCTTGGAGTCTGTCAAAGTCAGATAGGGGGTTGGTGGAAAATAGTAATATGTCATCCGCAAACAGAGCGGAGCGGAGAATTTGATTACCCATATTAATACCACTAACTCCATTGGGTGAGTTAATTATTCTAGATAGGGGCTCAATGGCAATATTGAAAAGCAAAGGTGATAGGGGGCACCCTTGTCTAATCCCCTTTGCCAAGGGGATTGTGTCAGATACAAAATCTGGGGTAACCAGGCGTGCGGTTGGGGAAGCGTACATTTGTATTAGAAATCGCATAATTGGACCCGAAAAGCCAAATTGTTCCATTACTCTGAAAAGCCATGACAGACTGATATTGTCAAAGGCTTTTTCAGCATCCAATGACATAATAGCGACGTCTTGATTGGGGTGTGTTTTGGCATATTCTAGAGCCCTCAAGACTTTACGGATGTTCAGGGTGGCTGAACGTCCTGGAACAAAACCAGATTGAGCTGGGTGCAAAAAGCTGGGGAGTAGGGGGTCTAGGCGCGACGCAATGATTTTAGATAGGATTTTGACGTCCACGTTGATTAGTGAAATCGGGCGGTATGAGCCCGGTAGCAGGGGATCTTTGCCTTTCTTGGATAGCAATTTAATGTGTGCCTGTGTCCCTGTAGGAAGATAGGGCCCCCCATCCCACATGGCTGCGTAAACATGTTTCAGGGTGTCGGGGATAAAATCCTTCGTCAGTTTATAGAATTCGGCTGTATAGCCGTCTGGGCCTGGGGCTTTGGCCGATGCCATGGATTTGATCGTCTGCCGAATGTCGTCAGTTGAGATAGGAGCATTGAGCGCTTCCAATTGGGCGCTTTGAAGTTTGGGCAGATGTATTTTGGCCAATAGAGCTTCTGCTGTAGGTTGGTCAGTTGGATCAGCTGCATATAAATTTTTGTAGTACTCCGTAAGTATTTTGCTAATTTCAGCAGGTGAGGTAACAAGGGAGCCCGTTGCATCTCTCAAGGTAGAGATATGGGTGGGGCGTCTTGGTCCTGAACATAGTTTAGCCAGTAATTTGCCTGCCTTGTTACCAAACTTGTGGAAGTGCAGAGTAGAGTACGACGTTTTGACTGCTTCCTGTTGCTCTGCCCAAAGGTCAAAGGTACGTTTAGCCTGCCGCCATATTTGTATGTTATCGGAGGTACGGTTTAGTATGAGTTGCACATGGGCTAAGCGCAATGCTTCACTGGCTTGTCTGTATTGTTGATTGGGTGGTGTAAGAGATGATTTTCCCCCCGTAGGAAAGCTTTCCCAGCTTCCCAAAAGAGGTTTGGTTCAGTAATGTGAGCTCCATTTGTGGAGATGTATTCTTCCCACACTCCGTACAGCACGTGACGGAAGTCCTCATTATCAGCCAGATATGAAGGAAAGCGCCACGTGGGAGAGGGGGATGATGGTTTACCATGAATAATGCTTACGGCTATAGGGCTGTGGTCTGAAATTCTGGCGTCAGTGATTTCTGGATCCCGTAATATGGACAGTAATGCAGGGGAGGCAAAGAAATAATCGATGCGAGAAAAGGAGTTATGCGGGGGCGAAAAAAAAGTATATTCTCGATCCGACGGGTGCATTAGACGCCATGTGTCTACGAAACTTGTGGATGCGATGGATTGTGCTAGAAGAGTAGGGCCAGGAGTAGAGGGTATAGGTTTATGCGGCCTGTTCGCTGGGTCACTCGTGCGGTCTACCATTGTGGACATAACTGAATTGAAATCTCCACCTACCAAGTGCAGTGTCTCAGGGGTGGTTAGTATCCACTGCACCATGTCACGAAAAAAAGAAGTGTCTGGCGAATTAGGAGCGTAGATGTTGGTGATAGCCAGTTGTTTGTTGTCTAAAGTCATATGTAAGGTCATTTTGCGGCCCATTGAGTCAGTCCGGATATCTCTAATAGTATGTCTTAGGTTTTTGTGTATTAATATGGCCACTCCAGCCTTACGGCCTATTGCTGGTGAGCCATAGACTGAGCCCATCCACAGTTTTTGGAGGCGGGTTAAATCGTCCGCGGACAGGTGCGTCTCCTGAAGTAGAGCCACATCTGTCCGGAGACGCTTCAAATGTTTAAGGATAGACATGCGCTTACTTGGAGAGCGGAGCCCTTTAACGTTCCATGAGACAACCTTTAGGTGACTCCCATCGGCTGAAGAGGCCATAGCTGCAAATGAAAAATGTATTGAGTTTGAGGCTTTAAATGGAGCCTCCCTGTAGGCACTGCGTCATCCACCTGGGAGTCACCAACGTGCTGTAGATCTCCTGAGGACATAGGTACAAAAGAGGTAAACATGAGCTTTACATAATTCAGGCTAAGGTACATAAAGAACAGCGAAATAGCATGCTTTTGAGTAAATAAACATTTAACACATATCTCAGACTCCACTTTTTTCCACATGAGGTTCAATTACCTATGACATCCCCCGACAGGCGCTAGCTCCTCTCGTAGGGGCAGGGTGTTGGCTACGGGGAGTGAGGGAGGGGAGGAGAAGAGGGGAATGGGTGATGGATATTGGGGATGGGCAGTCAGAGGGGTGAGGTTTAGGGAGGGAGCGCCTCAGAGCTGGGAGATGAGGCAGGTTTAGAGGGTTGAAAGCTCATCTCGTGGGAATCCCCCTCGTAGGGGCGTTAGATCTGACCGACTGTTGAAGCCTCTAAAAGGACCTCATAAACGAGTAACGTAAGACAGTAATGTTAACTTAAACAGCCAACTAGTAATCACAAACGTTGAGCAGCTGCCTGGCACAATGATTGCGTCAAAAAAGTTCAGTCAAGAGGAGACAACAATAAAAGAAAAAAAACACCTGAAAGTGAGGAGGGGGGTAATACTACCCATCTTCTGTGTAGGATCATTAACGATATGTGTCTGAGGCTCTTCAGCGGTTCCCAGAGCGATCTTCACGGTGTGTGAAGCGAGTGCACTTGTATGGCGGCTTGGTCGGGCTGCGTTGTTGTTTAGGTATCGCGGTTGTGGTGGTCACCGATGTTGATGATGTGCCCTCTGCTGAGTTGCTGTGTTCCATCTCGGTGCCCAGAGTGTTTATATAGATTTCTGCTTCGTCTGGTGTGGTGAAGGTGAGGTGTTCTCCCTCCTGCGTCTGGATGCGGAGAGTAGCCGGGTAAGCTAGGGAGAATCGGATTTGGCTGTTGTGCAGAGCCGTGCAGATTGGCGAGAACGCTTTACGTTGTTTCATCACCTCTATGGAGTAATCCGCAAAGAGCAATAGTCTTGCGCCATCTACTGATAGGGAGCGCGTGCGTCGAAATTTCTGCATAATGGCGTTTTTGTCCGCATAATTGAGATATTTGACTATGACATGGAGGGGTTTAGCACGACTTTCTGTGTATTGGCCAATGCGGTGCGCTTGTTCAATAGTGCAGGGTATGCGGAGGCCTAGTTGCTCAGGGATGATTTTTGCGCATATTTTCGTAAGCTGGGTAGGGGATACTGACTCTGGCAGTCCAATAATGCACAGATTGTTCCTTCTCGAACGATTTTCCAAATTGTCGAGTTTGTTCCAGATATCCCTATGTTCAGCATTAATGCGTGCCATCATAGCAGAGGTGGCTGCTGACTCATCATCTATTGAGGAGATTCTTTCCTCTGCCTGTGTGAGCCTCTGTGCTTGTGCCTGTACTTCAATGTGGAGCTGTTCCAGCCCTCTGTGCACTGCAGCATCCACAGTGGCTGTCAGTGTGGGGCCCAGCAGCGTTACCACTGCTTGTGCTATGCCAGCAGGGTAGGCAGGGTCAGTAGCTGTCGGTTCATGTGGGGGAAACTGAGGCTGTGCCTGAAGCTGCTCTGCCGTGCATGGCGCGGCCGCCATCTTGGCTGGATCTGCCGCCGTCTCTCCCACGGGGGGTATCGTGGAGGATACCGCCCGAGCATATGATCGCTCTACAAAGCGATCCATTCTTACCCACGATGTAGCAGGGGCAGGGGGGGGATCTCCCCGAAGCAGAGGACGGTTATGGAGCGGGTTTACGAGGAGCGCTGCGGGAGCTGGGGATATCTACCTCCTCCTCATGCGGCACCGGAACCGGAAGTCGATCTGTTTTGATGAACATAATTCATAGCACTAATAGTTATATGTGGTTTGTTGTGCTGCACTTTATTAATACTTTTTTTTTATACAGATGTACAGTATGTGTTGCATTCGGAGGGACAGATTGAACCTCTGCCCACTCCATCAGTCAGCGTTCCTCTGTTACCTCACTCTCAGTAGCAAAATGGGGTCCGCCAAGCACACATCATGCATTTCACTTAACTCTTCTCTTTCTGTACCTGCACCAGGCCATAGATCTCTGTAACACTAGTCCACTCCTGGTGACCGCAGAGACAAACAGCTAGGAGGAAGTCAAAGCAACAACCCCCGCGCTTTGCTGAATGAACCTCTGTTTAAGTAATGTTACACATACCCTGTGTTTTTTTTGTTTTTTAGACCCAGGTTCTTTAGTAATATGCCAAGACCTCACATGCAGCCCTTGAATAACATCAGATCAGGCTCTGTGCAGTTGAAATAACTTTTACTGTAAACTTGGCACAACATGTATAACATGCAGTAACATCTTTCTGCTAACTAAACCTAACTGTAGCTGCCCCAGGTTACCTGCACAAGTGAAGCCTCAAACTGAGAAGTCCATGTTCTTGGGGGTCTTCTGGCGAAATGTTGTACCAGAGCGGATCACAGGTCCCAGCAAGTCTCAGCACATATCCCTAGTTGGGCGTGTTCCCCATTTCATGAGTGCCTTTAGATCCGGACCTCTTCCCTCTTACAGAACACCAGAGGGAGGCTAAACCCCAGAGAAAGCCTGCAAAACATTAACCCTTTCCCCCGGACCTTGGCAGCCGGGTGCTAACTATACAGTAGGCTAACTGCCTACACACACATTGCTAGTGGTCACATCTTCCAGCTTTGCCTCTTGACTACTTCCCACAGAAGAAGACACATGAACAGGGAATTCCCCCATGTATTTATGACACAGGGAGGAGGGCAAAGCCCAGAAATGCCCAGGAGACTGGCTTAGCCTTTTCCCATCTGGGCAGCCAGAAAAACTCATCTATCTCAAACCCAACACTTGTATGCATCAGATTACAAGGGTGTTCAATTAAGTGTTGACAAAAAAAAACTGGAAGCTGATTGGTTTCTATGCAGAGCTGCACCAGATTTTGCAATCTGTAGTTTTAGTAAATCACTTAAATATGGAGCTTAATGGAGTGTAGAGAGTTAAGAGGGTTGTAAACCCAATTAAACTAAGAAGGAGCCAAATCCTCCTAATCCCTGATTAGGAGGATTTGGCTTCTCCTTCGTTTACTGAGGTTTACAACCCCTTCTCCCTTTTTATATAAGAACGGGCAATCCTTCTGCATTTGGCTTCGATCATTTGGGACACTACCACTGTTCATGGTGGACCACAACTTTGCTGTACCAGGTATGGTTATCCATTCAACCAAGGTTCCCCAGGTGGGTTACCTTAACTCACTTGTGTGCTTACTTTACTCTAAATATACTTAGCCTCCATATTAGGCCTGAGCTACCTGTTATTTATACTATGCTACTAGACATTTGTTACAGAATATTATCCCCTTACATTTGGGTGCCCATTGGCCCTTGGGGTCCTTGTGACTATGCAGGGTGGTCCACACATTGTTGCCTTGTCCACCAGTTGGAGAGCCACCTATACCAGCCCTATCTGATAGGATTGATGTGACCTGATTTCTTGTGAATCGTAAGTGTATTACTTTACTTAGTAGCCTCTGTATAAGAGTCAATAGCTCATACCAGTGGCGGAATTATAGGGGTCGCCAAGATCGCCATGGCGACCGGGCCCCTTGCTGCAGGGGCCTTTGAGGCCCCCCAAGTACTCGTTGATAGGAGGGGAGGCTGTGAGGAGCTCCCCGATCGTCAGCCGAATTGTAATCTGTGCAGGGAGCTCCTCACATACCTCGTGTGCTGTGCTGTGCTCTTTGTCTCCCCCTACAGTGCAGTACCCGGCAGGAAGAAGGTAAATGTCTGCCGTTTTTTTTAAAAAGACTATCTACTGTATGTGTGTTTATATGTGTGTGCATGCATGTGTGTGTGTGTGTGTGGGGTCGTGTGCATGCATGTGTGTGTGTGTGTGTGTGTGTGTGTGTGGGGGGGGGGGGGGTGTGGGGTGTGCATCATGTTGGAAGCAGAGGATGTGGGTGAGTGATTAGTGTCCAGCTACACAATGCTATAACTGATATCAGTGCTGTGCAGGGCGGGCAGTGTGTCTGCTCTCTTTATGTTTCTTCTGCTGGTGACCACCCTGGAAAACTCTCCCTTCCACCAGCAGTCAGCAGCTGCAGGAAGAAAATACAGACAGACAATCAGTTCTAGTAAATGTGCCCCCCCCCCTGTTCCCACTATCCCTGTGCTGAGTTCCCGGGTCTGTACACCCGCTGTGCCCAGTATGAGGGGTTCCCACCATCCCTGTGCTGAGGTCCCGGGTCTGTACACCTGCTGTGCCCATTATGAGGGGTTCCACTTCCCACCATGTCCGTGCTGAGTTCCCGGGTCTGTACACCTGCTGTGCTGAGTATGAGGGGTTCCCACCATCCCTGTGCCGAGTTCCCGGGTCTGTACCCCCGCTGTGCCCAGTATGAGGGGTTCCCACCATCCCTGTGCCGAGGTCCCGGGTCTGTACACCCGCTGTGCCCAGTATGAGGGGTTCCCACCATCCCTGTGCTGAGTTCCCGGGTCTGTACCCCCGCTGTGCCCATTATGAGGGGTTCCACTTCCCACCATGTCTGTGCTGAGTTCCCGGGTCTGTACCCCCGCTGTGCCCAGTATGAGGGGTTCCCACCATCCCTGTGCTGAGGTCCCGGGTCTGTACCCCCGCTGTGCCCAGTATGAGGGGTTTCCACCATCCCTGTGCTGAGTTCCCGGGTCTGTACCCCCGCTGTGCCCAGTATGAGGGGTTCCACTTCCCACCATGTCTGTGCTGAGTTCCCGGGTCTGTACCCCCGCTGTGCCCAGTATGAGGGGTTCCCACCATCCCTGTGCTGAGTTCCCGGGTCTGTACCCCCGCTGTGCCCAGTATGAGGGGTTCCCACCATCCCTGTGCTGAGGTCCCGGGTCTGTACCCCCGCTGTGCCCAGTATGAGGGGTTCCCACCATTCCTGTGCTGAGGTCCCGGGTCTGTACACCCGCTGTGCCCAGTATGAGGGGTTACCACCATCCCTGTGCTGAGGTCCCGGGTCTGTACACCCGCGGTGCCCAGTATGAGGGGTTCCCACCATCCCTGTGCTGAGTTCCCGGGTCTGTACACCCGCTGTGCCCATTATGAGGGATTCCCACCATCCATGTGCCGAGTTCCCGGGTCTGTACACCTGCTGTGCCCATTATGAGGGATTCCCACCATCCCTGTGCCGAGTTCCCGGGTCTGTACACCTGCTGTGCCCATTATGAGGGATTCCCACCATCCCTGTGCCGAGTTCCAGGGTCTGTATACCTGCTGTGCCCATTATGAGGGATTTCCACCATTCCTGTGCTGAGTTCCCGGGTCTGTACACCTGATGTGCCCATTATGAGGGGTTCCCATTGATAGGTTGCACTGATGGGGGTGGCACTCAGTGCCCATGGGCACTGATAGGTGCCTTGATTATCTGTGTACATATCCCTAT
Organism: Lithobates sylvaticus; assembly: GCA_028564925.1. Lineage (NCBI taxonomy): Eukaryota > Metazoa > Chordata > Amphibia > Anura > Ranidae > Lithobates > Lithobates sylvaticus. Next base: position 156,783,809 of record CM053031.1, read on the forward strand.
GTACATGGCCGGCCTAGAGCACACATCAGTCAGGGGCGCCGTACCAATGCCCCCCCACCACCTCCAGGCTCAATGACTGACTCTGCCCCCCCCAAAATGGTAGCAATCTGTAAAAAGGTGGGGTATACATGGGCAGGGCAAAGGGGGTGGAGTCAAAGGGGGCGGCAAAATGAGGTTTCGCCTAGGGTGTCAAAAATCCTTGCACCAACCCTGTGTGCATGTGTGTGCATGCATGTGTGTGGGGGGTGTGCATGCATGTGTGTGTGTGTGGGGGTGTGCATGCATGTGTGGGGGGGTGTGTATGCATGTGTGTGGGTGTGCATGTGTGTGTGTGTGTGTGTGTGTGTGTGTGTGTGTGGTGGGGATTCACAGCGGCGGCATTTGATGGCACAGTGGCGGCATTTGATGGCACAGTGGCGGCATTTGATGGCACAGCGGCAGAGTTTGATGGGCACAGTGGCGACATTTGATGGGTACAGTGTGGCGTTTGATGGTACAGTGGCTGCAATTGATAGGCACAGTGGCGGCGTTTGATGGTACAGTGGTGACGTTTGATGGTACAGTGGCTGCATTTGATGGGCGCAGTGGCGACATTTGATGGCACAGTGGTGGCGTTTGATGGTACAGTGGCTGCAATTGATGTTTTTATTTCTGAATTTTTCAGTTTGCTTGCGCCCCCCTAAAAATTTTGAGCACCAGCTGTCACTGGTTTATATGTGTGTGTGTGTGTGTGTGTGTGTGTGTGTGTGTGTGTGTTTATATAAAAATGAAGAAATCGGTTCCTTTATATGCAGCCACCCACTTGTGACCGGGCCCTGGTGTTCCAACATCGGGCTCGGAGTAAAGAGCTTTGTCCGGAGGTTGGGGGGGGGCCCTCCATGGTTTCTTGCATCGGGGCCCTGAGGGTTCTAGTTACGCCACTGGCTCATACCTTGCTATACTTTACTTACAACTTTTTAATACTAATTATTACTCATTATATTGTAGAGTTCTTTATAATATAATATGTAAAAATATGCATTTATGAACTGATGTACTTTTTTAACTCATATCTCAAAATAAAACTGGCATTTATCTTTTTAACCTAACTACTTTGTATGTATTCTGCCATATGCATATATCTTTTACTAGTTTTAGAAAATCAACACCATTGCATAGATGTGCCACATCACAGACATGTTAAGGATATCCCTAAGCATGTTATTTAAAATAATTTAGCATTAGGATTTAGCATTTAGGTTTCACTTTTAGCATTAATATTATCTCTGGTTCTGCCAAATAGAATTTTTAAAATAGTTTTTTATTGCTCTCATAAATGCTCCCCAGAGCAGTGCCCAGACCCCCATATCTTGTCTATTAGCTAGAATATGGACTGTATTGGTTTTTATCATTTAGCTTCCATTGACTTCTATGAGGTCTGGATTTGGCACCTGAACTTCTGTAATGTTCAGTAATGTTCGGCTTGACCCTAATTAAGACCCTGATTTGTGTTCTTTCCCAGAAGAGCTGATGTTGTACAAATTGCTCATTTCCATTTCCTGACACGAAAAGCCTTTAGCAGATACAGGTTGTAGATTTTCACATTCATCAGGGCAAAATCTTGTAAATGTTAAGTGCAAAATAAAATAAATGTAATCAAATCAGAGGATTAAAACATATTGATAAAGTCATATGGACATTTATTGACCTTCAGATATCCTGAGTTTGTGAGCATTACTTTTTATTTGCAAAACATAAATCAGTCACTGGTAATGAAAATTAGCAGTCATACTAGTAATTTAAAACATATTACCATTCTAAAGTTTAGAACAATATGTTTAATGAACAGTCACTATCTATGAGACACTGTAATTAATCATTAGGTATGCGCAAGCATTTTTTTTTTCTTCATCAGATGTGTTAAGGCTGCAAAATGCCAACAGATGTTAACTGTCCATCAGAGAAAATATGTTGAAAGCTGAGTTCAGCCTAATTTTGTTAATTTTCTGAATATAAAGTGCCACAAACAACAGTTTAAAGAACCACTAGTGACAAGAGGTTCTTCTGCCTATGACTTATCTGGTAAGCAATCAGTAATTGTTTTTGAATGCTCTCTTAAAATCTTGACTTTTTCATGTTAGTTTAACAATATGGGTGTATTATTACAAATAAAGCCACATTTTATAATTAAATCTGCTTACAATATTGTAAGCAATTCTAAGACTTTCTTTATAATTCTGAACAGAATACATTTGACTATTTTATCAAGTCAGCATGTCAATAATACAGTATCCAGATCTATAATTTAAATGTGTTATGCAGTTTTTAGTTTTGTTGATAAGGTGTAAAGCCCCATACACACGGTCGGATTTTCGCATGGATTCTGTCCGATCGGACAATGTTGTCGAAAAATCCGACCGTGTGTATGCACCATCGGACAGTGTACGTCGGATTGTCCGACGGACAAAGTCCTATCTCCTGCTGGATAGATTTTTGGACAACAAGGTCCGATCACACCAAATCCGATCGTGTGTATGGTAGTCCGACGGACAAAGTGCTACGCATGCTCAGAAGAAATTCTGTGACGGAAGCGCTCGGTCAGGTAAAACTACCTTTCCTAATCGACACAGCACATTCGTCACGCTGCAATGTTAAAATGTCTTTAATGCAGCGCATTCTCTTTTTCTTTACAATGCAAGAAGAATGACATGTTTTAGCTGCTCCTATTCACCCGCACTTCTCACAAACTTAGTTCTTTATTAGTTTTCAGGATTTCTACACTACATGTTTATTTGTACTCAGATCGTAAAAGAATCTTTGTTATTTTTTTGGATGCTTTGTCATTTTTTTTTTTAGTTGGAAGACATATTTTAAGGAGCTTTTATTTTTTTTGGAGGGGGGTTGTGTCTCAACTTAGCAAAACAACTTTATTAACATTTGTATTTGTTGTTTAAATTTACTAGGAGTTTGTTGGTTGTTGGTGCCCCTTGTTAATTATACTTTATGATTAGTGAAATGTACCTGCCTACTCACAAATAAACTGTCATTGTAGAAAAGTAAAACACAAGGCAATGATTATTTCAAATCAAAAATACCTTTATTTAGGTGTCAGCAACAAACCAAAGAGGAATGCAGCGATGAAGAAACTTGGGGAATTTGCAAAGCCTTGGACCCTCACGGCAACCATCATTTTTGAAGCATCGAAAATTGGGGGCCTGAGGAGTACTTATCTAAATAATAAGGGAGTGCTATCTGGTCCTGAAGTCCAAAACATCCGGAACTGCAGCAGATGCCATCTAGGTCCCCAGGCTCTGGTCCTACGAGAGGCTCCATCTTCTCTCAGACCAGACTGAATCCAGGTCGTCACTCTCAGGTCTTCCTTGTACGCTTCCTTCCACGCCGTGGTGCTGGTGCTGGTGGGGTGGCAGAAGGAGGAGGAGGAGGCGGAGCAAGGTCACTATGGCAAATGTGTGAGTGGGGTAATCCCCCCAGCCATCCCCTCATTTAGGACTTTGAGGATGACATCCTCACACATGCTGCGTTGCCCCGCCTCCATACCCGTCATTTTATTGGCAACCAAGGAGCCAAAGGCCTCCTCGTAGGTGGGTGTGGCATATAGGGAGGCTGAAGCATCTCGGATCAGCTGGAGCGCTGACTCTCCCACCTCCCCCATCCTTTTCGCCCTTCTGTAGGGAAGACGGAGGGGAGGGACTTGGGAGACAGTCAGGCTCCTACGCCTACCCCCCTGTTGGCTGCCACTACCCACCTCTTGGCTGCCACTAACCCCTGCCTCCTCCTGACTGCCACATTCCACAGACACCTCCTGGCTGAGGTCTTCCTGTGTATGAAAAAGGGACATAGTTTCAGTTATTTGTTCATCAAAAACACACAATTTTCATCTAGTGACTGTTG